>CM036252.1:12233205-12288205 GCA_020698575.1 Bostrychus sinensis
AATCAAAGTCAAGCTATCCTCAAACATAACTAATGCTATGGTAAGAAAACCATTTGGCTCGGTCTTTCAGGAAGCCTCAACTTTGCGTGCTGTGCATCAGTGAAATGTGCTTCACATATTTCCACAGCTAGAGCACTCTCTCTCTTAAAGTGACGTAACATATTTGACTGCTATAGCTTAACATTAAGCAACAAAACATGACCTCTTTACATAATATCTATCTTAAATTCCACATAAATTCATATGAAATGGATTTTAGCTCACTTAATGCAATAATCTTACATAAATATTAAAATCAAAACAAATCTTGAACATAACACAGACTGCACCTAATCATATACTTAAATGAATATAAACTAAACTTGGCTCCCACAGCGCAGTTAAAGTGCTATAGTCAGTTTGTAATTTAGCATTAGGACCAGTTGTTGGGTTTTAGTAAAATGACCTGGGCTTGTTTCAGGGTTCCCTCAGAGTTGTGAATGGACAGTGTGCTCTCTGAGTGTTGCCCTGGTATCAGATGTGGAGGGGGCGTTTTGTGCGGGGCCAGTCGTGCATAAACAGCTCGGTTAATGTGGAGACGTCATGGATCAGAGGTGAACACAGCAACAAAGAGGGAGGAGGCTGACAGCCACAAGTCAACAGGAGCATGGACACTTATCACAGGCAGGCACCACACCACAGGTAAGAAAGTGGTTGTGTCGCTGTGATGTAAATTTGTCGGCTGTGACAGATCGACCAACCTTGAGATTCCTGCATGGTCCGGGATTTGAGGTAAGCAATGGGTTTTTAATTAAGAATACAAAGGGCAAAGCAACAAACAAAATAGTATTAGACAAAATAATAAGAGTAAATATAAAATGCTGTTTTTAAATGATGATGTTGCAAGTCTTGGCTCTCACCATGTTTTTAACTATGCATGTGTCTATCAAAGAATGTGGTTAATCACAGTTAAGTCATGATTTATCAAGGGACATAAAACTTTTTCACATATGGCCAGGTAGGTGAGGATAATTTAGTAGGTTTTTACACCGGATGCCCTTCTTGGCACTCATTCCTATCCATTTTTCCAAGATTAGGGCCAGCACATAATGTTTCACTAAAATGAAGCCTTCCATTTGGCTTCTATTAGTTAAAATGTACTATGTAGTCAGGGTTGCCAGGTCCCAGAAAAATTTCCAGCCTAATGAGAACTCAAAAAAGCACAACTGGAAGAAAAATAACCCAATTTGTCTAGACCAGACAGTGTTACTAAATTAAACCTAAAATAAGTACTTTTATACTATACTATTAATAACAAAACGTCTTCAAGTTTACTGATTATGTCCAAATTCTTTTTAATATTGATTTGATTGATTTTAGCCCAGATGAATGAAAAGGTTCTTATGAAATTCAACAGTCTCTGCTATACAAAATAGTTAAAAGCAATAAAATAATTATTAATAATAATTATTATTAATAATAATTAATTTAAAATATTTCAACAATTGGACTATTGTCAAAATGTTTTCAAGAAATACATATAAAACATAGAAACAGACCTATTATAAATGGTATATTATTTTTTTAATTTACCCTCATGTATGCTATACCACTTTAGAAAATGTCAAACATAAAGTATAGTAATATAATTATATATCTGTTTGTTCCACGCCGTTTATTTATTTGAGTCTAATCTCCCCCTGAACCTCTTGGGACGTTCTGTGATGTCGCTGCTCTCTCTCTTCCCCAGCAGCCCCTCTGCGCTCCCTGCTTGTGTTTCTTGTGTTAGACATTAAGTGTTATTAGGCTATTATATTTAAAATCTTTAGTGATATCTTTAGTGATCTTTAACAACTTTAAAATCAAAGCTATCTCCTTGATTTCTGCGCTTATTGACGTGAAAAAAACTGTCAGAGGGTAAAGTCTTCTCTTTCCCCTTAAATAGCTGCATTTCTTGAGACTACAGTTGTGCAGCTGTGTGATGGTACTTCCCTCTAGTTTCTGCCATAGACCTGCATGTGTCATGTATGCAGGACGCCAGGTCGGGACAGCCGCTGGTCACAGACCTCACAGCTGTGAAGGAGCCACTGCTCTGTGTGACGGGTATGGGAAGGGTGAGCACAGACACGGCAGAGGGGACAGGCGCAGAGACACAAAACGAGTGAAGTGTGAAAAAATAAAAACTTTCTCCCACTTTTTCCTCATTGTCTAGAGACATTTTTGGGGCCACGACACATTTGAAAATCAGCCCAGCAAAACCGCAACCCGCAGCTCAAAAAATTCCCCTGCAGCAGCAGTTTCAAAATAGCCCAATTGTGCAGGAAAACTGCGAACCTGGCAACCCTGTATGCAGCGGTAGCTCTGTCTCCATTTTTGTTGTACATTTGAAATACTTAAAATGTTTTAATCAAACTTTCTGATTTCATTGCCTTGAATTATAAAGATTTATCAAAACAATTACTAATAACATTTGAAATACATATTAGTATATTGGTCATTTAAAAAATACAATTACCTGTCAGATTAGTCTCCCTAAAAACAAATAGGGGATTGTGAGAGCCAGCGCATTATGGAAAAAAATATATTTTTGTATTTAACTTATTTACATACTTGTAACTATGTACATAAATAAATGCTTAATATCAAGCAAATATCGGAGCTCTATCCCTACTGTATGGCATTTCCAGAGCAAAGCAGCACTAAAAGTGAAGGCATATAGAATTTTAGTAAATAGTAATGTTCAAACTTGACTGTTTACAGCAACTTGGTGATAATATTTTAATCCCAGGAGCATTTTTTCATTATTTATTGTTACCACAGGCCAAGCTTCTATAGCTTCTATTTTTTTTCCTTGCAGTGTAGTTGTTAAAGTATTTCTCTAGCCTTCATTTAAAACTTGTATAATACGTGCACAGCAAATCTGCAAAAGCATAGCCCCTGACATCTTTATCTTTAAGAATAAGCAATTTTTTAATACCAATTTACGCCAGATGCACTTCCTGTCACAACCAGCCACATACTGTGACTAAAACGGGCAATGTAGGTCCAGTGTCTTGCCAGGGACACAATGACAGTATGCACTGTGGGTGAGATCTGAACCAATGACTCTCCGGCTTAGGCATTAATGGTTCAACTCTGACACACTCAACAAAGCCAAAAAAGGCCTAAAAACAGCTCTAGGAAAAAAAAAAAAAAAAAAGAATAAATTACTATAATGTTGCTTTCGTTTATCTCTCTCATTCCAGTAAATTGAAGGTCAAAGTTCAGGAGGACTTTGTAACAACAGGAAGTGTGTTTGTAGCCTATGAATATTTAAAGAGACAAGGAGGGATTTGTCAGCGTGAGCCTGTGAGACTTACATAATCTTATAACAGTGTGAGATGGAAATTTAGCAGCTACTTTGTCTGTTCTCATCAATAATGCAACTACCTATCATTATTGGCTTTATAATCTTATAAATAATGAATGTTCAATAACTTTTTAATCAAGTTTCCACACAACTTTGCATGGAACAATGTAGCTCATCTTTAAAGGGACAGTACATAGTTCTGAGGAGACAACACTACATATAACAGTGTACTGTAATGTCTTTTGAGATGTGGCTTTTTCTTCAGGCAGATTGTTATACATTTTGTTAGTAGTTTTAGGAGGTGGTGATGTGATAAATAAGTGGATCTGGTAAAGCAGTGTTTCCCAACCAGGGGTACGGGGACCCCTAGGGGTACGCAAGCACTTTGCAGGGGGTACTTGGAGTTATGTAATCATTATTTAAGTTGATAAGAAAATATTTGTGATTTTTTTCATATTGAACTATTAAAACCTATGACGGAGAAACTTTTAAAGAATATTATTTGAATATTATATGTTGTTATATAGGTTTAATAGCTTGTTTCAAAGAAGAGTTAATGAAGTTATTTTAATTTTAGATTATTTTTATTTTAAAATAAATCAATTACACAGTAAATACTAAATAATAAATATAATAATAAAATATAAAAAGTAACTTAATGTAACAAGAGTTTGAGTTTAAAAGAAAAAATGCAGGAGGGTTAGCATTTATAATAAATTAAGTATAATATGTTGTTGTTTTGTATGTTTTTAAAGCTCTTTTTGAATAATTATCAACATGTATGAGTGAGGGAGGTATGCATGGTATAACAAAAAACTCACATAAGACGAAAAAGTTTGGAAACCACTGTGGTAAAGCATTATGTTTAGTTGTAAGCTCAAGCTCTAATTCATGTGTTCATGTGGGTTTCTTGAGATGTCGTCGTGGCGCTCCTCTTTCCGAGGCTCAAAGTTTCGTCACGTTTTCGGAAAGCCCGCCTCCAGAGCGCACAGTTACGACGGACTGCCAATCACCCGCAGCGTCCATGACAACCACTGCTGCGCTGTTAACCCCGCCTTCATCGCTGTGGTTACAGAGTGCTCTGGGGGCGGGGCCTTCCTGGTCCTGCCCATTCATCACGTGAGTTTTATTTACTTTTTTGCATAACTTGAATCACTGACTCTCTAGTTGTGTGATAAACCCAGTTTTGTCCCTCTGTAGACGGGCCGGGTGGACCCCCAGCACCCGCGGGTGTGTGGACACAGTGGACAAGTGCTGGACGTCAAGTGGAACCCCTTCGACGACCACTGCATCGCGTCCTGCTCCGAAGACTGCACTGTACGCTCCACTAATGTTTACCATTACACTTCATTTGCTCTTTGGTTTACAGTGTTTGTTTAGGTGAAGATCTGGGACATCCCAGTGTGTGGAGTGCAGCAGGACTTGACCTGGGCCACAAAGACTCTGATTGGTCACTCGAGGCGGGTGGCCATCATTGAGTGGCATCCGACAGCCGAGAACCTGCTGCTAAGCTCCGCCTACGATTATAAGGTGAGGTCTTTAGGGGACAGTTTAGGTTATTTTAAATATTTATAAGGAATGGACCAATCTCTGATAAACAGTCACTGGATCAGTAAAGAGGCAAAGATATGGGACTTCATTATGAACTACTACTAAAAAACAGTCAGGACACAGCGGTACATTTGTCCTGCTATAAAAATTACAACTTCTAGAAATGTGTGCTGTTTTTGTTGCTTTTCTATGCGCACACACACGTTTACATTGAAAAATCAGTCTTAATTTAGTCATCTAAATCTGCTGAAAATAAGTGCTGCCTGTGG
The DNA here is from genome assembly GCA_020698575.1 of Bostrychus sinensis. NCBI lineage: Eukaryota > Metazoa > Chordata > Actinopteri > Gobiiformes > Eleotridae > Bostrychus > Bostrychus sinensis. Next base: position 12,238,354 of record CM036252.1, read on the forward strand.
AGGATATGATTTTTAAAATACAGATTCAGCATTTGGGTTTGGCAAAGAGTTGTTAAATTAACTTGAGTGGCTCCATTGGGCAAAAAGGTACTTTGGGGATTACTTGGCAGTATCTGTCTTACAGCAGCTCCACTGCCAAGCTGCTCAGTAAGGCACAAAAACACTTTTAAACACTGAGAAAACTCATCTTCCTCACATCTCCCACTGTGTTGTAATCCTGCATGCTTTTGTTTTGACCTCCCCAATTCAATTACAAGTAGACCCTTTTGTAAGTGGGCATGTGCAAGGTAAATTATCTAATAAGAATAATTAAAAATAAGGCCTAGAGAAAGTCTCAAATCATTTCTCAAATAATATGATAAGGTCTAAGGTTTCCTCAGCCAGTTAAAACAAAAATAGTTGTGCACCATAGATTTAAGTACTCATATCTGTACTGGTGAGTAATAAGTCCTCACATACATGCAGTGCTTTGAGCAATATATATTTTTTATATTTCATAAAAATTATCCATGTGTCCCAAGATATGATGTAAACATGTATAAATCAAATATCATTTTTACGGATAACAATGAAACAGCTGAATTATCCACAATTTAAAAAAAATATTGAACGTAATTGCCAAGTTGTTGTTTACATTTTTTGTTCTGGTTCTAAAACTACATTGCCGATTGTCCAATCAGAAAAGTGGAAAGACTGGCAACCAACACACCATTGCTTTGATTTAGACTGCAGTACTGTTTTCAAACCAGTACGAGCGCATGTTGCGTACCGTCTCTTTAGATAAGTGTGACTCACCTCCGCAGTGTGTGCCCATGTGCAGGTGCTGCTGTGGGACCTGTCCCAGGCCGGTGCGGTGCTGAGGTACCCTGTCCGAGTGGTGATGATGCCCCTGCTGTACTGCTGCCCCTCAGAGGCTCTGCTTCTGTCCGTCAGCTTCACCAGCGATGGCAGCAGACTCGCAGTCATCTCCAAAGACCGACGGGTTCGAATCCTGGACCCGAGGACAGGGAAGATATTACAGGTGTCACACAGAAATACACACCCACTGCTCTACAAAGTACCTGGTCTTACTGTAATGTGTGATGCTGTAGGTGTCCGGCAGCAGCACCCACAGAGCCAGTAAAGTGCTGTTCATCAGTGGATTAAAGATGCTCCTGTCGACAGGCAGCTCACCCTGGAACCAACGACAGATCGTGCTCTGGGACCCGGTCAGACAAAAGTCTCATTATCACTTTCTTTACTTTAACAGCAAAAAATATGTAAACACCACTATAAAAAGCAAATAAACCTTTTTTATTTATTTAATCTGTGACATTTCATCTGAACTGTAGCACTAGAAAGAGTCTTCATACTGTTTGAGAACTAGTTAAAACACCCACTCATCATTAAATTGCCAAAACTTACCTTACTCTTGATGTGTGGTTGTCCCAGGACGACTTGACGGAGCCTCTGTATGAAGAGGACTTGGACGGTTCGGCTGGAGTCCTGTTCCCCTTCTATGACCCGGACACTCACATGCTCTACGTGGCCGGGAAGGTGTGCACACTCATGACCCCTCTGTGTGTGTTTTGGTGATGATGACTGAGGAAATGACTTCTGGTAGTTTCTAAAATCCAAAACAGTTATGAGTTGACTACACACTCAAAGACAATTACTGCAAACTACACTTGCTTTTATCAGGATTCATACCTGATTGTTCCCACTAAACTTAATGAGTTCTGCATGACTTTTACAAATCCTTTCAGAGAATCAAATCGAAAAATAAAAATGACATTGTTGCTGTCCAAATTATAATTATTATATTTGCATTTCAAACATCAGTGTTCTTTTATCTTTTAGCATCTGACACAACTTAAAGGAGTAGTTCTACCAGTAATACTTCTACTAATTTGTGCTATTTTAGGTTGTCTATTGTGACACCTGTCAAATTGTGGTTTGCTGCTTTATTCTGCCTTTTTTTTGTGCTTTCTTCTGCAAGTTTTACTTTTTAACTTTTTTTTCTATCTTCTGCAATTTATTATCAGTAGTAGTAGCTGATGGTTTTACATCAAACTTTTTAACAAATTTGAAGGGGTTCCTCTGGGCTCTATTTTAGGCCCACTGTTATTTACAATTTTTATCAACTCAATTGGGTGCAATATTAAGCACAGTTTCATTCATTTATATGCTGAGGGTGCTGTTTTGTATTCAAGTGCTCCCTCTGCTGGCTGCTCAAAATTTGCAACAAGATTTTAATGAAATTCAAAATTCACTTATAAATCTAAAACTATCCTTGAATGCAAATAAAACTAAATATATTTTGTTTTCTAAAAAAGTTTCAAGTCCAAAACAAACCATAAATATTTATACTCTTGATGTTACAGTTATTGAAACGGTTAACTCCTATAAGTATCTGGGTTTCTGGCTGGATGATAAACTGTCGTTTAAAGTACATGTTACAAAATTATGTTTGAAATCCAAATTGTCATTTTATTACAGAAATAAATCTTGCATTCCATTAAATTACAGAAAAGAAATTGTTCAAGCCACCTTTTTATTAGTTTTGGATTATGGAGTAAATATATAAACAACAACCATTGGCTCCTGATGCCCAAAACCGTCTAGATTTATATTTTTATTTTGCTCGCTCGTACAAATTAATGGGATATAACATTAATCTCGGTACCAGGATGCGTGCGCAGCTTTTCGACTTACGTCATTCTACTTTTTAAATATTACAAAAATAATGAAGATGCATCATAAATTACAAAACAATCATTACTGTGAGTGAGTTCACTTTTCATTATTTTAACAAAACAACTGCTTGTGAAATAATTTATTTAAAAAAAGTCGCAAAAATAAACTAACGTTAGCTATTGTTACCTTACTAAAATGCACTGAAAACCGTTTTTGCTAACGTTAGTTCGTTCGTCCTGGCTCAAACAAGAATAATAACATAAAACTAATTGAGTTTACCCTGTTATCGCAGAGATAACCTCCAGGAGTTCACTTTATGAAGTTAAATACCGTTCCTCCTCGAGAGCTAACGTTAACGTTCATTAGCGGTGCCGCGTGCGTTAGCGGGAGACGTAGCGCTAACTACGTCACCACGCTACGTAACAAGCCCAGCGTCATGGAACTAAACTTGTCTGAACCGTGGGCTGAACTAGGAGGACTAAACTGGATTAAACCCGTTTTATTTTTATTTTTAGCTGTTTTTATTTTGTCAGAAATGGAAATTCCACAGAGATGGGAGTTTTTAAAGGAAGCCCTGGCTGAACATCAGACAAAGAGATGCATTTACATCCTCATGAATCCACCTCACTGACAAATAATGGTACTGTCCTGGAAATATGTCAAATACTTTTTTTTCTTTCAAGTAATTAGTAAGTTAAATAACATTATTTTAAGTATTCCTATCCTTCCTATCATAAGGATAGGGTGACCACCTGTCCCACTTTTGGTTGTACTGCACAGCCATTTAAGCATCTGTCCCAGTCCCACTTATTAAGATAATGTCCCTCTTTTTTATTGGTGTTCAGTGGATCTTATAAAAAGGGAAATTCAGGTTCAGAACAACAAGGTAAGGTTAGTGTTCCTAAAATGTAGAATAAATATTTGTGGGCATCCTGTCTTGATAGGTTGAATATATGGTTGGTGTGCTGCTGCCCCTGTGTTTGTGTGCTTTGATATTTTCGCTTTTCCATCTTTTTTAATCTAATACTTAAAGTGTTAGTAAAGAAATTACTTTGCAAAATGTGTTTTTTTTTTTTTATGAAAACAGCACATCATATGTTTTAATAGGTCCTAAACAGCAACCTGTCTTAGTAAGTTGGTAAGTTATTTGTTTATCATAACATTTATTTCTAGAGTCCGTCCCACCTTGTCCCGCATAACTTTTCCCACGTATTGTACTTTTTGAGGTGGTCAGACTAGATAAGGACACCAGAAGCAACAGGCTTACAACATTATTACTTACATTATCACGCTGCTGAGGGTTAGGGTACTGCTTCTCCTTAATGTTAACCTTCTTAAATTTCTCCCAGTCACCAAAATATCCAAATCAGATGCCTTCATTTTAGGTTGTTATTAAATAATCAATCATTTCATCACTGAAATGTAGTGAATGTGGAAATCTTTTTTACGAAATTCTAACTATACAATTCTGTCAATATACTTGTATGTTTGTGTGTCATAGGGAGATGGGAACATTCGATACTACGAGCTGAGCGCTGAGAAACCTTACCTCAGCTTCCTGACTGAGTTCAGGTCTCTGCTGCCACAGAAAGGCCTGGGTGAGAACAGCCATCCTCTGTACACACCACATATGTGACTCTGAGTTGCTGTGCATGTCACTCTGCCTCCTGACGTCTCTTTAGGAGTGATGCCAAAGCGCGGGTTGAACATAAACGTCTGTGAAGTTTTCCGCTTTTATCGTCTGATTTGTGTCAAAGACCTGGTGGAGCCTCTGTCCATGATCGTCCCCAGAAAAGAGGTCAGTTCAACTCCAATCGTGATTAATAAACATCAAACTCTGTAAGAAAAACTGTGTAATCCAGCCACAGGGGGTCACAGGCCTGTGTACGCTTTGTACCAGTTCCAAGCCTGGATAAACTGAGTGTTGTGTCAGGATGGGCGTCTTGGTATCAAACCTATTCAACATCAATAAACAAATTACTACATACTCCAAGATGCAGATGATTTCCCATGGCGATCTCAGAAGGGAAAAGCCAAAAGTAAAGGTGAAGATATCAGAGTGTAATCCCTGTATCTGTCTCCAGCCTGGTGTTTTCCAGGAGGACTTGTACCCACCGACAGCAGGAAACCAGGCGGCCATGACGGCTCAAGAGTGGCTCTCAGGGGTCAACAGAGGTCAGTCCATCAATCTAAGTCTAAAACTATTGTATTTTATGCTCAAAGACGTTCTTACCTGCTGTTGTTTCATCTCGGTCAGAGCCTGTGATGATGTCTCTGAAGCCGGGGACTCGAGCGACCAATCCTTACCCAGAATCCCCGGCAGAGAGAGGTCTGGCCCGGCAGCTCAGCTCCCAGTGGATCCAAATGGGACCAGACTTCACTGCACTGACGGGGAGTGAGCTGGACTTCATGGAAAAGGTATGAGACGGCGAAGTGTAGAGCACTGTCGCCTCACAGCAAGAACATCCTGGGTTTGAATCGTGGACGGGATAGGGCCTTTCTGTGTGGAGTTCGCTTGTTCTCCAGTGTTAGCATCTATGGTTTCCCCCATCAACCGAAAACATGCACAATAGGCTAATCCTCCAGCTGGGTACTCCTGACCAGGATCCTGGCTCAAGATCTGGAGAAGGGTCCCAGAGCGCTGTACTGCGGTCCCCACTGCTCCTGACGGGTTTAACCTCAGTATCATTGAAGGATGGGTCAAATGCAGAGGACAGATTTCCCTATGTGGACAATAAAGTACATCTTAACCTTTAAGAAAGTTTCAGTTGGGAGTAAAAACATTTTTAAAAACCTAAACCTAAAGTGTCCAAAGATGTTTTTTATGGGTCTCATGTTTGTTTTCTTGTTTTATTTAATGTAAATAAAACAATATTTCAGCTTAAAATAAGATGAATATTGACTAAAATGAGAGGGAGGGGCTTAAAACAGTCTTTCTAAGGACAAAATGCATAAAAATAAAATATCTTATATCTGCTGCTGAGAACTGTCCCATATTTTGATTCAGAGCCACACTGAGGAGCTTGTACTACTACTACTAATACTACTACTACTACTACTACTGCTGCTGCTGCTGCCAGTACTACTATTGCTACTACTACTACACATTGAAGAGTTTGTTCTAGGGAGTGCTAACTTCTATGTTTTTGTCAGTGAGGAACAGAATAAAAGTTAGTTACATTTAAAAAAAAATAAATGACTATAAATCCCTTCTACGTAACACACACTGAGAGGAGTTTATGAAGTTGTAGAAGCTGAAGTTAATTGTCCTAAAAGTATATTTTCCTTGGCCAAATTAGCACATAACATAACATAACTAAGGCCTGTGTCGTTGTTGTAGCAGGACACAATGCTTAAAACTCAAACATGTTGTAAAGCTAAAGTTAATTCTCTTTTATCTCCAGGCGTTCCTCGAGGAGCAGCTGTCGTACCAGGATCTGAAATACGCCCATGAGGTGAGCGATCTTTCCGGATGGCAGCCGGACGAGACGTTTTTACCTCTGTGGCCGTACTGCGACACCCCTCACTGCTGCGAACCCACGGAGAGACCCCCACCGACAACGGAGTCTGAGGTGGGACGGATTAGAAATAATGGGTGTCACTTGTAACCTCTGAATGCAGTTAACCTAAATTTGTTTTGTGTCTTAGCTTCTGCAGGCTTTTTACAAACAGCAAGAAGAGATAAGAGACCTGCGAGAGCAACTCAGTCACAAAGAGGTTAGAAAAGAATATCAAGTCATTAGTAAAAATTAGTTTCAATAAGCCTTAATTTTATAGTAAACTGTTATTGATGTTTTGCAGGAGCGGATATCCCAGCTCGAAATGGAAATTAAAAACACCAGAAACAACATGAGGGCCACGTTCTGACTTGAAACTGCTATTAAATACATTCACTCGGTACAAATAAAATGCACTACACATATCACAGTATGGTCTCCTATTTGGTGTTCTTTTGCATTTACAACTGCATTAAACTTTTGGCAAAACTATCAGGAGAGTGGGATAAAATGATAAGGTAAAAAAAATCTGTTAGTCAGTGGTTATCAAACTGCGGCGCTCTCTTTAGTGGTACAGGGAGAGATAATAATAATCTTAATTAGGGTTCAAAATACATAAACATAAAATGACAACATTCTGGTCTTATTTTGAATTTATGATTTTACTGCTTTGAGAAAAACATGCAATAAATCTGTTGAATATTGGGATAACAATGTTATTGGCAATATTTTGAAAAAGTACTAGACTAAAGCTGAAGGTGAGTCCATGTATTAACTGGGCAAACGTGTCAAAATCAAAACTTAGTCTAAACCAAGACTAAATGAGGAGTGTTTCAAGTGTTTTAGCAATCAAGACATCAAATTTCAAAATTTGACCGGTAAAACCAGGAACAGGAAATATGAGCGGCCTTATTTGGGCGTTGGTGGAGATCAGATTTTCTGAGGTGGTACTTTGTATGAAAAGTTTGAGAAACAATGTGTTAGATTAATAAAAACAAAATTAAGTCAATCATGTTTCTCCGTTTCATTTTTTAATTACCTTCTTTAAATATACATACCATCTTAAATGACATTTAATGGGCCATTGTGTCAAGTTAACCATCAGTCAGTAGACAATCTTGCAAAACAAACAAATTTAAATCTCCAAAGATCCCAGAGTGGGAACAAAATGAGTACTGCTGAAGGAGAAGCACAAGATAGTTTTGGGCATACACTCTTGCATTAAATAAAATCATCTTACCTACTTACTCTACTTCTACAGAGCTTGTCCCTGCAGGTAATAAATGTCAGACATGGGATTGCAATGTGAACTTATACCACCAGATGTCACTATATACCACAAGAAAGAGTATTAACTTGTGCAGTTGCTTGTATCCGGTAACAAGAGTTTACAATATCCCATTTATAGGAAACGAGACAACACAAGTCACAAAATGTTTAAGATTTTATTTACAAAGTCCTTTTTATGCATTCATTTTTGGATTTTCCTTTAACTTACAGAAAGGTAAAAAAAAAAAAAAAACAACACAAGCCAGTCAGTGTATAAGTGTATAACGGATCGACACAACCACACACAAAAGGCATATTCAACAAAATCTAATTTTCTGCAAAAATATTTATTTTAAAAAGCTCTTGTTTGGCAAAAGAGAGAGAGAGAAGACGGTTTGCCCTGAGCGCGATCAGCCGCAAGGAAATTATAGAAGAGGTGTGTGTCCAGAGAGATTTTTGTCTCTTTTATAGGGCTAGTTTATAACTGTTCTTTCTTACATACTTTTCTAGACAATGCATTCCCTTCAGACACACTTCCAGTTCGGAGAAGCACACAGGAGCAATGACAAAGAGACTAAAACATGTACTGCTATAAATGCCAATGAAACAATCAATATCTGCTGCTGAGAAATGTCCCAAATATTGGTTCAGAGCCACTTCGAGGAGGTTGTATAAATGAGGAACAGAATAAAAAGCAGTCACGTGTCAAAATAAATGACTTTAAATCCCTTTTATGTAACACACACTTGCAGAGAAGAGTTTTTGAAGCCACATCATCAGCCTAACATAACATAAGGCCTGTGTCATTGCTCCTGTCTGCTTCTCCAAACTGGGTTATCTGTTGTAGGGATATAAGTTACATACGCCTAAGCATCTCGGACCAGATTTTTACAAAAAAACAGGACCATTGCTTTAATAAACCCTCATAAAAGATTGACTGAAATAGCTTTGCAATCATAGTCTCATTACTTAGCTTCGAGCTGCCAGCAGGGGGAGTAAAGAGCACTACATGCTTTAGATATCCCCATCTTTGTCGCTTATCGCCAATGTTTAAAAGCTACTTTTACTGTTCAATTGAGTGTTGTAGGTGTGAGATCCGATTTAGAAATTGGACAGGGGGTGTAAAACCAGGAAGAGGAAGTAAGAGCGGCCATATTTGGGTGTGTTGGTGGAGGTCACGTTGTTCTGAAAAAAAAAAAAAAAAGAAGAAAAAAAGGGGGGGCAGTCCATATTAATCGTCTTCATCGTCCTCATCCTCTGCGTCCCTCTTTCTCTTCTCTCCTTTGGTTGGAGACGAGTCCTCATCTGTGGGGAGAGACAGCGTTAGTTTGGTTAAAGGTCAGTGGTTCTCAAACTGTGGCACGGGTCCCAATGATGGAACACAGGCTTGTTCTGGGGGTACTCAGGGGTCTTTTGCAGTTCTTATTTAATTTGAAGGTCCCCTCTTATGCTTTCTAGAATACATTTTGACATAGCTGCATGTTTTATAACTTAAAATAATGTATTGAAAACATCTTTTGGGGATCTGTTACTTTTACTTTGCAGAAAAGGCTTGGATTAGGTGCCTGTCCCTTTAATGGGCCCATATTATGCTTTTTTGTGTCTTAAATTAATTTAGGACACCTCTAGATCAACATCTTAGGTTTTGTTGGTCAGAAAACACAATAATTATTGAAAAAACCCTATTTAAAGAAACTCATTTGACTTTGAGAAACACTCAGATTAGTCCCTGTCACTTTAAGAGCCTCGGCCCAGCTGCTGTCACGCCCCTTCATCTCCTCACAACATGAGCTGCTGCAATGCTGCAGGTTTGTTTGGTTGCTGTGGGGGAAGTGTGAGCTGAACAGGACTGGGCCGTGAGGAGGGAGAGGCGTGGTCAGGTGGAAATGGCAGACAGTGGTGAAACAAGACGTTTCTGTCCTTTCAGGAAGTCAGCGTAAATAGAGGATTACTCAAATGTGTGTGAATGAAACAAAAACACAACTCCAGATGTTTTTGATGCAGAAACATTCAAATTTTGCATAACAGAGCCCCTTTAAGGCCCTCGTCTCGGAGAAAGATTTGAGATCAGACATGAGAGGAGAATGTCCAAGTGCTTGTACTGAACGGTGAAGGACAGACAGAGCAAGATTATAATTGATAAATGGCACGGCTATTAGCAACATGATGATGTTCTGGTTTAAATTTGACGTGAAGATCTCTACTGGATGTAGTCCTAGTATACATAGTCCCTGTTTTGTCATTATTTATCCCTATTTTGACTTGGGTTAGTCCAGATTTAGGCCCATTTTCCTTCTTTAAAATTGCACTTTTTGCCGAAGCCAAATATGTTCTGATGGTTTGATTCTGTTGGTGTAACGATGACTTGTCTGAAGATATTTCTAGAAACCGTTTAACTCACCATCGTCGTCTTCATCATCCTCATCCTCCTCGTCTTCATCACTGTCCACATCGCCGTTCACCTCTCCGTCCTTTAGACACACACACAAACAAAATATTTGAATAACTGAACAAGATTATGTTAAGAGAAGAGAAGTGGGTTCCCCTGCCGAAAACTCCTGTCAAAAGGGGTCACCATTGTCAGGGTAGCTCCAGGTTTTGTCTTGTGAAATATAAGGCCTTTTAAATACTTTTTAATGCCACGTAGAGTGAAATTTAATGCCAGCATTGTCAAAAACAGAACAATTGTCTATATGAATTTAACACAAAGGAATTATCTCAACTACTCTCTGAATCATGCATTTCAATGATAACATTTCTTCAATAAATATATTTTGTTATTGTGGTGACCCTACATTTTTGTAATATTAACAATGTTTTGACAAATTTTAAGAACTGGATGAACAAAATTTAATACCTGCTCATAATATTTAATACTTTTAAGGCCTTGATTTTGACATCTTCAGATTTAATAACTTTTTAATGCTTTTAAGACCTTGGGGATATCCTGGCCAGTCCTAAACCCAGAGAAATAGAGAGGGTTGCGTGAGGAAGGGCAACTGGTGTAAAAATCTCTACCCATGCAAATGTTGATTTAGCGAGGCAAGAGCATAAAGGGGATTTCTCAGGTCACCTTACTTTTTGTGTTGTGGATTTTGTCTATTCTTTTATTCATAAGGACAATGCGATGTATGGCAGGTGTAAGATATTTGGCTGAGGAAAAAAATTTGTATTTTCCATTTTACAAACACTCACCTCATCTTCATCATCATCATCGTCATCCTCTTCAGCTACAACATCCTCATCATCGTCCTCCTCCTCTTCCTCGAAGTCCTCAGACTCTCCCTCTGCAAAATACAAGGTAAAAACATCCTGATGTAAATATTAACATTCTGGGACATGAATATTAGTAGGAACACTTTTCTACTTGTACACACAGCATTTCACAGACATCATTCATCTTCAACTCATTCCTTTTAGAAAAGGAAAGGGGTTGGAGTCCTAGCTACTTTGGGCTTGAAGTGGTCTACACCCCGGACAATGGCCAATTACAGCTAACAGAGACGCGTACATCATCAGACAACCCTTCACTCTGGGACATTTACAGTCTTCAGTTCACCTTCAGTTCATGTCTTTGGACAGTGGGAGGAAGAGGAGAGAGACCACAATAACAGAGGTAAGACCTGCAGAGAGATTGTGTGTCAACCAGCACGAGGATTGAACCAACAACCTCCTTGCTGAGAAGCAGAAGTGCCAACCAGTGAATTAATGTAAATTTTTACTTCGTTAAATGGTTCTGTTCTAACTGGCTTTTTCTACTCTTATGCAGCCCTGCAGACCTAACACAGTTTCTGGTCATTGCTGGCATTATATTTAACTCTAAACTCACCCTCATCATCCTCCTCGTCCACTCCGTCTCCGTCACACTCCGAGTCGGACGCCTCGCAGTCGTCGATGTCGTAGCCGTCCAGGTAGGTGAGCTGAGGCAGAAGTTTGAAGATGGAGTCTTTGTAGTCGGCCAGGTTTGTCACTTCACAGTTAAACAGGTCCAGACTCTTCAGCTGCGGCAACTTTTTCTGAAGAGAGACAACCAACAATATTAGATACTGTTGTTACTCAGGCTACCTCCAGCGTTTTCCAGTTAATTTTAAGACTTTTAAGACCTTATTAAATGCCACTGATATAATCTGATGCTGAATTCACAAGCAAAGGCATTTTATGACCAGTTGCAGTGGATCACTCTTCTAGTTGCATATGCAGTATATTGAGGAAAAAACAAACAAACAAATCTGGTATGTGGTTCTCAACTGGTTTGCTTATGGGACCTAAAGTGTACCCCGACACTTGGTGCTGCTAGAATGTTTTTACATTCAATGATTCTGTCAAACATTGAATATTGGATTACATGCTGGTCACTGGCAGGTGTAGATACAGTACATGCAAAATCATAGAATCACTCTATAAACAAAAGCATTAAAGATCTTTGATGAAAACCAATGTCATTCCACATTTGTAACATTTTAAAAAAAGTACAACTTATTGAGTTTCGAGAATTAAATTTTTTTTTAACTTTGCTTGTTTGATGTACAAGGTGTTACATGGACTCGCCCCACCTCCCATGTCTGACTTTCTTAACAAAATGAAGGCCTCACAGCGGTCTCAGGACCAGGGCCTCCTCTAGAGGGGACTGTGAGGTCCCACACAGAAAAACAGCCTTTGGACAAAATGCTCTTTCTGTAAAGGCCAGTAAGATCTGGGAGCGTCCCACGTTACAAACCTTCAAAACTTATCTCAAGCTGTGGTTGAAAGCAAACCAGTCTTGTAACCACTTTTAACTTCTTAGTAATGTTCTGTCTTGTGATGTGCTTTTATTGTGATTATTGTCCTGTGCTATGTCTTATCATGTTTTTGTGTTGCCTGCCCGGGGACTGCGGATGCAAATCAGCATTGTTGTTATAATCTGGCATATTTACGTCTATTGCTGTCTGAATAGATGTTCATTAATGCGCACTTTCAGCATCTTTCAGAATGATTTCTTCTTTTTTTTATTTAAAAATGATTCTCAGCTAGGGCTGGGCGATAAATCGATTTTTTCAATTAATTCAAATTTGTAGTGCAGGTCGACTTGTTTAAATAAAAATTGATAAAAAAAAAAAAAAAAAAAAAACGTCCACCACTGGCGCTCTGGGCTCCCGTAGTTCATAGTGGGTAGGCCCATGCGTTGCCATGGTGATATAGTTGCTTAAAAAGTTGAATGGGCAGCGTATTTAGACAACAATGAAGTTTGAGGTCATTGTTCTTTAAAGGTTAATGTTGCAGGCTAATAACCTTCCTGAAAACCTAGCACAGCAAACTTCCTCTGTTTTTTAATGACTGGATGTTCTACAGCACACAACAGGAATCACCAGAGAAGATCTGAGAGGAACAGAATCAGAATCAGCAGCAGGAGCCCAAAAAAGCAGCCTAAATAACACAGCAATATCATTTTAAAAAGTAGGTACACTTGGCCTGTTCAAATACAGGTATTTTTAATTAGATTACCACCTCACATATGTTTAAAAACAGATTTTGTTAGTTTTTACAGTTCTAGCTAATATTTTTAAAGAGAATTATAGACAAAAAAATTGCAACTTTTAAGAAAACCCCCCATAAAATCACAGGGCCTTCTCTTCTATTTGACTTCTGTCTGATTGCACTTGAACCTCAAAAGGAAATCAAAGCAATAAAGCTAAACTTGTTTTAGACAATTTCTCTGTTGTCTTCAGTTTGATTTTAAGTAAGTGGGGAAAAAAATCTTTTTTTTTTTTTTTAAAAATCAGAGATTGTTTTTTTTTTTGTGGCAAAATTGCCCAGCTCTACTCTCAGCATTTCATGTCATTAAAACAATATCCAGACTTCAAATAGGCAGAACTAGGCTATATTCAGCTTCATCCCCCATGACCCACTGGTATAAAGAATATTTAACTCAAACGCAGTAAGCAGCAGTTTACTAAATCATCTGCGGGCTACAACAGGTTCAGGTTGGTTGAAGAACTAATCACATAAATATAACCTTGGCAGGTTTACAAAATTGCCAACACCAGCTCATGATGCAGTACAGCAAAACGTGGTATAATGTTATCAGAGGTGGACAGTAATAAGTTACATTTACTTTGTTACATACAGTCACTTTTTGAATAAATTGTACTTCAACATCAGGTCTCACTCTGCTGTCTATTTAATCTGTAAACAATAAGTAGGCCAACACTATTAATGATCAGAGGGAGAGTTCGGTTGGGCTACTGTCACTGAGTCCAGGTTATGTTTTGTAAAGCCCAGTGTGTGGCATTTGGACCCCCAGATATTGTCCAACGTTAAAGATTAAACATTTTCACATAAGATCCTCACCAGCCCTTAACATGTTTAAAGCTCTCTTTAAAACAAGTAAAGATTAAGCTTTACGCTCTCTCCCTGGCTGCACGTGACAGAACTGACAATAAACACTTAATTTTAAATCCACTAACCCACAGCTCTTGAAAACACCTCCGCTAAGTTACTACATTCTCTCTGAACTTGTGCTGCACTCACCAGAGGCTCCAGAGTGCTGATGTCTTTGAACTTGTTTCCGCTGAGGTTTAGATGTGTGAGGTTTACGAGTCGCTCTGCCAACACCTCCAGACCTCCTGATATCCTGTTGTCACTCAGCTCCAACTGCAACACAAACACAGGAAATGTATTATTATGTACAATTATCACAGTGTTCAATGAAGTTATCACAAGTTTTTCTTTTATTGTGCTGGCCAGGGCAACATTTTTCTTACAAAATGAAAAGCTTAAAGGTCCCCTATTCTGCTAAATCAACTTTAGCTTATAATGCTTCTACCTCAGAAACAGACCTGGAGTAGTATTTTGTTTCATTCACATGTTTGAGTAATCCTCTATTCTAACGCTCGGTCTCACAGCTTTACGTAGACGTGAAACAAGACATGCTCCTGCGCCTTTCTAAAGCCCATACAACATCCTTCAGCGCTGAAATCGTCGTCAGTACGAGGCAGTCAGCTCTTTTATCTACCTGCTGGCGTAATGTTGCTAATAGCCGTGCTAAAAAGCCATTTTATGCTCTTTCAAGCCCCCACCGTTGCCAGCAGGAGGCAACAGACACCTAATCCAAGTGTTTTCTGCAAAGTCTAAGTAACGGCTCCCCAACAGAAGACGTTTTCCTACACATAATTTTAAGTTATAAAATGTGAAAATGAAAAACTAATGCAAAGATGTCCAAAACTTTTTAAAAAAAGCCTGAAACAAGCATAACATGTGACCTTTGATTGGCAACATCAGTAATTAATCCAGGCTCAACAAAGCCCTGTTATCTAAACTGGTAAAAAAAAAAAAAAACACGAAAACTCCTTCTGGCTAAGGTTAGTATCTTTGGCCCTTTGTCACAGTGGAACAAAACCGGACAGTGATGTGGACCCACACTAATAACTAATAATTTTTTCCTTGGCCCATTGTACAATAGCTTTAGTAAAACAGGTCAACAGTGTACAGTGACCACAAACATCATATGACTGAATGCTGCAAGTGTGTCTGACCTTTTTGAGTTTCTCCAGTTTGGGGATGTCTGCGACACTGGTCAGGCCGACGTTGATGAGGCTGAGACGCTCCAGGTTTGAAAACTCTGCTGTGATGCCTTCAATTTTTCCTTCACTGGAGCGACAGTTGTCCAGAACCAGCTCCTTCATCTGGAAAGAAAAATAAAGAGGCCAAGAGGTTACTGGGCAAGTAACAGAGCAAAATACTGTATTGAATCAATAAACAATTATGAAAAAAGAAAATAGAACTGCATGATAATAGAAAACATATGATAACTATGTTAAATATTGCAATAATATATGATTGGCAATAATTAATGAGGTTAAGGCTGCTTAAACCATAGACACAGTAAAAGCTGTATTCTCGCATCACTGCACTGGCTTCCTGTTGGTTTTAAGATTGATTATAAGATTGTTTTGCAGAATGGAGTGGCCTACGGCTGCAGCAACTCATCAAAAATAATTGATTATTAAAATATTCAACTAACAGTCAACTAATTTAGTAACTGATTATTGCTATGTGGAGTATACACAGACTCCAAGAAAGGAGGTTTTATTACAAAGACAGGGGAGTAAAAAAAGAATGTCAAACTTATGTTTAAGTTGAAAATGCAATGCTCAAGTAAAGCTAGGTAAACACGCACCCAACCCCCGACCGCAGTCAGAAGTAGCACGACTGCGCTGTCTCCTCACCTCCCCTGTTTGGCACAAAACGTGTCAACAGTCACACCGGCGCGACCTAGATCAACTACAGAGCAGCAGTCTATTCTGCGCATATGCAAGATGTAGTACCTATCCATAACAGCAGGCAGCGCTAGGGGCTAAACTAAACTTTTGTAAATAAACTCACAGCGCTCAAGTGGTTCACTCACGTATTTATCAAGGAATAATAATGATACACGCTACAAAAAGCACGTCCTATCACAAAGGATAAAACGGACTGGATTATTGCAGCCGTTTGTCTAAAATGGAGGCTAATTATTGATTTATTCTCCACAAGGCTTCAAGCGAAGGTAAGCTTGCTGCAGCACATTAGCATAACAGTTGTAGGAAACAAGTTGAATATTTTTTCAAACTAAAGTGCCTTATAGAGTATTTTAACCGCAAGCAATATAATAGTTTGTGAATGGAGCACACAGCCAATCAGAGCGCTCTGTTGATGCCAACACCTGACGCCGATTCAACAAGTTCAATCGGCCAGAACTAGGTCCAGATTTTTGTTGCTGACTGTGCCAGGGAGTACCAGCCTTAACATAACCTGTAGCTTCATCTTGCAAAAATTCTGTAAAAATCCAGCAAGACCAAGTCACTCACGCACACACTCACTCACGCACTCACTCACGCACACACTCACGCACACACTCACGCACACACTCACGCACACACTCACGCACACACTCACGCACACACTCACGCACACACTCACGCACACACTCACGCACACACTCACGCACACACTCACGCACACACTCACGCACACACTCACGCACTGATTATGAAACTAATTGTTCGTCACTGGCTTCTCTGCACATTTCTGACCTCATTTAAAATTACATATCCACCACACATTCACCGAGGTCCAGCTCCTAATTCCTAACATGAGACTAAAAACCAGGGGAGACTGGGTCTTATTACTGGGACACTTTTAGTTTTTGTGATGATGATAAATTTCTGATGTACTGTATGGGCCTAGTAGGTAATATAAAGCAGAAAATCACTCACTGCTGACAATGTACTATAAAAAACAACACGCAATTGTGAATAAAAATCCACTAACATTACAAATACAGCAACTACACATTTCAACTGATTGACTCAAAAATTTGATGACTGTGGTTACACCATGACTCATTCAACTGTCACTTTGTCGCCTCAAACTCATTACAAAAGAAAGTGAGATTTAACTGTAGCAATAGGAAAACACCAGAAAGCAGAGAGAAAAGTCCCCAAATCATTGTCTTGCATAGTAGTTATAATAAGAACATTTACAGTCACATTTTTTGGTTGTGTATTGTAAAAGGCAGCCATGATGTTAAACAGGTTTGGCAGCTATAGGAAACATCTAAGCTGACTTGTTTGTGGCTTAAATATGTAAATAAAATGTAAATTATGTCACTTTATTTTTTATTTTTTATGTAATAACAACAAAAGTCCCCAAATTATGTTCACACATATCATAGTTTTGAATAAAGGTATTTGTGATCATTTTAATTTTAACTTTCCTAATAGTGAGCCATATTGTTAAACGAGTTGGAAAAATGTATCACTAGCAATTTTAGCTATATAAATAAGCACACAAGTAATTTTTTTGGAGTAAATAAATAAATAAATAAGGTCACAGAGTTGTTTTTTTCCCCTCCTCTTACATAACTACCCAGGCTCTGATCCACCTGCTGTTAGTAAACTCACTACATGTGACGCTGCTAACTTAGCTACCATGCTAAGTCATATTTAGCCTACTTTCAGCGTTTCCCTCGACCCTTTTACCATATTTTAAATCGTCTACAGGGCATACGAAAGAGTCTGTTTCGTTTTGTCATAGTTTCGTGTACAAAAGTAGCGAAACGCCTCCATAAAGTCACAAGTTGTAGCATTTTTAGCCGACAAGCGCTAAACCCGTCTCTGGCTACGCGCCTTCGAGCATGGGCTCCGACTAATCTCTGGTTTCGCTGCATCAAAACAGAGGGAGTTTTTTTATATTTTTTATTTTAAAACACAATATATATCGAATTTACAAACGTGACTGAAAACAAATGAATATATAATCGAAATATTTAGAATGTACAAAAAATTGGTGAGTTAATCGGCAAAATTAAATGCTGTTATAATTTAATAGTTGGGATTTTTATTCAATGTAACGTTAAAATTATTTCCTTTAGTATAAAATGCGAGTACATACTTAAATTAAAACGCGTATTAAACCAATGGACGTAACTAGACTTGCGTAAAAAGTAAAGTTAGTACGCAATTCAATTCAACGAGGCGCTAGGAAATAGTCGTGCCCGCGAGTTTCGTCTATTCTTAAGCTAAATCCTATAAATGTAGCTATAATAGTTTTGAATATTTTATCAAAATGTTTTTACATTGCCAAGTAATGTTTGGTGAAAGGGGAAACATCAGAAGCGAGGTGCACAAAAATGAAAGTATAAAATAAAACTGTGACTTGCAATAAATAAATAAGCGGCAAAGCGACGCCACGGGTTTGCAGCGCGCGCTCCGGAGCGTAAAAACCTGCTAGGATTGTTTATATAACGAGACTTTAACAATTTAAACACTTTGCATTTGGCGAATTAAGAGAATTTTGAGCTTTTTAACTAAACATTTTACGGGCTGCAGACGTCCACCATGTGCTCTCAGTCTCCTCCTCCTCCTACTCCTCCAGAACACCGGCGGGGCTACGGATAAATAACGCCGTAAATGAGCGCGCAAAGCGGGGGAACTCACCTCCGAAGGAGACCGGTGCCTCAGCTCCAGCGAGACCCTCTTTTTCATGTCCATTTTTTGCTGTTTTTTGGCCTGAGTTTTGGTTTGTAAAGCTCTTCTCCTTGATGCTCTCTTCAGTAAAAACACGAGGAGCCGCAGTGAAGGCAGAAGGATTGACCCGGGAGGACTTCCGGCTCCGGCTTTCACAATAAAAGTCTAAGGGGCGTTTTTATTCTCTAACGACTCAAGCAGATGTGGAAGAATTACTCCAGTACTGTATGTAGTTTACTGTACAGTATGTATATGTTGTTAAAAGTACTTCAGAATATTATTGCTAGTGTGAAAGTATTTAGTGTTTATTTAACTCAAGTTTAGTTACTTTTCTGCTACAACCATTACTTGTACCAATGGCATAACTTCGTACTGAGGGGCCCCAAAGCAGGTTTACAGAATTGTCTCTAAAGGTTCATGCATTAAGCTTATCATTTATAAAATAGCAGATAGCTGCTTAAGGAAGTCTGGTGTAAAAAAACAAAAAACAAAACAAACAAACAAACAAAAGACAACAGGTTCTTCATAATTATTACATAGAGAAAACCTTGTGAACTATTTATAATTAGTATTTTGTGTATTTATCTTGCCGAAACATTTTTTAAAGATAAATTCATTCATTTTGTTATGAGTGCATACATTTAGCACAATTTAAATTTAAAAATTGAATTTATTAAAAACCTCTGTTCGTAAAACGATTTATATATGACTCCAGTTTATTATGAATATTTTAAATCCGACTGACTAGTACTACAACTACTATTTCAACCACTACTACTACCATCATTACTATTGCTCCTTGTACTACTGCTTCTGCTTCTTCTTTTACTCTCAGCCCACTATTATCACTACCCCCTTTGCCGCTGAGTTACTCGTTTAGAGATTCTAAAAATATATATATACTTTATTGCATATTTTAAAAAATCTTTGTAAATAATCTTTAAATAAGTAGTTATAATAGTAGCAGTGACAGGATGGGTAGAAGTGGTAACATTAGTAGTAGTGGCGGTGGTAGTAGTATTGTTTGTTGAGCAGGCTACTTGTACTTGAGTAATAATATTTTGAAGTAATAGTATCAAAGTTTATTTATAGCACTTTACAACAACGCAACTGACCAAAGTGCTTGACATAAAAAACATAACGTTACAACAATTAACGATAAAATATGCATAACACACGTAAAATTAACCAAAGACTTTAAACCTAATCATACTTTTCCTTAAGGACAGGTTTGAATCTTTTGCCTCTACTCAAAGTGCAAAATACACGCTTCATCGACGACTTTTATTTTATTGTGAAAGTCACAGCAGCTCACTTCCTCCTCGGCTCTGTCCAGCTTCATTAAACGTTTGAGTGTCGTGTGTGAAAAATGGGTCAAACCGTTTGGTGCTTTTATGGACCCTCGAATATTTGACACTTCATCTTTATTACGCCTTCTCAGACCCGCCCAAAAAAAACAAAAAAAACAAGACAAAACAAAACAAAAAATAATTATCTCAGTGTATCTCAAGTGTCGTCCATTGACAAATAATAAATAAATAATAAATAAAAAGCTTCTGAATACATAAATTAACATATGCATATTTTACATAATGATAAGACACAATTTCCTGTTTCATAAGTTTGTAAATAAATTCTTTTATTGTTGGAAATATATTTATAGAAACCAATGAACATAACATTAAAATATCCTTTATCTTTTTTTTATGACCCTGGTTATGTGCAGGCAATAATATGGCGTAGATTAAAAAACAAAAACAAAAAACACATAAAAAACAGGCTAGATTTTCCCGAGTACGTGAAGGTAATATTTGGAGGGAAACTGCGCCAGAGACAAAACAAACACGATCGCCCCCAGCGGCCGCTTAGATAATTGCATACTGTATAAGTATTAATGTTTAATGTTAATGTTTATGAAGCTCAAAAAATCTAAAAACAGACCATAATGAGCTCAGTTGAAGAAAGTAAGGCAAATAACTAATTACGCTCTTTCCCTCAAATAAATAAAGCGTATTTACATTTTCTAGAAGATACATTTACTTACAAATACTGGGAGAAACAAATGTAAGGAAATGTAACTTTGAAATGGTCAAAATTAGATAGTTTTTTCTTGGTTAGTAGCAAACTCGCCTTTTATTCCAAAGGTCCTGGGTTCAAGTGACCACCTGTTCCACTTTTGGTTGTTGCTTAGGGTGAACATATGTCTCTATTTAATGGGGGCAGTCCCACTTTTAGGCTCCTTGTCCCATGTCCCAAGACAGCTGTAAAAACACCAATATATTCTGAAACAAACCATGTCCCAGCTGTCCACATTTTAACCATTAGAAACACACAGGAAACCAAAAACACATTTGTCTAAAGACTTTTAGTGAATGAATGTATTTTGAATTACATGACAGAAAATTGCATGGATTCCTGAAGTGTTTTTGTTGCTTTCTGAGTTCAAATGCACTAGGATTTGCAGTTTTTGGGTCTAAAAAGTCTGGTCATTCTAATATAGTCCCACTTATTTACACAATGTCCCACTTTTTCATTGATGCTCAGTGAATCTCATAAGAAGGAAGACACAGTAAGGTCAGTATTTCTTGTTTAAAATGTAGATTAAATATTCGTGGGCGTCCTGTCTTACTGGGTTGTATGTTGCTGTGTTCAGGACAGGGCAGAGCTGTGAGCTTGTGTCCCGCTGCTGCACTGTGTTGAAAATGTTTCAAATAAAGACTTAGTAGGGACATTATTTTGCAAAATGTGTGTGTTTTTGAGAAGGAAACATCACAACACATCTACTGTGGCAACTTTATCTAAAATGAGGTTTAGACTCTGTAAGTTGGTAATTTAGATATGTCTAATGTCAAAGATATAGAAAAAAGAAGATACAAAGATAATACAGAAACACATGTTTGCATTTTTTTTACTCGTACTAAAGTAATGACTTTGTTTAGTAGTATTAACTTAGTATTTATACTTGTTATGATTGATTGTACAAATTATTAGTCATAAATTATAGTTGTAAATGATAAAATGTTAAAAATACTTCCAGAAGATGGCGCTGTGGGCTTATATTTTATGCGACATTAAAAGTACTAGTGTTACTTGAAGGCAACATTATGTAACTTTAAACAATTATACAGTCATTCTATTTCAGGCTTATAGGAAAATGCATTTTAATTATCCAGTCACAAAGGGAGTACTTATTTTTGTTGGTGGCTAACTACTACAATAAAATAAAATAAAATAAAATGTAATAAAATACAGTTGGCAGGATATTGTCATAGTGATATCTTTATTGTCATTACATTGTAGTCATCTTCACGACAAGCAGATATACATACAGTGGTCTTATATTATATCATCGTCCAATACGAGGAGAGCAACAGTTAGTACCACAGCTAGGTTTGCCCACTGACCACGCCCCCGAAGTCATAAGCCCCGCCTCCAACACGCCCCTCTCCGTAGCCCCGCCCCATCCCCCTCCCCAATAAAACCTGCCCCACAAAGACACAGCTGCAGCTACAAACAAATGTAACAAAACAGAGAGTACCAACTGTGAAGGACTAAAATGAGCCTAAACCTGGACTAAACCAGGACTAAACCAGGATTACAGCAGGACTAAATCATGATTAAACCTGGACTAAACCAGGACTAAACCAGGATTACAGCAGGACTAAATCATGATTAAACTAGGACTAAACCAGGACTAACTTAAGACAGAAAAATTCATTACTAAATAAGGACAGAACAAGGACTAAAACCAGGACTCAACCAGGTCTAAATCCAGTTCAAAACTCGGACTAAACCAGCTTCTAAACCAGGACTAAACCAAGATTAAACCAGATCAAATCCGGGACTATATCAGGTCCAAACCAGGATTAAACTAGGTCCAAACCAGGATTACACCAGGACTAAACCTAGACTAAACCATGATTAAACCAGATGCAAACCAGAATTAAACCAGGTCCAAACCATGATTAAACCAGGACTAAACCAGGATCTAAACCAGGATTAAACCAGGTCCAAACCAGGATTAAACTACGTCTAAACCATGATGAAACCAGGACTTTAGTCCAAGAAAAAAAACTAGATCTAAACCATTATTAAACCAGGACTAAACCAGGACTAAATCTAGACAAAACCATGTCAAATCCAGGACTACACCATGTCCAAACCAGGTCTAAACCAGGGCTAATCAGGAATAAAAAAGTTCTTATCCAGGTCAACACCAGGACTAAACCAGCTCTAAACCAGCATTAAACTCCAACTAAACCATGGTTAAGCCAGGTCGAAAACAGGACTAAGCCAGGACTAAACCAGGACTAAACTAGGTCTAAACCAGGATTAAAGCTCACCAAAACTGGCCTAAACTAGGGTTAAACAAGGACTACACCAGGACTAAACCAGGTCTAAACAAAGACTAAGCAGACACTTCAGATTTAAGACCCACAAACTAAAACAGAAAAATATATACATATATATAAATTAAGCTAATTTAGGTTTGAACTGCAAAAAACTCCTCAGTACCACCAGTGGTACCTCTACCATAGTTTGAGAACCTCTGGGGACACTTTATGGTAAGGAAGGAAATCTCTGCGCTGTATCTTTGTGGAGCAGAAAAATCTCCCAACAGGTGCCTGACCAATAAATATGACGTATAAATAAATACATTATAAATAAATAAATAACTTTACATACGGTTCATAAATTAACAGTGTCTCATACACACAGAGCTCACAGGAGACACAGGTTCAACAGGCAATTTTTACACAGCCACAAGGCAGACAGTGAACGCAGCACAACCACCGTCAGACCATGCCCACATTACCACAAAACACCACAATACACCAACAACAGACTGCTTTAAAAATATTACTGTTTGGAGTTGTTTAAAGCTATAGATACTTTTGCACACATTATGAACTAGCATTGTTGTTAAAAAATGACAAGGAAGATGTTTTAGTGTTTGTTTTTTAACTTAGTGACGCATTTAATATTTGCAAAGAAATGAGTGGCCAAGGAATCAAAACAAGGTTAAAAAGCAGTCATCTGGACGTGGACAAGGTCTTTAACTCTAAAAACCAAGACCAGATGATTTCTTTTTAACCGTGTTTTGATCGTGACCGCCTGGATGACTGAGAATCTTCACACACATCTCTGACACCATTGGTCGGTTTGTTATTTTGTTAGCAAGACAGTATAAGGAAGATACTAACTCCAACCACAAGGGGTCAGTAAGGAAACAATATAAGCGGAGGGCTTTGTGGCTGGGTTGAGCATTTACCCCTGAACTAGTGAATGCATGGTTTAAAGGTCCCATATTATGCTTATTTTTGAGGGTTTTTGGACATCTTTGCATTAGTATCTCATGTTTTATAACTTAAAATAATGTATATGTATGGAAAACGTCTTCTGTTGGCTTGGATTAGGTGTCTGTCGCCCCCTGCTGGCAACGGTGGAGACTGGACAGAGCATAAAATGGCTATTTAGTGCAGCTATTAGAAAATATGATGCTTATAGATAGATAAATGAACTGACTCCTTCGTAGTTACGGTTATTTAAGTGCAAAAATGATCAGAATGAGTCCGGTGATGGTGTATGAGCTTTAGAAACGCGCAGGAGCACTTCCTGGTTTCACGTGGCTACATAGAGCTGTGAGACCGAGCGTTTTCAGATCTTAAGAAGGGCAGCGCCTCAGCATACAGGATTACTCAAATGTGTGAATGAAACAAAATACTACTCCAGGTCTGTTTTTGAGAAGGAAACAACATTATAACATGGTTAAAAGCTCAAAAAAAGTCGATTTAGCAGAATAGGGGACCTTTAAATGCACTACGTCTTTATCATTGTGAGATATGGACAACGCTTTGATGAAAGTCTTTGCTTCTAGTTGGTTATTAATAAGTTAGATTGAGTAATTAGTTAATAGTCAGTTTGGCTGTGGTCTGACGGCGGTTGTGGCTTTGAAGACGGTGAACAATAACACTGTACAAGTTCCTCATTGAGGTTAGATTATGTGTCGCCGTTGAGGGCACGAAAACAAATGTCAGGAACAAAGAAAAGTCCAGCTTCAGAAAAAAAGCAAAAAAATACAAAAACCATGATCTTTAAAAATGTTATAAAGCACTTTTCCATTTCAAAGATACTGTGTTCATTCAAAGCAAAAACACACAAACGAAACGACATGGTGAGAAGTAACAGGCGTGGTGTAAACGAGAAGTGTGAGAACAGCCAGCCTTTTGAGTTAGAAATTTAGACTCGAACCAACCTTAAACAATGACAAAAAGAGGTCTAGTTGCATGCAGCTCACAGACTTTCCACAAAAAAGAAAGAAAAACATCGGTGATAGCGCCTTCCTTTAACAATACAGCGACAAACTTAGAAAAGAGTCTCGCTGTAGGTATTTGGCAATGGTTCGTGTACGTTAGATTAGATAGGATACATTATTATTATTATTGTAATGTTAATGTTTATTGCATGGTGCTCTTATTGGAGTCATGTATTAGTAGTTGGAGTCTTATTACTTATGTCCAAAAGGCTGAAGAAGTACTGTAGTATTTTGTAAAAGCGGGTCTATGAGATGCTTGGGTAAAGATAGTTCATTTCCTTACAGTGGGTAATTGTCAACTGAGTTTGGAGAAGCAGACAGGAGCAATAAAGGAGGTGTTTGGTTATGTATGGCTGCTAATGGTTCCACTGAAAGGATACTAGACCTAACAAAGCCTCTACAACTTCAGAAACTCCTCTCAGTGCAAGTTATTTTTGACATATGACTGCTTTTTGAATTACCATCTAAAATTAGCTTAAATCTGGACTGAACCAGGACTAAACCAGTACTAACCCAGGTCATAAAATAGGGGTTAAGAGAAAAATACATCACTAAATAATCAGGGCTCAACCAGGCCAAAACACAGTTCCTAACCAGAAATAAATCAGGGTTAATCTAGGTCTAAAACAGGACTAAACCTAGACTAAACCAGGATTACACCAGGACTAAATCAGGTCTAAAGCAGGACAAAACAAGGGTTAAACTAGGTCTAAAACAGGACTAAACCTAGACTAAACCAGGACTAAACCCCGATTAAACCAGGATTACACCAGTTCTAAGCCATGATTAAACCAGGACTAAACCTAAACTAACCAAAATATGTGACATTTCTTAGCAGCAGATATTGTAGAAACTCCCTCAGATTACACATTTAAACAGACATTGAACTAGTATGATTTAGTCTCTGTGATGTTGCTCCCGTCTGCTTCTCCAAACTGCCGAAAAGAATAAATTAGCTCCAAAGTCATCTAAGAGAACCACATTTACAAAACACTCTTCAAGCCTCTTCAAAATATATGGACATGTGAGAATTATTACTAAAGATTATTTCAAAAAGTAAACAAACAAACAAAACACTATGGACAGAAACGCTTTGAGACAGCTGTGCTAGCTGTGCACTCATCATACTGTTGCTGTGAAAAAAACAGCGGGGTATTCAAACACAATACTTTTGTTGCTCAACACTGCTTCAACAAAAATTAATGCAGCAGTTAGCCACACGTTAGCCGTTAGCATTAGCCACGCTAGCACAGATTCCTGCCAAACATATGTAAACCTTCACCCTTGGGCAAAAAAACTGTATTAAACAATTCAGGGATTAATTCAAAGCCTTATATTAGCTCTTTTAATTTTGTTAACAGTAATAATTTTGTAGCCTAAATGCTAATGTTTTGTTTACATAATCGAGTTAGCATTTTCTAACCAAACAAATATTTTGAAAAGGTCCCATCTTAAGATTGAGTGCATAATTTTGGGGGACACAATTTTATTTGTTTGTTTATTTATTTTTTCAATTGCCTAAAATATGTTTAAGTAGTTGCATAAGTTCAACTAAATCAAACGTGAGAAAATTACAAAAAACAGAGGCTATACTAAAACGGGCTAATGCTAACATATGCTAATACCAGGGCCAAACTAACTTACTTACCATCTAACTAAATATTAAATAATAATAATAAGGTAAAATTAGTAGCTATGCTATAAGTCTCATTACGTTCCTTGGTCAAAAACCTTAAATGAATGCTCCTGATTATATAAAATAAAGGCTTCCACTACTGTTCTGCCACTATTTTCTCCTCCATAAACCCAACAAGACCTCTCCAAAGTTACACCTTCCACTGTGACGGCTGCGACCTAAAAAAAAAAAATGCACTTGTGAAAACGCGTCACCAGTTTGATTTAGATGTGTTAGTACATGCGGGGAAAAAAGCCACGGATCACTGCGGCAGACTTTTTAAAAACGTCTCATAAAAACAGCGTTTGGGGATAGACCATAGCTCTGTGTGTGGTGCAGTTTTGCTTTAAAGTTGTGCTAAAGGCTCAGAAAGAAGAGAAAGTTAAGAAGACTGAGAAGAAATCGAGGGCTAAAGCAAAGCGCAGAAAAGCAAGTAGAAAAGACAGCATCAGTACGACAGCGTTTAGAGACACTTCAAAAGAAACAATCTAGCTATTAGGAAAGAGTGCCGTAATCCACAAACAAGCCAGTGTATTCTTTGAGCTGGTTCCAAGCCTCGATAAATAGAGAGGGTTGAGTTAGAAAGGGGCATCCAATGTGCCAAATGAATATGCACATCACTACACACAATGTTTTGCTGTGGCGACCCCAGAAGGGAAAAGTCAAATGGAAAGAAAAGTTCTCTCAGGAGCCGCTTACTGGCAGCACTGGTCATGCTGTTTTGGATTTGCGGCAATACAGATATGCTTGAGGTGTGAAAAAACAGTAGGTGGTGTGAAAATCTGTAGTAAGCCTGTGAGGCCAGCAGATGGCGCTGTTCTCCTTTCTGACAAAGACACCACTGCAAAAGAAGCCACAGCTTAATATTTTCACTTTTATATCTAGTTCTCCTGGGCAGAGTATTAAGGATTCATACATGCGTTACTAACAGTAAGTTGTCAAAATATAAATGTGTGAAGTGTAAAATCACTGTATTTTGCGAATGTTCGAGCAGAGACAGACGCAACTGTTAGATACTTGTTTTCACTCGGGATGGTGTTTTTGTGCTCCGAGCAACTCCCCGCTGTGAGACGAAAACACCTCTTCCAGTGTTTTTAAAAGATTGCGTATTCTGAAAACAAAAGCCCATTTCTCGCGTAGACGAACGACCAATCCGGAAATGATCATTGCGATTTTATATCTGAGCAATGTTATGGATTTCCATTTAAAAATAAAGTATCTAGAGTTCTGTTTACAAACGGCTCAGTTACTGTCATTATCAAAAGAGATGTTTATAAAATGTTTGCACCGTCAATTAAAAGTTAGCGTTATAGCCACAAGCAACTAGCAACTTTCATTCATTTATTCTTATTCTAACACTTTTTCGTTCAGAGCCAATGCCCGGTACTTTGGGCCTGAGGTGGGGTACAACATGGCCAGTTAGTTGCTGACAGACAAATATTCCTATATTCATTCACTATGGGACATTTAGATTCACCTACACATGCATGTTAAGATGAACTTTAATTACTCCGCTATTGACCACAAACCCACTCTTATTACGACTTTAATCTCATTTTTCTAATCACGCAGATTTTGTCCTTTTAATGCAACCCTAAGATGCTGTTGTTCTTAAATAGAAGACAGATAGAAAGAGGACAACGTCACAAAAAAGGCTGTCAGGCAGGAATTTGTGCTGGCTTCGTCATAGTTAAGAGTTAAAACAGTTTAAAACACAGTTAGACAGACACATACATGCACGTACAAACACACCGTGCCTTTTTGGAAAGTCTCTGAAAACCTCTCCAGTCTCTCTCTTTCGAGTGTTCGCGGTTATGTCCTCTTCTCTTTGAATTGTTCCGCTTTTATACATCTATCCTATCCTCCATCTCGGGTCCTCACGGAACGGCGGCCATTTTGTGTATTTAAGCAGAATCGCACAGAAGCACAGAAGAAGAAGAAGAAGTAGAGAGAGGGCGTGGTTTGTCGTTGATGTAAATACGAGCTGTTTTCTTCTCGGGGAGGAGGAAAGAGAGAAAGTAGTGGTGTCATTTTCGGAGAGTCTAATGCGGCAGAGGGACCAGGATATCCACGTAGTTGATGGGGAAGAAGCCCGACTGGCCGTGGATCATGCCCTCGTACCAGTTCTCATCGATCTGATTGGTCAGAGTGATGACGTCGCCCTCCTTGAAGCCCAGCTCTCCCTCGTTCTCGGGCTCGAAGTCGTACAGTGCTCGGCAGCACGGCTGGTCCATGGGAGCTGAGGGGAGACAGGGGGAGACAGCTTAGTCCTGTTTAAGTTAAAGTAAGTAAGTTAAAGTAATGCTATCATCAAGCAGAGAATGCATGGTGAAGATAATTCGGATGGTTAGCAAAATAACTTTAGGGTTTAAAGCGAAACAATGCAACTTTGCTGTTTTGGTCATATTTTTCTCTACAGAGTTTCCCCTACTTTTTGGAGAAAGTGCTATCCTAAAACCTCACAAATCTGGGTGACTCCTGTGTGACCCCCGCACTCGGCTTGATTTGTTTTCAGAGAAGCCACAGTTCTCTCTGACTGTCTGTCTTTAAAGGTTCCATATAATGCTTTTTTCAGGCTTTTTGAAATACATTTTGACACCTTTGCATTAGTATTTCACATTTTAAAACTTAAAATAATATATATGTATTGAAGACCTCTTCTTTCGGGGAGCTCTTTCTTTGACTTTGCAGAGAATGCTTGGATTGGGTGTCAGTCGCCCCCTGCTGGCAATGGTGGAGAATGGACATAGCATAAAATGGCTATTTAGCACAGCTTTTGGCAACAATGACAATGTAAGCGCTGAAATGATCAGAACAAGTCCAATGATGATGTATGGGCTTTAGAAACGCACAGGAGTACTTCCTGGTTTCATGTGTTTACGTAGAGCTTTAGACTGAGTGTTTTTAGATCATTAGAAGCCTCAGCATACAGGATTACCGTATTTTCCGGACTATAAGTCGCACTTTTTTTCATAGTCTGGCTAGGGGTGTGACGTATACTCAGGTGTGACTTATATATTAAAATATTTCAGGTGTTGGTTAGAGGGCGCTCTAGGCTTGTGTACCAGCATCTGCTGCACCTGTACCACTGACAATTTAAAATGTAAACATTACCACTAACAACTTAGGCTATAAAGACAACTGAGAAAGAGCGGAATAATTGGAAATGGAACTGATGCTGAGTCTGACGACAGCCACGCAGAGGAGGAAGCGGCGCTTCGTCTACCTCCGGAGTTGGCGGAGTTGTTCAGAAGCGACACCGAGGATGAAGAATTTAAAGGATTTAGCGATTAGGAGTGAGATGGTGAGTTTGGTGAACTTGTTATATTATGTTCTTTATGCTATAGTTATGTGAATAACTGTTAATATATTACGTTAACATACGAGACACCTATTCAGTTCGTTGTTTATGCTTCATGTAGCTGAATAACCATCAATGTGTTACGTTAGCAAACCACACACCTATTCAGCCTGGTGTTCTCTATTCTATTATTACTATAACTTGCCTTTCAAGATGAAATGTCTGTTCTTGGTGTCGGATTTTGTAAAATAAATTTCCCCCAAAAAACGCGACTTATAGTCCAGTGCGACTTATATAGGTTTTTTTCTTCTTCATTATGCATTTTTTGGCTAGTGCCACTTATACTCCGGAGCATAGGGTACTCAAACATGTGAACGAAACAAAATACTACTCCAGATATGTTTTTGAGGCACAAACATTATAACATGGTTAAAAGCTAAGAAAAGTCAATTTAGCAGAATGGAGGACCTTTAAACTACTTGGTATACACCCATCAGGCGTAACATTATGACCACCTTCCTATTATGCAGCCCCACAGGCGACAAACTGTGATGCAGATGTTTGATGGTGTGATAGAGGCAGGCATATGGAGCAGCATAAGGATTCGAGTCTGAGTGGGAAGTGAAGGCTGAGGCCTGTGTGGTCTTCAACAGACGAGATGCTGTACCTCTGAAGACGTTAATGCTGATTATTGTGTATGAGGCTGCATATTAGGCTGACTTTCTGTAGTTTGTGGTTTGTACACATATTGTTCACTGTTCATTCATTCATTCGAACATTTTCACAGTCTGCCTTTTTCATTATCTAAGTCTAAAAACGAACTTCTGCCTCAGCAATGGCACTTAGTGGTTTCAACAAAGTGTAAATACTGTGGTCAGGCAGGACATCAGGGCACTTCCAGTTAAAATTTAAGACCTTTTAATGCCACTTACAATAGAATTTAATGCCAAATTCACACCAATCTTGCAAAAAAAGACTAAATATTTCTCTTTTAGACCATACTTTTAGTCACACCTATATCACAAATGAAGATAATGTTAGTAAAAGCTCTTGAATGACTTGAGCGTGAATGGTAAAGTTTGCTGAATATATTGCCTTAAACAGTATATAACCTACAACACTGAAAAAACTAGACTTGGATTATGTTTGAATTTAAATATTGTAGACCGATGAACAAAATGTGAACATGAAAAACAACTTATTATAGAAAAAATAATTTTAAAAAAGTCTGGCTTATTTTTGAAACAGAAAATATGTTTATAAAAATGTCTCTGTGTGCGTAGCTTGGGCCTTTGTTTGAAAATAGCTTGTGTTTAAAGCTGTAGCCATAGAAACCATCCCTGCCTTTTTAGGTTATTTTTATCCATTCAGAGTCTACAGTGTTCAGCGGCAGCAGGAGGAAGAGGAGGAGGAGGAGGATGAAAAGAGCAGCCTTCACTTAAGAGAACTGTCTTTGAATCAGGTACAGCTCTAATATTACACCGGTGACTCAGTGCGGCGCCGCTCCATTCATAAATCCAGCTCAAACACTCACTGAAGGTCTATCACCAAAACACACCTCTTCATCTTCAAACGGGACAAACCGGGATGTTTCTTTGGGTTTGAACTGAGAGGGATGACGCGCCGTTCTCCAAATTATGTTTCAGTCAAATAAAAAGCCCTTATAAGTAAAGTGGATCAGAAGAATTAGGCCAAGTGCTTGTCTGATGATTAAGTTTCTTGATGACCAATTACTGTGCAATTACTAAGTCCACTTTGCAGAAACTAGACTGAAAAAGAAAAGACACTGAAGCGCTCTTTTCGGTCTTTTACTATCTGCCTTTGTTTGTCTATGTCAGGGGTGTCTAAAGGTTTTTCACTGAGGGCCACATACTAAACATATAAGCTGAGTAGAGCCACTTACTATACGTATTTTTCTCAAAAAATACGACAAATATCCCATTAGGCTGCTCTTTTCACTTCAGGGATCTACCTACATTTATCCGGGCTTGGGACCATCACATAGTTTTGCAGATTTTATTTTATTTTTTCTTCTTTAAAGGTCTATGTCACAAAAATATGAAGCTTTTTACTTGAACTTTTTACCCAGGCGCAAGAAAAATATTCCATGGTCTGCATTTAGTAGTAATAGTTTGGACACTCCTGCTGTAGGTCAACAATGGCAACAGGCTTTTTAAAGATATTTTTGCAGTTTACTCGACAGGACAGTGGCGTAGTGACCGGAAATCACAGAGAAGAGCAGGGAGAGACATTCAGCAAACTTTCAGACTACAGACTTGAACCTAAGGAGCTGAGGCAAGCTACGAACTGAGCTCATAGACAACATTTTAACAGTTCTGATGGTGTTACAGGCCCACTACCTGACTTTTTTTTTTTATAAATGTGAAAAACAGTTCAAGTTTTAAAGAAGCACACCTCCTCTCCTCGTGTATATTCATGTTTTCTTGTGTTTATTGTGTTGATTTGCGCTTTTGCTTCTCTTTTTTCTGTCTCTGTTGTTCTTTTTTTCCTGTTTTGTGGTGTTGAAGCCAGCACTGGTATTGGTCTCTTTCCAGTTGGACTTGCCGCCGCCATTACTCCGGTGCATAAAGACGAAGTGCATGAGCTTAAACTCAACCAATAAATAAATAAAAGTGTCCCTGATGAAATAAATTGAGCAGGTGACTATAGAGCCACTAAATATTGGTCTCTACCCACTCATGGACAGCACACACATGTAATCATTCATGCCATAATCATTTTGTCTATGCTGAATTTGACATTTCAGGTCACTAACGCCCTTTTTTCTATTGATTAAAATGTATCGTGGTCAGCTTCACAGCCCTTTTTATTTACATTAAATCATCTATATGTCTTCTCCATTTCTGAACAGTAGGTGGCAGCCTCGCACAAAGTTTTATTACAAAATTAAAGCAGCTACAAGGTTTAAAAAGCACTTTAACAATAGCTTTTACACTTTGCCTGCTGTTGTACTATCGTTTCTATTCCTGTACTTAAGGACGCCCCCCCAGCCCGGACCCCCACCTGGTGATCTTCCGGGGGACTTGGCCGAGTGGATGCCCCCGTTGTGGCTCTCGCTGGGGGGCAGCAGCTCCAGGGTCATGCGCGGTTTGGGGGTGTACTCCTTCCTCGGTTTACTGGACACTTCCTTTATCCTGGACACACACACACATAAAAGAACATTTCAGTCACTTTTTGTTTGTTTAATTGGCCTAAAAATGGATTGGCCTAAAGTTTACACAGTCTGTGAACACCTACAGTAGCCCAGCAGGGACATGCCGTTGTCAATGGAGGAAAAGGTCAAATAATGAGTTCAATTTAAAATGTGGACACAAAATCAATGTCGCTTCTTAATGCCCTCTTCAACAAGAACGAGCTCAGAAGAATGTCCTCCCTTGGCACTTGTAACAGGAAGTAAATAAAGTAATATCTTCTCTACTGGTTTCCATAAAGTTTTAAACATACATTTCCACAAAAAAGTGCTATTTTTAACAGTTAATTACAACTTCTACTAGAAGTGGGAAAAAGAATAATTTTTTTTTGATTCATCGATCATTAAAAAAAAAAAAAAGATTCTGAATCGATTCAGAAAAGCTAATAATCTGAATTTTGTAAAGACTACAAATTATTACAGCAGGCTATGTTCAATACAAATCTTTGCAAAAGTCAGCTCTGGCAAATGCTAACAGAATTTGCCACTGTAAGATATCTTTTTTTTTTTTTTTTCAGTGTCTCTCCTTGTATAGATTAGCTAGTAAATTATATTATTTAACTATGTGAAGGGAAGCAAGCAAGTAATAATTTCATTGCATGGTTTTAAACTTAGTTTTTTAATGCGTATGTGACAATAAACTTCTTTGAACTTTGAATTTTTCTTTCTCTAGTTTTGGTTTTGTTTTTTGAGTAGAAGGTGTTTAAAATTATGATTCAGATTTAAAATATACTATTAAAATCAATTATTGTTGAAGAATGAATGCGTGAACCAGAGAGATGTCTGATTTGTCGTTGCTCGAACTGTGAGATGCCAAAAGATGCCCACCCTTAAGCTCTACACAAGGCTCCTTTAAGCTATAGTTATACTTCTAAAATGGTCAGGCCACAGTCAGATGAGAACCTGTAACTAAATGTGGAGTTTGTACTCAACTTGTTCGTCAATGGAAAATTAGATTCTTGCTTGCCCTGATTTTTGATTGAGCTCCGAACAGCACACTTAGTACAGTCATTTTTATCATCACTGATTAAATTAATGCTGGTAAAAGTCTATGAGTAGTTCATAGAACGGACTCTCGAAAAAAAGTAATACAGCTATAATTTTCCTCTACTATAAACATTTGCCTTTTTTTTATCTAAATTTAATCTAAAACTATACAGAGATGCAGTGAACATGTTTATGAATATTATGAAAAATAAAATATAGCCACAATAAATGGTAAAGAGCTTTAATTGAGATGCTTTAATCTGTCAGTTTAGGCTTTAGTGATCATGAGCTCAGTTTCTCACAAATGTCCCTCAAATCAGTGGTTTCCAAACTTTTTGGTCTTATGTACCCCCAGGACTGGGCTCAGTCCTCAGTTCCGGTTTAGTTCTTGTTTGGAACTGGTTTAGTCTTAGTTTAGCACTGTTTTAGACCTATTTATTTCTAGATTAGACCTGATTTAGTTCTGGTTTTAGACATGTTTTTTCCTGGTTTAGTTCTGGTTTTAGATCTGTTTAGTTCTGGTTTTAGACCAGTTTTTTTCTGGTTTAGTTCTGGTTTTAGACAAGTTTTTTCCTGGTTTAGTTCTGGTTTTAGACCTGTTTTTTCCTGGTTTTGTTCTGGTTTTAGACCTGTTTTTTCCTGGTTTAGTTCTGGTTTTAGACATGTTTTTCCTGGTTTAGTTCTGGTTTTAGATCTGGTTTAGTTCTGGTTTTAGACAAGTTTTTTCCTGGTTTAGTTCTGGTTTTAGACCTGTTTTTTCCTGGTTTAGTTCTGGTTTTAGACAATTTTTTTCCTGGTTTAGTTCTGGTTTTAGACAAGTTTTTTCCTGGTTTAGTTCTGGTTTTAGATCTGGTTTAGTTCTGGTTTTAGACAAGTTTTTTCCTGGTTTAGTTCTGGTTTTAGATCTGTTTAGTTCTGGTTTTAGACAAGTTTTTTCCTGGTTTAGTTCTGGTTTTAGACAAGTTTTTTCCTGGTTTAGTTCTGGTTTTAGACAATTTTTTTCCTGGTTTAGTTCTGGTTTTAGACAAGTTTTTTCCTGGTTTAGTTCTGGTTTTAGATCTGTTTAGTTCTGGTTTTAGACAAGTTTTTTCCTGGTTTAGTTCTGGTTTTAGACAAGTTTTTTCCTGGTTTGGTTCTGGTTTTAGATCTGGTTTAGTTCTGGTTTTAGACCTGTTTTTTCCTGGTTTAGTTCTGGTTTTAGACATGTTTTTCCTGGTTTAGTTCTGGTTTTAGATCTGGTTTAGTTCTGGTTTTAGACAAGTTTTTTCCTGGTTTAGTTCTGGTTTTAGACCTGTTTTTTCCTGGTTTAGTTCTGGTTTTAGACAAGTTTTTTCCTGGTTTAGTTCTGGTTTTAGACCTGTTTTTTCCTGGTTTAGTTCTGGTTTTAGACAAGTTTTTTCCTGGTTTAGTTCTGGTTTTAGACAAGTTTTTTCCTGGTTTGGTTCTGGTTTTAGATCTGGTTTAGTTCTGGTTTTAGACATGTTTTTTCCTGGTTTAATTCTGGTTTTAGACAAGTTTTTTCCTGGTTTAGTTCTGGTTTTAGACAAGTTTTTTCCTGGTTTAGTTCTGGTTTTAGGTCCGGTTTAGTTCTGGTTTTAGACAAGTTTTTTCCTGGTTTAGTTCTGGTTTTAGGTCTGGTTTAGTTCTGGTTTTAGACATGTTTTTTCCTGGTTTAGTTCTGGTTTTCGTTCTGGATTATTTATTGTTGAATTTTGGTTCTGTTCTTCTTTAGTATTGCATTTTTCTGTTAATCCCTGTTTTATCCCTCAGCATAGTCCCAGGTTAGTCCAGGTTTAGGTTCATTGTGGTCTTTGACAGCCAAATATTTTCTGAAAAGGTTCCATAAATGATCAAATAACTCCATGTACCCCTGATTGGGAAACACTGCCTTAAATTATCAGACAAAACCAACCCAAAATGTCATTATTAGCAATTTTAAGTACTATCTTTAAAGAACATTGAGGCTACAGTTGGTGTTTTTGAGCATTTAGTGTCACCTTTACCAGTGTTATTAAGTGTGCGGTGTAATCTTTCTTTACAGCGTACGTACCTGTCCTCCATTTTGCTGGAGAGCTGTTGGAGGATTTCCGAGGCGCGGCTGTGATACTCCAACTGGGCCTGGACCAGAGCTGCCAGCTGGCTCACCTGCTCAATCTGAAACACACACACACACGCAAGTATCTGTGGTTATTCTGCAGGAGTTCACACTGAGAACAAGTCTGTCTCCTCACTCCCTTAAGACAGGAGCACTGGGAATATTCAGAGCTTGAGGTTTAGATGGCAGCAGCAGAGGTGTGACCAGAGGCGATGAATAAAGGTTGAATTTATCGTCCCCGTAGGGAAATTTGTGCTCTGCATTTGACCCATCCTTCAGTGCCGCTGAGGTAAACCTGTCAGGAGCAGTTGGCGACCGCAGTGCAGCGCCCGGGGAATCTTTGCCAGATCCAGAGCCAGGATCCTGCTCAGGAGTCCCTTAGCCTATTGTCCATGTTAAGGTTTGTTGCGCCACTAGGGGTGTAACCATACAGTAACTGTATCGATGTGTCGATTTTTATTCCTATGATACAAATACATCAATACACATGACCTTGTATCGAATCGTATCGTTTTCTATCGATACACACGAAGTATCGATCGATAATATCGGAAATATCAAAATTTGAAATTTGTATGTTAAAATAAAACCAGATATGGCTTTGTGGAGATAAATTTTGTGTTTTTAATTAAATAAAATGTTATATTCAACTTTCCTTCACTCTCTGTCTGCTGGACATAATCAACCCCAGCGCGGTGCTACATTTGAGAGTAAACTTTTATGATTTTTGGCAAAAAGTTGCTGTGCCGAATCCAATTTTACTTTTGTCATAACCTTGGATGTGGCGGTCTCTGAGATTTTAAATTTTTTATTTTAAGTATTTAGTTTTCAGTACCAGAAAACCAAAAAGACTTTCTGTTTTCTGTTGCAGTAGATATTTAAAATTACCAATAATGTATTTGAACCACTTTTTAAAACGTTTCTCCTTAATTTTAGTGTTAGTTCACAGGATTTGGCCTCGACCTGGTCTCAGTTTGCCCTGGTCATGGTCTCAACCTTCAGAAGTCTTGGTTCACTCTGGTCTCGGTCTTGATTAACATGGTCTCAAATACAACCCTTGTGCATGTTTTAGGTTGACAGGGGAAACCAGAGACCCACCCAGACACGGGGAAAACACGCAAACTCCACACAGAAACGCCCCTGTCTGCCTGGTCTGGGAATTGAACCTGCGACCTTCTTTCTGTAAGCCTGCAGTGCTAACCACGAATGACCGCAATGTATGTACTCTATGTTGTTAAGAGTTGTGAAGACCTATTGAGACATTTTTAAACAAACATACAAATATTTTCAAGTTACTGAGGCCACGCTTACTTTGCTTTACCATTTTCTTCCTTAAATATGCTACATATTTATCACATAAAGATAAAATTTTCACCGTTACAATGCATTTTACAAGTCAGTTTTGGGCACACTGAAACAAGAGCCCCTCCACTGCTCAGTCTATTAGTTTTTGTTGAAACACTGAAACATGATATCTGC
The DNA here is from genome assembly GCA_020698575.1 of Bostrychus sinensis. Lineage (NCBI taxonomy): Eukaryota > Metazoa > Chordata > Actinopteri > Gobiiformes > Eleotridae > Bostrychus > Bostrychus sinensis. The sequence goes on from CM036252.1 coordinate 12,275,845, forward strand.
TTTGTGTAAAAATACAGAGTAATTCTAGGTCATAATGGAGTGTTTTCTTCTAGTAAAACTGTAAAATGGGACAAACGCAGCTTTAGCGCTGACAGTTATGTAATTGTTTAGTGTTGTTGTCCCGTGATGTTACATCTTAACAAGCCTGAAGCATCACCCACTGCCTGTGAAAAAGTGTGCTACACTCACAGTTCACAAACTGTATGTCGTTGGCGGCTCTGTCACCCGATTCTGCCAAACTCCTAACGCTTGGCCACTTTCCAATCATCACTGTTTCACTGCAATCTCCAGCAACAATAGGGACTATTGTTTGTACAGCCACTGCAGTCTTTTTACATTTTCTACTTCAAGCTTTTTCTTTGTGTGTTTTTTGACATCTTGGCACCTTTCAAAGGATGAAAAAAATCAACCATCAGGATAATTTCTGTATTAAGATATTGACACCACTGCAGGTCCCATCAGGACACATCACAGACACAGAGAGGTTCTTAATTTTCACTTTATCTATTTTACATTTAACCCAATATTAAACCATAGTATTTTTCCTCACGTCGCTCTCGAGGAGGTTGAACATGCTCTGCTCTGCGATCTCTTTGCTCTCGTCAAACTTCTCCAGCGCCTGTTTGATCTCATCGTCCTGGACCTTGCCCTGGCGTTTTTTCTTGTAGTCGAAGTCCAGGCGTCGGCCCTCCATCTTCTTCAAATGGTGCTGAAGACAGGAAAAAACATATTAAATATTAATACAAACAATGGGCTAACGGAGAACAACTTTTTCCCACTATATCCACCACACAGAGTTTCAGTAGTGTATAATGAGCACTGAAAAAAACAATCTTGCATTTCTTGGAAAAACAGACATATTTGGAGCCATTAGTTTCTACAGTATAAAAGTATAATGATGGACTAGAGCTGAACAAAACCAGGACCAAACACGGACTAAATTCAGGCTAAATTGAGGCTAAAACCAGGACTAAATCCAGGGCTATAAGCAGGTCTACACTAAGGCTAAACTAACACTACACAAAGACCAGAAACTAATACACTATGCCAGTGGTTCCCAACCTTTTTGGTCTTTGTCCTGGTTTGGACCTGGAGTTGTCCTGGTTTAGTTCTGGTTTGGACTGGGCTTAGTCCTTATTTAGTCCTGGCTTAGTCTTAGTTAAGCCCTGGTTTTACCTGGTTTAGAGCTAGTTTATTTCTGGTTTAGTTCTAGTTTTTTTTCTGGTTTAGTTCTAGTTTGAGATCTGGTTTAGTTCTGGTTTTAGACCTGGCTTATTTATTGTTAAGTTCTGGTTTGAAACCTGGTTTAGTCTTTGTTTAGTCTCAGTTTAGCCCTGGTTTAGACGTGTTTTTTTTCCTTGTTTAGTTCAGGTTTTAGATCTGGTATAGTTCTGGTTTTAGACATGTTTTTCCTGGTTTAATACTGGTTTAATACTGGTTTAATACTGGTTTTAGACCTGGTTTAGACCTAGTTTAGTCCTGGTTTAGTCCTGGTTTAGCCCTGGTTTGACCTGGTTTAGACCTAGTTTATTTCTGGTTTAGTTCTTTTGTTTCTGGTTTAGGTCTGGTTTGAGATCTGGTTTGGTCCATGTTTAGTTCTGGGTTAGTCTTAGTTTAGCCCTGGTTTGTCTTGGTTTAGACCTTTTTTTTTACTTGTTTAGTTCAGGTTTTAGATCTGGTATAGTTCTGGATTTAGACCTGATTTAGACCTAGTTTATTTATGCTTTAGACGTGGTTTAGTCTTGTTTTTTTTTTGGTTTAATTCTCGGTTTAGACCTGGTTTATTTATTGCTGAGTTCTGGTTTGAGATCTGGTTTAGTCCTTGTTTAGTCCTGGTTTAGCCCTGGTTTAGCCCTGGTTTAGCCCTGGTTTAGACCTGGTTTAGACCTGGTTTAGACCTGTTTTTTTTTCCTGGTTTAATTCAGGTTTTAGATCTGGTTTAGTTCTGGTTTTAGACATGTTTTTCCTGGTTTAGCTCTGGTTTTTGACCTGGTTCATTTATTGTTTGTTTATTGTGGTTTAGTTCAGGTTTAGTCCAGATTTAGGTTCATTGTCGTCTTTGACAGCCAACTATTTTCCATAAAGTTTCTATAAATGATCACATAACTCCACGTACCCCCTGCAATGTGCTCGCGTACACCTAGGGGTCCCTGTACCCCTGATTGGGAAACACTGCACTATGCTAAGCTTTACATTTGCTCAGCTACACCTTTACTAAAACACAAATAAATTCGATGTAACACTGGATAAATATGGGCATAAGACGTTAAAGAACTTGCCAAAAAAAAAACCCTAGTATTAACATTAACTTGCTCCTACTTTTTGCACCCACCTGTATCTCTTTGAGGTCTTTGTCGTGCAGGTTTTGCAGCGGGTCGATGAAGTTCTGTTTGACCTCCATGTCCAGAGCGTCTTTGACTTCGCCGAGCTCCTTCATGGCTTCACCGGCATCGATCAGAGCCGTCCCTGAAAGAAACAAATAACCACATTACCAACCCGAGGAAAAAAAAACAAAACACTATTTATTCACTACGGACTCTGGTTCATCGGCATCCGGTTAATTTATTTGTGGCTGGAGGCAGAACTGGTTTGCTCCGGGACAAGACATTCATCCTCACAGAGTTCAATCGAAAACAAACTGAAACCTCTCATCTGAGTAATTAAAGCAGGCAGAATAAGACAAGATAGTGTTTGCAAATAGTTTTTGGACCTCTCTCAAGGCATTGTTCCTGTCTCACAATGGTAAAGATGTAGTGCTCAGAACCAGGGATCCTCTAGTTCAGGGGTAAATGCTCTATTAATTTATGCCACAAAGTGCTTATATCTCACAGTGGTAAAGAATCCAGTAAAACTAATCAGAGGTCGACCGATATGGGTTTTTCTATGGCTATGATTTTAAAATTTTATTAACTTTTAAAGCTCTTAACGGTCTGACCTCCTCACCCCATACGTCCCATCCAGGTCACTCCGCTCCGGGGAGAGAGAGAGGAGGGCCACTAGAGGAGACCGGGCATTTTCTGTTCGGGCTCCCTCTCTTTGGAACTCCCTGCCCCATGACCTCAGGCAGATCACATGCCTTTGCACTTTTTAAAAACATTGCACAACATTTAAAAACTTTTCTTTTTGCCTGATTGCCTGATTTTAATTTGAGTTAGTATTTTATTATGGTTTTATTTTTATTTGTGGTTGTAATATGTCTTGCCTTTTGTCTTTTATTGGCTTGTATTATATTGCATGTTCATGGGTCTTTGTTGGATATTTTATGTATTTTTGTACTGGAAAGAACTTGTTCAGAAAAGTGCTATAGAAATAAAGATTATTATTATTATTATTATTATTATTATTATTATTATGGCTGATACTAATACCATTTTGTTGTTTTTAAATTCAGAGCACATGCCGATAAACACAGTCAATTTTTTGGGGCCGATATGTATGTATGAGGTTCTATTCCAGAGAAATCAGCAAAATCTTTTTATTGCTGTTTTGAGCTTTTCCTGCTGAGATAAAGCGATTTTACTTTTGTTTCCTATCAACTGCAGAGTCCAGACTGCTACAAGATGGTTAGGGAAACTGGGGTCCTTCAGTCACATGGTTGTCCGGACATGTGCATGACCAAAAATCTGCATAAATGCGCAAAAATCATCCCGGCTGACCTCTACCAGGGATCTTCTTGTTCAGGGGTAAATGCTTTATTCTTTGAGCCACAAAGGGTTTATATCTCACAATGGTAAAGAATCTAGTAAAACTTATCGTCATCAGTTCCGTTGCTGGCCCCTTGTGGTTAGAGTTAGTATCTTTAGCACTATCTTGCAACTGCTATACAATTTTTTAACTCTTCTCTTTCTTGATCTATTACTGAGATTTTGTGAAAATGTCATCAAAATCTAACCTTTACTTTTTGAGTTATCTTACTAACAGACCAACAAACCAACTAATGTTAAGAAAAAATAAGCTTTTTGGCATGTAATAATAATACTAGTCAGAGTTACACATTTTAGTTTTACCATTGCCAAATTTAGATATAACAAAAGTAAAATTATTAACAGTACACAAAGATTATTTAATATTATTATGTTTAGCCTAAAATCCAGATGAGTGCACTCTTAGATTTCACAAATAAGCACCAAAAACTGTGCGGTTTGGTGCAGCAGTAGCAGTAACAGCATCTTTTCACTTTTGACTGTGTAGCCATATGAGAATCCTACCCTCTAATCCAAAACATCCACACTGTTGACTGACTGAACGATTTTTGTGCTGAACTATGACTTACCGAAGCAGGACTCCTCTCCCAGCTCCCGTCCGAACCTCAGCATGGCGTCCCCCAGAACGCTCTCTGCCTGTGGGTAACCGGGGCCCTTCTCCTGGCCCCGGATCTTCGACATGGTGTTGATCATACTCAGCTTGGCTCTGGAGGCTGCAGGACCAAACACAGACAGGTCAGAAGTGGTCATAAAAAGCTACAAAATTTAGTGACACTTTTTAAGATTTGCCTATGGCTGCAAGGATCATTTCCCGTTGGAGAGGTCCCTCGCCAAATGATTAAATCCCCCACCTCTAGGGTTTTAACACCCAGGACTAGACCTTTCTTTTAAAGTCCCCACAGCAATTTTACTCAGTCTTGGTCTTAAATCAAGTTTTACTCAGCCTTCACTCTGTCTTGGATTTGATTTTTTTTTTTATAAGAAAATACTACTCTTGAAGTAATTTGTTTTCAGCTTTAGAAGAACCAGGAACATGATCTGTTCTCAGTTTTTTTGTGACATATGTTGGCATTAGTTCATTAAAATGATCTTTAATGTATTAGAACCACTTTTTTTTTTTTTTTTTTTTTTTTACTTTTCCCTTGATTTAGTATTAGTTCACAGGGTTTGGGCTTGATCTGGTCCCGGCCTCGACTCGACCTTGAACCCCAAAAGTCTCAGCCTTGTCTTATCGTGTCTTGGACTGCTCTTGGGCTCGATTAGTATGGTCTTGACTACAACACTACCCACCTCGTCCAACGCTCATCTCCTCTGTTTTTTTAATTCAAGAAGGATGCTCCGCTGCTTCACCTCGGTATAAATTACCCACAATGCACTGCGGCCAGTGTCCACTCAAGAATAGGGATGTCAGATTTAAGTGATAATGTCTCAGTAGGAAAACTGTAAGAATTTTAGAAACCACGGTAGGGCTGCACGATATGGAGAAAACATGCGATATTCGATAACTATGTTGAAAATTGCAATAATGATATTATTGCTATATTTGAAAATAGAGCCTACTTTTCGAACATAGTAAGTTAAATTCACTACATTTCACAAAAATGTTGTTATGTCTTGTGTCTTTGTCTTGTTTTCTGTATTTGTTTCCCTTGTTTTATTTTGTATTCCCAGTCTGTTTCCTTGTTTTCCCGGTTTTCTTCCTGCCTCTTGTGTTTCCCGCGTGTGTGATTGCCTGCCCCGCCTTGATGTTTTTCACCTGTGTCTCATTCCCTTGTGTATTTATGTCCTGTGTCCTCCCCAGGTATTTGTGGTTTCATTTAGTTTGTTTCGTGTGCTTAGTTCATTTAGTATGTTTAGCCTGTCTAGTCTTGTCGTGTTTTTTCGTGTACCCCTGTGTTCTCGTTATTGCAGTAAGTTTTATTAAATTACTTTTTGGTCCGCACCTTTGGGTCCATCCCTCCTGTCTTCCGCCATACATAACAAATGTAAGTTCCTGTATTTACAAGTCAAAACAGCGACAAAATCAAAACTTAACACAGACTAAACCTGGAATAAAACAAGGCTAAGCTGTGACTAAATTAATTAAATTATCAATAAAACTGGACTTTTTAAACATTTTTATTTAGTCACAACACATGTTCTTTTAAGGCTGTGGTGGAAAATGATTCTTCAGTGTAAATCTCTGTCAGATGGAAGAACACAGTGTTACTGCGATATATTTAGATTCTTGCGATACGGATATTGCGTTTGCTGATATTGCGATAACAATAATTTATCGCAATATCTCGCGGTGAGCTTTCGTGCGTCACTTCTTGAAGCCCCCACGTTCTATTTGGTTCTTTAAGTAAACGCAGTGTCTCTGAGCACTGTACGCTCTCCCCACTTCATCCCACCGTGAGTCGAATTCATGTTTAACCCTGTGCTTGTTCACGGTGCTGCTCCGTTCCGTTCGTCTCCCTCTCTTGCCTCGTACCTCTCGACCGCTCTGTTACGCGCTAAATAAACACGCAAACTCTGAGCTAAACTTGAGCTGAAACTGATTGAAACGATGGGACACTGTCCGCTGCTGGGGCACAATTTGTGCGGACACTCGTCTGCTCAGTAAAAGTTAACAAAGCTGCTGCACGATGACTCCTGATGACGCTGTGCTGTGTGGATGTAACTATGCTGTTACCATCAGAAAAAAATTATCTGCTAAGTATTAATTGTAGCAGTGGCCTCATAAATGGGTTTGGTACAGATTTATATGATCCCTGTAGCTATAAAATAAAAAAAGAATGGGTCAGACAGGTCTCGCAGCATTTAATCAAAAAATACTTGATCGCAAAGTTTTCTATTGTTAATTTTTGTGTGTGTGTGTGGTTAGGGTTTTGGTTATTTTTGTGGGATGCCAGCCAGGTCTCTCTCCTGGCGTGTAAGATGTTTTTTGGTTTTGTTGACTTTTGTAGAGGATAAAGTCCTGTCACACAAGGACATACACTCAAGGAAAAAAGAAACGCACCACTGCTTTTTTACCACATTTTTGTTTGGTTACTTATTTTTGATGGAAATTTTCCATGTGCACATCAACCATATACCCGTCCCTGATATTCAGACCCAATTAATCAATGCTTATGACAGTTTCAATAACAATAACATGACCAAACAATAATAATGCAGCAGTTGTGACATGTGGTGGACCAGATCTGGGACGGTCATTGGAGGATCCAGTGGTGTGGAAACGCTCAGCGAGGCGTACAACAGTAGAGTGATGGACTCCAAACTCCTGGCTACAGCCGTGTGCTCCTTCAGCTTGAAGCAGGCCAATGGCTGCCAATCTCTCTCTGGTTGCAGGAGTCGTGGCATTGGGAACAAATGTGCTTTTTTTTCCATTTTGGTGTCTTTTTATAGGGAATGGTTGTGCACAATTGAGGACAGGTCCAATTCATCTCTGAGTTTTACTCATGACCCAGACAGAGGTGATTAATACAAAAATACAGTTGTTATTGCTCATCAAAATCAATCAACCAGAACCAGGAAAACAGTCATTTCATTTTGACTCAGAATAGAACTAAACTCATTGTAGTCTGTAATTTTTCACTGGCAATATTTTTTGACAAATTGAGAAAATGAAAGTGGTGCGTTTCTTTTTTCCTTGAGTGTATATTACTTGACATATACCCTTTTACACAACAAACTTAAATGACCAATAAATGAAGAAACAGTCGACCCAAAAATGCCTTTAACCCAAATCATATTAATGGAAAAATTCAAACACAAAATAACCCACAACTCACACATCAAACAATTTTTCAAACAAACTCAAAATCCCACAATGCACTGGCACTTCCGGTTCACAGTTCAGTTCTGTTTTAGTCTTTTCAGTTCTTCAATAAACAAAACTTAAATGAACCAAAAATAAACACAGCAACTGGGAAACAGGCGATGTTTGCAGTTTACCTGGATTAGGCTGTAAATACTCTGTGGTTTTGGTCATGATGTCCAACACTGCTCTGCTGGTGGTGTCCACTTTCTGTAAAATAAGACAATGGTAAAAGTTAAACAGGACTTACAATATGACTGAACAGAGTGGATAAGTCCTTGTTATTACGTTGTCATGTCCTTCATCTGTGTACACCTTTTATATTATCTGACTGCAAATAGGGCTGCACAGTGTATCGCAAACAATACTGGCAAATGCAAGATATGTATGACAATTTATGAAATAGAGAAATGTTTAGAAATATATATCAGGGTAGCTCCAGCTTTTGTCCTGTGAAATTTAACGCCAGCATCATCAACAACAGAACAATAATCTGTATAAATTTGACACTAAAGAATTATTCGCACCGCTCTGAAACACAAGGGTTTTAAAAGTTTAATACAGATGACTGCACAATGCTGCATTAAAAAAACATGAATAGGTGAATCATGCATTTATATTACAACATTTCTTCAATAAATATATTTTGTTCGTGCGGTGACTCTACTTTTTTGTAATACTAACAATGTTTTCACAAAGTTTAAGACCTAGATGAACAAAATGTAATACCTACTAGGGCTGCACTGATATGGCGAAAACGTGATATTCAATAACTATGTTGAAAATTTTCGATAATATTATTGCGATATTTGAAAATAGAGCCTACTTTTAGAACATAGTAAGTTAAATTCATTACATTTCAGAAAAATGTAAGTTCCTGTATTTACAAGTCAAAACAGCCACAAAATCAAAACTTAACACAGACTAAACCAGGAATAAAACAAGGCTAAGCTGTGACTAAATTAATTAAATTACCACTAAAACTGGACTTTTTGAAACATTTTTATTTAGTCACAACACATTTTCTTTTAAGGAAAATAAATCTCTGTCAGATGGAAGACCACAGCAATATATTTAGATTCTTGCGCTACAGATATTGCGTTTTGTGGCTGTTTTGACTTGTAAATACAAGAACTACACTGAAGATTTACACTGAAGAATCATTTTCCACCAGAGCCTTAAAAGAACATGTGTTGTGACTAAATAAAAATGTTTAAAAAGTCCAGTTTTAGTGATAATTTAATTAATTTAGTCACAGCTTAGCCTTGTTTTATTCCTGGTTTAGTCTGTGTTAAGTTTTGATTTTGTCAGCTGTTTTGTCTTGTAAATACAAGAACTTACATTTTTGTGAAATGTAGTGAATTTAACTTACTATGTTCGAAAAGTAGGCTCTATTTTCAAATATTGCAATAATATCAGTTATCGCAATTTTTCAACATAGTTATTGAATATCGCATGTTTTCTCCATATCGTGCAGCTCTAGTCCTAAGTAAGTTTTAGTCCCAGTTTTAACCAGTGAATCCTGATCCTTGTATCACACACAAAAATTGTATTGAACATTTACTGTCTATGGTTAATAAAGCCTTATTTTCATTAAGAATCCAATAACAGCAGTCTTATAGTTTGTAAGATACTGAACATAGTTACTGCATGTTTTTCTAATATCATGCAGCACTTTTTGCAAACACCGTGTTCTCTTGTTTTTCTCAGCAGCAAATGACAACACTTGGAGCATTTGCTGAACGTGTCCAGGGAGCTGTTTCTGAAGAAAATAAAGCTTTGACTGAGAATTTTGCTTGTTTGCAGAAATATAAATCCCAGTGCAGTGGACTCATCTTAGCTGGGATGATGCCTGGGCCCTGGAGCTTCGAGGTGGTGCAGAGATAGTGAGGTCAAACTGCTCCCTTATTGAATGTTTGTGGGACCGTTTGACCTTTAATCAGTCACAGAATCCCAAACTCAAACACTATCGGCTTCAGTGCTGTTAGCTTCTTTGTTTTGGATGTGTCAGCAGCTGAGCGCATTTAAATGTACGACAGAATTACACTGCGCTTATCGGGAACATTTGAACAGCAATGTAACAGGAATTAGAGTTAATGGGTTCAGCAGATGCAGCTTTTATTTGTGCATTCATTACAAACAAAACCAAGGCAGTTTTCTCATTTACCTCTGCTAAAAAAGGACTTGCCAATATACCGCTTTTTTTTCTGTGTATTCTCCATTTAGCGCGATTTCAGATATGAATGACATCCTTGACTGTAATGTTTTCTCTGAATAAATGTGTTTCCACTAATCCACAATTGCTATAAATTTTTGGTCATGTCCTAACTCATATACAACAACAGCGTGAATCAAATGAACACACTCTTTTTGCTAACCATGAGTAGTTTTTGGCAGCAGATGAAAGTTACAGTTGTGTGTTACTGAGACAGTAAAGCAGTGTTGATGAGATAGAAGTGTACAACCTCTGGCTCTGCAGCAGAAGGTTTGCAAAGCTCTACTTTTTTTTTTATTAAATGAAGCATGTCTCATTCATTTTAAGAGAAAAGATCTACACAAGTAAATGCTTAACTTTTTTTAGGAAAGTAAAGCTAGCGCTAGGTAGCATGAGCTCTTTCTGGGAGAAGGGAGAAAGTCTGAAACAAAAAATATCTTTAAATGATCCCTATTATGCTAAATTTACTTTTTAGAGCTTTTAACCATGTTATAATGTTTCAACCTCAAAAACAGACCTGGAGTAGTATTTTGTTTCATTCACACATTTGATTAACCCTGTATGCTGAGGCGCTGCTTTTCTCAACAGCTCAAAACGCTCGGTCTCACAGCTCTACGTAGCCACGTGAAACCAGGAAGTGCTCCTGTACGTTTCTAAAGCTCATACACCTGTCACCGGACTCATTCTGATCATTTCATCGCTTAAACCGCCGTCGCTACGAAGCAGTCAGCTCATTTATCTATCTGTTAGCATCATGTTGCTAAGAGCCGTGCTAAATAACCATTTTTTATTCTCTGTGCATTCCCCATTGTTGCCAGCAGGGGGTGACAGACACCTAATCTAAGTGTTTTCTGCAAAGTCAAAGTATCAGCTCCTAAAAGAAGACGTTTTCTATATCTATATACGTTATTTTAAATAAAGCCTGAGTAAAAAAAAAGCATAATATAACCCTTTTTAAAGTTACACTGTGTAACTTTTCTCCTAAATATGTGGGGCATACTGACTTGTTTTTGTGATTTTTTTGAGCGATTATAAGGCCTGAGGTCTGTTGCTCCGAGCGGGGCTTCTGTACTGAGAAACCACCCTCGCACTTTGGCCGGGAGCGCTCCGCTGTTCAGGAAGAGTCACGTGACAGGGAACGACTTGAGGCGCAGTATAACCATGAAGCTACTTTTAGCGTTGTTATTTTCGCCAGTTCGTCAGGGCCGAAGGACACAAGAAGATGAAGACAATGTCGGACGAGGCAAGAAAAAGAAAATGTGAAAGGGACCGCACCAGATCGCAGACAAGAGTCAACATCGGACAGACTTTTGCTCGCTGGCGTCAGATGAGAGACAGAGAAGGCTGCAAATCGGATCACGTTTTTGCATTCTTTATTGTTGGGCAGGTAAATTAGCCTCTTTATTTTTTCTTTAGAACGTGCTTTTTCATACAGTTATTAGTTGTTTTTACTGCTGACCATTGCTGCGATATTTGTTGATAAGCTAACGCTAGCGCTAACTCTATAGAAGATCCAGTCCAAACTTCCAAAGGTAGCAGCAGGTCAACTAAAGTTGAAACAATGATGGAAATAGACGCACGCTCGCACAGTTTCAGAAGGAGGAGGGGCCCTAGTGTTTACGTTTTGTGACGGTGCAGTGGCACCTGTGGCCTCTAGAGGCGCAAGACCGGGAATCTTACACAGTGTAACTTTAAGAAACACAACTTGTACTAGTGTGACATTAGAGATTACACATAGCAGATGGAACAATAAAAACAAGCTTCTACTCTGTGACCCACAATCCTTATTTTATAAAAGACAACGGGGAAACCTCTTTAAAACAAACAAACAAACAAACAGAAAACACGTCTGCTTACCTTTTCCATTTCTTTAAAGTCATCGTCGAGCTTTGTTCCTTCGGCTCCTCCAACCTTCTCGCTGACTTTCTGTAACACACAAGCACAAAAAAAACAAAAAACAACCTTTAATATTAGGCTCTGAAAGACATCAAGAGGGACTAGTTTCAAAGGAGACACTGCGAAAAAACCCCGTTAGCCCTGGTGCAACATGAAAGAGAACAGCACTGAGGAGGATTACAAAAATATGTTGAGCAGTGTGTTTCAGGATTTAGAGAAATGTCTTAGAGGTGGTTTAAACAAATCTCCATCCTTCACTTCCTTAGTATTCAAAACACATACGACATTAGAGAAAAAACCCAAACTGAATCTCTCCAGGCTTCCTCATTTCTCTGCTTCACACTTTAAACTCGATTATTTTCCACAAAAGAACAAAATGACTATTAGATTTCACACTGAATATGAACATTTGAATTACAGTCATTGCTGAAATGGCGGGCTGTGGCTGTTTTGAATACAATATTTATTTGAGACCTGTGTGAGAGAAGAATGACGGCAAAGCAAAAACATTTTAGCTGCCACCACTGCAGTTATTTTGATGTTTTTAGAGATTTTTATCGCACTTGTTTTCAGTGTTAAAAATGTTGTTAAGAATTGTGTAAATGTGTTTCTGTTAGACACTTTCAGAGCTAAGTTATTCCTTACAATAGATAAACACAAGTCTGGAAAAGCAAACAGGAGTAGCTGGTCCAGAGCCTGGGAGAGTACTACTACTACTACTGCTACTACTACTACTACTACTGC
>CM036252.1:12293205-12373205 GCA_020698575.1 Bostrychus sinensis
GAGTCACGATTCAGGAAAACCCCAGCCACTCCCCCAAAGATACCGCTCTCTCTCCTCTCTCTTCTCTCTGCAACCTGATGATATTAGGAACCAGCTTCAGTCACTCTGCAGCAGTCTCTGGACTCAGGCTGCCGTCCTTCAGGCTGCTCTCTTTGCTCTTGTCTCATAATTAAATATGGCAGCACAATAAACTGCAAATATATAATTTCACAATATAATTAATCAGAGCTTTAGTGGGCATTTAGACAACAATGTGTTTTGCTGAATCCGCAAAGGTTTGATTGCGGTTTGATTGCGGTTTGGCCTTTCGTTTTTCACAAGGACAGAGTTTCCGTTTTCTGAATCCACAATCTTTTGATAATGCTGGCAGAGGTGATTTGGTCTCACAGCAGGGGGCCGCTCTGAGCCGCTCCTCTCTCGTGTAAACTGTGAAAACTCCGTACTCACTGAAAACAATGACGTAACAGCCCCAATCCTGAACAGCGATTGTCTGACTGCGGGCGCAGGTCAAGACCCACAAGGGCAAAATACGAGGGTTTTCTGTCTAATACGTTTATATTTAGTCCAGTAACTGTCAGTAAAATCTGTATCAGGCCTTACTTTTACTGAAGACTTTATGAGAACGGCTCCAGAAAACCACAAGATCCTAAAGTAGATGGAAAGTTACAGACAGGAGCTACCACTTCCTCTGCTGTTTACTCACTGTGTGGTGTACAGCATTTGCGGGGGCCCACAGCGCTGTTTGCTGGACAAACACAGGTACTACAGTTTACAATCATTTTCCTTAAACCTCAGCGTTGTTGTGTAAATGCGAATCGGAGGCGACATGACTGTTGTGTTTTCTTCGGCAGCGTTGTCGTGTAAACAGGCCCTATACTATAAAATTAATTTTATACTATACACTTTAACTTTAAAGCAGAACTCAGTAACTTTTCTTGTTTCTTCGCTGTTTTTGCCTCATTTTCCTCTGTGGAGCACATTTTGGAAAATAGAACTATCGTAAATATCCACAGTCTGACTCCTGTGTGATCCCTCGCTCAGCTTTATTTTTGTTTTCTCCTCTGAGTATCCGCACAAAGATTTAATATTTGGCCGCTCTGCCATGAGAAAACTCAAGAAATAAAGCTGTCACTCTCTTGCTGTGTCACTTTCTCAGTCTCGCAAGGCTGGTTTTTCCCAGAGACAGAAGGGGGAGATGCAGGGCACTTCATTCACCCCACAATAACTTATTTAGTCATCATACAGAGTCCGAAACCATTCACTTAAGGTAAAAAAAAGTTACTTAGTTATGATTTAAATATCACAATTCCTAAAGTTATTGCAATATTCAACATAGTTAACATAGTGCAGCGCCACAATTAAACACTCTTGTCTTGTATCTACATTTGAATTAAATAAAGTCACTGTTAAAAAGCTCTATAAAATAATTCATTCATTATACACTTACACTGATAGTAAGTAAGTAAGCTTTATTTCTATAGCACATTTCCCAGACATAGTCACAAAGTGCTTCACAATGAAAGGCATAAAACAACATCATAATAAAATACCAGTGGAATAAACACATTATAACAAAATACAGTCAATCATAGCAGCCCTAGTCTAATGACCCTGAAACGCTTGTGTAAAAAAGGTCTTAAGTTGTTTTTTAAAAACCTTTATACAATGTAATGAGCGCAGGTGCGGTGGCAGTTCATTCCACAATCTGGGTGCAACAGCGCGGAAGGATCTGTCTCCTCGAGTCTTGAAATGAGTGTGAGGGACCATTAGAAAGTTCTGTTTTGAGGATCTCAAGCTGCGTGCCGAGCTGCAGGGCTGAATCAAATCACATATATAGGGGGGCGCTTGGCCATGCAGTGCCCTGAATGTCAGGACCAGGATTTTAAAGTTTATGCGGTAAGAAACAGGGAGCCAGTGAAGTGCTTTTAAAACTGGAGTCATGTGCTCTCTTCTGTTTGTCCGCATCAGGATCCTCGCAGCAGAATTTTGTACGAGTTGTAAGCGGGTCAGCTCCTTTTTAATCAGGCAGGTGAACAGACTGTTGCAGTAATCAAGTCGTGAAGAGACAAAAGCATGAATTAGCATTTCAAGTTCATTATTAGAAACCATTGATCTGAGTTTAGAGATGTTGCGCAGCTGGAAGAAACAGTTCTTTAGCAGTTGGTTGGTGTGGTGCTGTAGAGACATTTCTCCATCAAAGATGACTCCTAAATTTCTCAGTCTAGATTTTGTAGCTTGGCTCAAGTCTCCTAAGTGCTGTTTAATGCCAGGAATGGCACTATCTGGGGCAATGATAAGGGTCTCAGTTTTTCCTGAATTAAGCTTTAAACAGTTATCACCCAACCATTGTTTTATTTGAGACGGGCAGTTTGAGCTGGAACTCAACTTATGGGCCTCAGAAGTCTTAAAAGAACAATAGAGCTGAATATCATCTGCAAACAAATGATATGAAACATCAGTGAACTGCTGGATAATCCTGCCTGATAGACAACCATTCACACTCACACTTACTATTGGACAACAACTTGTTCTAGAGTGTAGTTTTGGTGACACAATTGCAAAATTCCTGACCCAACTCCACTCTTTTTCATAGCCTTAAAGTGCCTACAGTAGCCCTGTAGGGACACGCTTTTATCAATAAAAAAACCTTTAGAACCAGGTCAGAGATTAGTTCATAAAAGTACTAAGTAGGCCTGCACAATATATTGCAAATTTATCATTATTGCAATATCATCAAACACAATATCCATATCATAAAAGAAATTAAATGTATCGCAATGGTGTTAGAGATATTTATAATTTTCCTATGAGAGCCTTCAATGAATATGTGTGACCAAATACAGATAATACAGATAATTTAAGTCTGGATTTAGTCCTCATTTAGCCTCGTTTTAGTCTTTAAGTTTTGATAACAACACAATTTTGAAGAGTAAATACAGGGACTTATATTTCTGCTTTAATTTAATTGAACTTACAATGTCACAAAATAATAATTACTTGGTTTGCCCTCTTGTAGAAACAAAAAAACATTTAAACTAATGGCTCCTTGTGGGTTGTATGGAGTTTTTTTATATACATCCAAAGTTAGAAGTGTTATTATGATATGAATATTTAACTAAACAAATTACCTGCATAGAAACATATTTAAATTGTTCAAATAAAAGCATGCGACAAGAGGATGAGTTGCCAAAGCCCTGGTGGTAAACAGCTCATCAGTTCAGCTCCAACCATGCAGAACTAAAGCTGTGAGTTTATGCAACACCTGAGCTCCGAGACAAAAACAGACACAAACAGAGGCAAAGTAATTAAAAACACAATCTATACAGAAGTAAAGAGGAAGATGGACGGACGGGGGACGATGCAGCTGTTTCCATAGAGACAGGCTTGTGTTTCTGAGGCCGGTCTGAGCTCTGGTCTGGAGAGGAGAACTCGTCTGGGTCTGAGATGACACCATCATGTAACGCTGTGTTTGTTTCATTCAGTTCACTTTGTCAGATATTTATAACAAGGGTAACAAGCAGAGATTTGTCAAAGGGAGAAACACAGCAAACACAGACCAAAGGCAGCACTAGAGCAGATGTCGAGTGGTTTCTTCATTGAGAGACTGTTAACAATTATTATTAAAGATCTCCTATGATTGAGGCTCAAAAGTAAAAGAATGTAAATACTGTATTAAGAAATTGCTTTTAGTAATTTATATATTATTACATTTAGACCCATCCATGAGTCATATTCAAATAATACACGCACACAGCTTGGTACCATTAAAATTAAGAAGTGTAAACGTCATAGCCTTAAGCGTATATGCTAATTATAAAAGCTAATTGCTACATTAAATAAAATGGCTAAATGTTTACACCACTTGCTAATGCTTTCCAAAAAGGCTCTGATATTACTTACATGTGGTCGAGTGGTTGAGTTGTCAAACTATTTTGATTATTCGTAATTTGCTTGGTGGCTAGCGCAAAGTCCTCCACTGAAAATTTATTTTGTTTACAAACACTAAAAGGGTCTAAAAGACAAGTTAGCTCAGGAGTAGGCAACCCCTGGCCCGTGGGCCAAACTTGTCCCTCGACCAAATAAAGTTGCCCCTCGTCAACTTTTTAGCTGATATCCACGTTTATTATTTGCCATTACTTGATAGCATTTAACCACACAGAGCTGTCAGTGAATGAGGTGCTGTTAGACCTTATTTGCAAGCATACAGCTCTCTGTCATGGTTTCATGGTTTTAGTTGCTTCCAACCAATAAATAGCAAGCGTTCTATAATGTGACCTCCTTCTGTCATGGTTACCTTTGCCTCTATCCAATAAGTATCCAATGTTTATCTAATTTGCCACATAAAAATTTAGCAAAATAGGGGGTGGTGGGGATGGGGTGAGGATTTTTATTTATCTATTTTTAAGGTATTTATTTATTGATCTATATATTTTGTATACATACTTGAACAGTACATGTACAGTACAGTACAATGAACATACTTAAATGTTCATTTAAAGCTGTCAAGGAACCATGATGGAGAACTGTATGTCCATTCTTGTGGCGCGCCCACCTGGTGGTTCAAAAATTATTTGGCCCGACTGCAATCAAACTTGCCTAGCCCTGAGTTAGCTTAATGATTTTTACTTAGTATGTATGATTTTGCACAATTTCTGTATCTCAAAAACCTTAGATGTTAGCACTGGGACATGTAGGAATACTATCATCTTCAGTATCTGCTGTTTCATAAACTATTTATTCAACAACAGTGGTTACTTAAACTTACTATATTATGACTATACCCAATAGTAATATAATTATTGATTTTTCAAACGCAGTACTGTGCTATTGAATCGGCTGCTCTTGTTTGCTGGGTTTATATCTGTTACAGCCTCAAAGAAGCTTGATTAACTAGGAAAATGTTGGCAAAGTTTTGTTTAACAATGGCTACAAATTTGCTTCTTTATCATATTTTGTTATAGCTTTATTTAAAAAAAAAAAAGTAATCCCTTTCAGCTAGCTGCTAATTCACAGTCAGGTGGCTAAATCAGAAGTTAGACTTTTGCATTTGCTGGTCGTACTATCAGATAGGTGCTAAAATATGCTTTATTTTTGATGATCGTCCACACTATAACCAGCACAAAAGCTGCAAACAATATTTTCACCATTATTATTATTATTTATTTTATCTGAATGCATAAAAGCCAAAGCACATCAATAAATAAACTCAATATAACACAGAAGAAGTGTAGTGGCAAAAAATCTGTATTAGCAATAAAGTGTGAAAAACAGCTATACTTCCCTTTTCTTCTTCTCTATCCCAACTCATAAACAAAGAGATTATTGCCACTGTAAATGCTCTTTCTCCTCTGCCAGTGCTCGTAAATGCATTGCTCACAAATTCACTGCTAAATACCAGCGCTGTCTTCTGCAAATTCATAAAATCTTAAACATTTGGCAGCACAGAAAAGCAGACCCTTGGGAGACGGGCAGCCATTTTCCGCCCACCATCCGCCCACAGCTAACCAGAGCACCAGTAAAATCAGGGATCAGAGCGGCGGAGCATTCAGAGGCCCATCTGTTCCTCCTGCACCACTCCCACATCTTCAAGATCATCTTCAAACCTTTGCACCACTTCCTCCAACCTCCTCCAACTTTATTTATATTTACAGATAGGGTGGGACTGTTGTGTGGTTTTGGTATGAGTCTTGTAATACTCAGAAACTTTTTTGTCATAAGACCTTAAGAACAGAGAATTTCCAGCCCCAAAATCAGTGTCATTGCTTTCAAGGCCTGTGGCCACCTCAAGTTTCTGAGGGTAAACTGCTGCAGTTTTGTGCGTTAAAAAGATTAAAGGAGGAACAGGAAAGTGTGGTTATGTTCATGGCTGGGGAAAAGGGGACAACATGGGATGAACAAAACTTGAGGTCAACATAAGTTTACATACAAAGGTAGCATTAGGGTGATTTTTTTTTTTTCCCGATACGATACACATGGATTAGAACTGCTTCGATATATCCGATTCAAGAACAATATTGGCTAATTTAGAACGATATGATTCAATTTAACACCTTCATGTTGATACAATCAATACAACTTTTGCCAAAAATCATATATACACTATATTTCCAACAGTATTCACTTGCCCACCCAAATAACTGAATTCAGATTGTGGTGTGGGATTGTTTTCAGGAGCTGGGCTTAGTTCCAGTGAAAGGAACTCTGAATGCTTCAGCACTAAGAGATTTTGGACAATTCCATGCTCCTAACTTTGTGGGAACAGTTTGGGGATGGCCACTTCCTGTTCCAACATGACTGCACCAGTGCACAAAGCACGGCCCATAAAGACATGGATGAGTGAGTTTGGTGAGGAAGAAGTTGACTGAACCTGCACAGAGTCCTGACCTCACCTTTGGGATGAATTACAGCAAAGACTGCGAGCCAGACCTTTTATCCAAAATCAGTGTCTGACGTAGATAAATGCAAAATGGGATTTCACTTAAGCTCATATGCATGTAAAGGCAGGTGAGCTAATACTTTTGGAAATATAGTGTATAAACTCTAAATCCAGCATGGCAGTCAGGGTTGATTATGTCCAGCAGACAGAGAGCAAAGAAACTTTTAATATAACATTTTATTTCATTAAAAACACAAAAATTACTTCCAAAAAAACAGTTTTTATTTTAACGTGCAAATATCTAATATCGATATTGTCAATAATATGGATTTTTTCCATGTGCATTGATATCCGCTGCCTAGAAAACGATAAAATTCAATACAATGCGTATCGATATAGTTGTATCATAGGAATAAAAAAATTATACATCGATATCGTAACTGTATCACCACACCCCTAGTTCCTGTGTGGACATGCTGAAGTGTCAGACAACACAAACAATAACTACACTAAACAGACCCAGGACACTCCTGTCCTTAGACCCTCCTTCTCAGTAAGGAAAAACTCCTAAAAAAAACCCAGCTGTGGGAAAAAAGAAGAAACCTTATGGAGCCCCAGTTGCCTGACAGATGTTCAAGACACAGAGTGATGCAGACACACTGTAAGACAATTTCTCACTGCTCGTCTGGTCCAAAGATGGTTCTGTCATCTTTGCATGCACCTGCTGTTTTTGAGCTACAGCTGTTGATTTTCCAAATTTTTTGCAGATGTCTGAGACTGACATTAATCACACAGTGCATTCATTTAAGTGGTCTGGGCCAAATGTGCTGTTGTAAAATATGCTGACTATCAACAGCAAGACGCCAACTTTAAGAAATGTTACTGAAAAATATGACTTGGTAATTGTGCCTCCCAAAAGCACATAAATGTATTTATGTTTAACATATCTCACTTCTTCTTCCCTCTAAATGAACTGCATTAAATGTCAGTATCACTATTGACTCCGATCTAGAGCTATTTTGCTGAGTCACTGCCAGAGGCCACACCATAAACATCTGTATTACCAGCAGCTGACAGAGGAGAGGTCAGAGGTCAGAGGTTGTACAAGGGCAGGAATCTCCCCGACGCGGGACATTAATCTCGTGCAGCAGGGAATTAGCTTATCAGGCCCAGAAACAGGAGTCGGCTGGATTTTTTATCTGTCAATTTGAACGGTGGCCAAAGTGCTCTGTGGCACCCGGCGGCCATGTTGGAGCAGATACACAGATACGTGAACAGACTGGGATGTGTCTGGGTCTGACTTACAAGTCATTTTTGGGAATTTTATCAGACCTTTACAAGCAAAGGAATCTGACAGCAGCAGGGCCCTGAATGTGACACATAAATTACTATTACTTTTACTATTCGCATTCCCCTTACATGCCATAATTATGTTACAGTTGTCGCACTTTTAAAGGGGAACAATGCAACTTTTTTTTACCTTAAATAAACATCGATAGTCCATATAATGTGATGGCTAAATGAGCTGTTGTAGGTTGAATGAAGCTTCTTTCACTTCGTCCTAGTGTATCTTGGCGAAAAGTCAGCCTTACAAGAATGGGAGAACCTGCCCAGTGTCTTGCTTGAAGTCTCCAGTCTCGCGGGAAAGCGACTTGTCCTGCTTAGCCATAACAACAAGCTAGCAATGGCTTTATTTCTACATTTTCGTCATGGCAGAGCAGCCAAAAAGCAAAAAAAAAAATTGTATAGATACAAGGAGGAGAAAACAATAGTCACTCAGGAGTCAACCGGACTCATGAGTTTTTATGATAGTGCTTTACTCTAAAATGTAGCGAGATTACTGGAGAGAAAATTAGACAAAAACAGTAAAGAAACAAAGTTAGACTGTTCCCTTTTAAAACCGTACAAGCTGTATTTTTTTGGGTTAAGCTCTGATGGTGGGTGGGGACCCAAAAGTCCAAAAGTAAGCTGCAGGCAGCTTGAAAGTAGTTTCAATGTTCAGTTTAAGCCCCAATTGCTTTAATTATGTGCAATAGTGTGCAAATATGTCATAAATGTCATAGTAAAATAATTTATAAAAAATAACTTCAATACACAGTTAGTCAAAATAAAACTATTAGAGATAAAATTGGCTCCAACCTTCACAGAGGTTGAAAAACTTTGGTCTGTAGTTGACATAGAAAAAGTTTTCCCAAAAAACATTATTCATATTTCAGAAACTTCTATTGTAATTTTCAGAGGTGTGGACTTGAAAGTCATGACTTGGACTTGAGTCGGACTCGAGTCACTAATTTGATGACTTTAGACTGCAGATTACACTGAATTAAAACTGAAACAAAATCAACAAATAAAAAAAATCTAAAAGTAATAAATAATCATTTGCAATAGAGGTCTAAAGGCGAATATGCGGAGTCTGAGAGAGACTTAGCCTCCGTGAATCACGTGACGCACACTCAGCTTTATGTGATTACACAGAGGAGATCTTTACCTGTGCAGGTGAGCTCAGACAGTAAACAGTGAAAAATGAACACCAGCTGGAGCTTTCTGCAGTGTTGTCTCTGTGTTGGAGCTGGAGCTCATGGCTCTGACCATACATCATGAACCTGCAGTATCCCTTTTGCCCACAGGTGTCGCTATTCAGTAAACTGTATAGTGAGCAGTATTCACTTTGTAAATCTTCAAATGTGTGAGAATGACTCTTATTTGAAGCCTGTGAACATCTGGCAAGGCCAGAAGAGTACAGTTTATTGGTACAGAGAATATACACTGCTCAAAAAAAATGAATTAAAGTGTAAAAACACACTACAGGCTGATCCAACTTGGATGTAATGTCATTCAAAACAAGTCAAAATGAGGCTCAGTAGTGCATGTGGCCTCCTCGTGCCTGTATGACCTCCCTACAACGCCTGGGCATGCTCCTGATGAGGTGGGGATGGTCTCCTGAGGGATCTCCTCCCAGACCTGGACTAAAGCATCCACCAACTCCTGGACAGTCTGTGGTGCAACGTGGCGTTGGTGGATGGAGCAAGACATGATGTCCCAGATGTGCTCAGTTGGATTCAGGTCTGGGGAACGGCGGCCAGTCCATAGCATCAATGCCTTGGTCTTGCAGGAACTGCTGACACCCTCCAGCCACATGAGGTCTAGCATTGTCTTGCATTAGGAGGAACCCAAAGAAATGCCACCCCACACCATTACTGACCCACTGCCAAACCGGTCGCTGGAGGATGTTGCAGGCAGCAGAACGTTCTCCACGGCGTCTCCAGACTCTGTCACCTCTGTCACATGTGCTCAGTGTGAACCTGCTTTCATCTGTGAAGAGCACAGGGCCCCAATGGTGAATTTGCCAATCTTGGTGTTCTCTGGCAAATGCCAAACGTCCTGCACCTGTGGACATCGGGCCCTCATACCACCCTCATGAAGTCTGTTTCCGTTTGAGCAGACTTATGCACATTTGTGGCCTGCTGGAGGTCATTTTGCAGGTCTCTGGCAGTGCTCCTCCTGTTCCTCCTTGCACAAAGGAGGAGGTGGAGGTCCTGCTGCTGGGTTGTTGCCCTCCTACAGCCTCCTCCACGTCTCCTGATGTACTGGCCTGTCTCCTGGTAGCGCCTCCATGCTCTGGACACTACGCTGACAGACACAGCAAACCTTTTTGCCACAGCTCACATTGATGTGCCATCCTGGATGAGCTGCACTACCTGAGCCACTTGTGTGGGTTGTAGACTCCGTCTCAGTGCTACCACAGAGTGAAAGCACCGCCAGCTACAAAAGTGACCAAAACATCAGCCAGAAAGCATAGGAACTGAGAAGTGGTCTGTGGTCACCTCCTGCAGAACCACTCCTTTATTGGGGATGCCTTGCTAATTGCCTATAATTTCCATCTGTTGTTTATTCCATTTGCACAGCAGCAGTGAAACTGATGTCAGTCAGTGTTGCTTCCTAAGTGGACACAGTTTGATTTCACAGAAGTGTGATTGACTTGGGAGTTACATTGAGTTGTTTAAGTGTTCCCTTTATTTTTTTGAGCAGTGTACAATGTACTGGTGAGGTATTTAGCTTTATTGTACATCACTGATACTTGGCTTTACTTTTAAAGTATTCAGAAACCTGTTTTCTGTGTAGGCCTCTTCTAGTCTTAGGGCGTTACAATAAATTGTAAATAACTAAATAATAAATAAAAATAAAAATAATAAATGTAAATAGTACAGCAAACAATTTACCACCTGTTTATCGTATATTTGTTTTTCTAAGGTGGGACATGAGAGTAAAATCAACAATATAAAACATGACAAACATTAAGTTTGGAGTAAGTTTGAAGGGTTAAAAAGACTTGAAAGGACTCGAAACAGAAAGTGTAGGACTTGTGACTCGACTTGTGTGTCATTGACTTGGGACTTGACTTGGACTTGAGGCCAAAGACTTGAGACTTACTTGTGACTTGCAAAACAGTGAACTTGGTCCCACCTCTGGTAATTTTCACACACAACCATCAGGGTTTACCAAGAGTGGTTCGGAAAACAAGAGTGTACGATCATTTTGTGAAAGCAAGTTTTCTACGTGCTTTAGCCAGTGTTTTCCTTTAAAACTTTTACATACTACAGAAACAATAACAAGTTGCCTAAGACCAACACGACGCAGCTCAACCGAACCAGACTGTATCCCTGCTCCCTTTAAAACTTGTCAGAGAAACACGTCGACATAACATAATTTAAACTGTCAAAACAAATCTGCTCTGAGTTTCAACAGAGGTTCACCTGACAGAGAGCGTGTTGCCTTCAGTTTCATCACCTCAAATTGTTGTTGACTCTGCGCCACTGCCAAAAAAAATACCTGTCATCAGCAGCTATTGTTAAAAACACGACCGAAGCAAGCATTCATTCTCATAATAGCCACCTTCACCACAAACTAAGTGTTAAAGTAATTATAATATAGCACGTCTAGGTGGAAGAAGTGGAGGCTTAAATTGCTGGTAGTTGAAGGGGAAATTGTGCAGGATTTTAGCTTATGGTCTTATTTCAGGGAGGTATTATGCTTGAAACAAGTGGCTCCAGGGAAAAGACAATGTGAGGCAAGGTGGTTGTGTAATTAAAGACTGAAAAGGAGAGAGTGGCTCAGTAAAAGCGTCAGTAAATCACTCTGAATGGATCACAGGGGGAGAAAGAGGCAGCAGAGAGGATTCCGGTGTGTGTTATGTGTCATGGCTCATTTAGTGGCAGCTATAAGGATGTATTAAGTATTCAAGAAGCTATGATTTCCTGTCATGAGACCATTTTTCTTGGTCTCGTCACCGTCTGGGCTGCAGTTTTACTTAATCTTGGTCTCAAATCCATTTTTATTCAGATGTAGCAGCCTCTGAGATATTTTTATGCAACAACACTAGTAGCAGCATCAATCTTTACACAATAAACAGCACTGACGCTTGAAGCTTTAATTCCATTTTATGATATTTAGTTATTTTGACAGTGTTCAAAATGAAAAAGTTGATTTAATCACATAATTTGAACTTACTGCCAAGGCCTAATGGATAGATAAAAATGAAAAATTAAAAGAAAAGACTCAGTCTAACTTTGCTGAGGCATATAAACTGTAGTTTCCAGGAGCGCTTGGTCTAAGAATACTAATGCACAAAGTTGTTCCCACAGCACTGGCCAGTTGGGATTTAGTCTCTGTTCTCCTTACTGTGGTAACAAAAAACAGAATCTGACATATATCTACATCTAACCCACACAACGTTACCACAAAAACCCAGACAAAATCAAAAACTATCTATAGCTATAGCTTAAATTGACTTCAACAGAGTGAGTTATTTTGCCTGATCTTGCAAACGTTAAAAGGGCACAATAACACAGAAGAAGAGTTTTTAGACAGTGATCGATCAGGTAATGTCTTCTACTCTGATAGATCTTCTTATGCATTTAGTTTGGGACTGTGTTGGGAATAACAGCCATAGCATTTAGTGTGAAATACCAAGAAATGCTACTGTTCAAAGTTTCTTTTAGTCAGACAGGAGTGTTTGTTTACCTGCTTTACTAGTTTCAGCTACTTCCTGTAGCCTTCGTCAGAAGCGTCACGTGATGTCGCTGTGACGTGTCTTGTAGGCTGCTTATGTTGTTTTGTCAGACAGTAGGTAAAGCTTGCGCCCCCTACAGTCTGACACCCTCTCCAGGACCGCATCCCAGGTGTGGGATAAGGTGTAGGCTCCCTCGTCCCGGTTCATAGTCCCTGGTGCCCGTTTCTTAATTTCAAAGGCCTCCCTGATCCAGCGGTGGTACTTGTTGCTTTCAGCACAAATGACCCTGGCATTGTTCCAGTCCATGACATGATTTTCCCTTTTACAGTGGTCAGATATGGCTGATTTGAGATTTTCTTGTTCTGCTCGTTCTTTGATCGCTCTTGTTTGTCTGTTTAATGTTTCCTTTTCACATTCTGTCTGCTGTTCCTTCTTCCGTGTTCCGAATTTCCTACCTGTTTCTCCTATGTATGTTTTGTTGCAAGATAAACATGGTATTTCATATATAACGTCACATTTTTGTTCTTGCTTTATTTTGTCCTTAGGTTTAACCAGTAACTGTCTGAGTCTTGTATGTGGTTTTGTTGGTGTGTTTATGTTGTGTTTTTTCATGGCCCTCTGTATACGTTCTGTGACCCCCCGGATGTAAGGAAGTGTAACTATTGCTGGTGCGTTTGTGTTTTGTGACCTCTTCTTCCTCTTTGCCACTTTGCCTGTGTTTTGTGT
The DNA here is from genome assembly GCA_020698575.1 of Bostrychus sinensis. Taxonomy (NCBI): domain Eukaryota; kingdom Metazoa; phylum Chordata; class Actinopteri; order Gobiiformes; family Eleotridae; genus Bostrychus; species Bostrychus sinensis. Next base: position 12,306,318 of record CM036252.1, read on the forward strand.
CTGCTCTCTTCCCTTTTTTATGGCCCAAATTGGATACTGACAATTTTTGAGTGCAGTATGTATGTGTGTTTCCTCCTCCTCCTTGTCCTGTGTATCTGTGATAATGTTTGCCCTGTTGTAAAGTGTTCTGACCACGGATATTTTGTGTGCTGCTGGATGTTCTGAGGTCCATAATAGATATTGGTCTGTGTGTGTTGGTTTCCTGTATATTTTAATGTGTATACTGCCATCGTCCTTGTGATATATTTTGAGATCCAGAAAAGCTATGGTGTTATTAGTTTCCTCTTCGTGTGTGAATTTTATATTCCCAGTGCGGTCCATGGTGTTGAGGTGGTTTGTGAGTTGTTGTGTGTGTCCTGTTTGTATTTTTTCCAATATGTCGTCCACGTATCTTTTCCAGAGTGTGATCCTGCAGTCCTTTGGTGCTGTTTTTATGGCTCGTTGTTCCAAGTCCAAACACTCCTGTCTGACTAAAAGAAACTTTGAACAGTAGTATACTTAAGAAGACAGTATGAATTTCCACAAAAGAAAAAAAAGTACCAAGAAAAGCATCCAACTGTAAACGAAGTGGGCTCCATTTCATTTAGGCCTTGAGATGCTCCAGAGAGAGTCCAGCGAATGTCAAGTCGATCAATAAACTGTCAATAAGCAATGAGCCGCGATAGCCACACATCAATACCTCGGTGTGTGAGGACAAAGCCTGGGTCAATAAACAGCAGTAGACATAAGAAAACATAAGAAAAGCTGAATAAAATAAGTAATGAGATAATGCTAATCTGTTTAGCTGTGTCATGATACTGGGTTCCCACGCTTTTACGGTCCCAGTGGCACCAGGAGCTTTAAAGGACTTCATCAGTGAGGAGCTACTGCGACTTTTTCTGCTTCTCCTTTAAAGGCCCTATATTATGCTTTTTAAAAATGTTTTGGACACCTTTGCATTAGTATTTCACTTAATTTAAAATAATGTATATATATATGGAAAATGTCTTCTTTTGGGGAGCTGTCACTTTTAATTTGCAGAGAACGCTTGGATTAGGTGTCTGTCGCCCCCTGCTGGCAACAGTGGAGAATGCACAGAGTATAAAATGGCTATTAGCAACATGCTAACAGTCATGCTAAATAGTCATGCTAACAGATAAATGAGCTGACTGCTTCATAGTGACAGCGATTTAAGCACTGATGTTATTAGAATGAGTCCGGTGACGGTGTGTGGGCTTTAGAAATGAGCAGGAGCAGTTCCTGGAATGAGCAAAATATTACTCCAGGTAGGGCTGCACAATATATCGCAAAATTATCGTTATCGCAATATCAGCAAACGCAAAATATGTATCGCAAGAATTTAAATATATCACAATAATGCTATGGTCTTCCATCTGACAGAGATTTCCCCTTTTAAAATAATTTTCCTACCAAAGCCTTGAATGAAAATGTGTGGTGACTAAATAAAAATGTTTTAAAAGTCAAGTTTTAATGGTAATTTCTTACAGTTTAGCCTTGTTTTAGTCCTGGTTTAATCTGTTTTGATTTTGACTGTGTTTTGACTTAATTATGGAAGAATTAATAATCAGGATTATTTAGGCCATAATTTGAATCACGATTTTTAAAATTACTTTTCATGTACTGCCAAAATGATAACCTGCAGAGGAAGAGTAATTTTATCATTTATTTGTGTTATTTGATTCATAGAGCCTAGTACAAGACGTTGGACAATCTTCTGGACAAAGACAAGAGTGCACGTAGCTTTGACAGCTCTGTAAAGACCGTACATACAGTCGTAAAGAGTATGCGCATCCAATTTAATTAATCCTTTTTCCTTTTTTTTGCCAAAATCATAACCATGATTAAAATTTGATAAATTGCACAGCCCTAAAATACAAGCACTTACATAGGCTATTCTTTAAAATTTAGCAAAAATGTTATCATAATATTCAACATATGAAATATCGCATGTTTTCCCATATCATGTAGCCCTAACTCCAGGTATGTTTTTGAGGTGCAAACAACATTATAACCTGGTTAAAAGCTCAAAAAAGTCAGTTTAGCAGCCACTCTCACATTTATTTACAATAAGCAGTTATCTATAGATGTGTTTGGACAGTGGGAGGAAGAACTCACAGTAACAAAGGAGGACATGCAGACTCCACTCAGAGAGGTCAGCCCAGAAATCAACCCCATGGTGCTAACCACTCTGCCATCAATAATATATATTTTACATTTTCAGAGATCTTTTAAACAAAACCATTCAGCCAAAACAAATGCCACTACAATCAGTAAATAAATGTGTGAAGCTGTGTTGTAAGGTGAGCAGAAGATTTGATAGAAAATAATGAGAATCGACAGAGACAGATATCGACCGCTCTCACTGAAAAAACAAGACATTAGTGTCTCTCACTCAATCACCTCTTCATTTTCTTAGGCGCTGCTCAAACCCTGTGCAAAATTACTCTCAAAGTGATTTTTAATTTGGTTTTGGTCAAATGAAGTAGAACTAATAGGCCAAACTAATCCTGGTTATTAATGTAAATGACTAGAGCACAGAAAAAAATAATTGTAGCATTATATTCCTATAGACATACAGTTGCTAGAAAAAGTAAGTGAAACCTTTAGAATTACTTGGATTTCCGCATGATTTGGTTATAAAATGTGATCTGATCTTCATCTAAGTCACAACAATAGACAAACACAGTCTGCTTAAACTAATGCTGCATTAGTTTAAGCACTGAACATGTATGTAAACATTCACAGTGCAGGATGGAAAAAGTAAATGCACCCCTAGGCTAGTGACCTCTTCAAGAGCTAATTGGAGTTAGGTGTCAGCCAACCTGGGGTCCAATCAATGTGAGAAGATTGGAGGAGTGGCTTAAAGTGGCCCTGACCAATAAAAAAACGCCACCCAATTTTGAGTTTGTCCATTCTGAAGAAGCATTACTTGATGTGAAACATGCCTTGCACAAAAGAGCTCTTAGAAGACCTACGAGTAAGAATTGTTGACTTGCATAAAACTGGAAAGGGTTACAAAAGTATCTCTGAGAGCATTGATGTTCATGAGTCCACGGTACGAGTGACTGTCTATAAATGGAGAAGGTTCAATTCTGTGACCACACTGCCTAGGAGGTCAGTCCTGTAAAGATGACTGCAAGAGCACAGCGCAGATTTCTCAATAGGGTGAAGAAGAATCCTAGAGTGTCAGCTAAAGACTTACAGAAATCTCTGGCACAAGCTAACATCTTTGTTGACACCACAGAGCAAGCCACTGCTGTCCAAAAAAAAATATTGCTGCACATCTGAAGTTTGCAAAGGAGCTCCTAGATGTTCCACAGCACTACTGGCAAAATATTCTGTGGACAGATGAAACCAAAGTTGAGTTGTCTGGAAGGAACACACAACGCTATGTGTGATGTGTGGAGAAAAAAAGGCACAACACACCAACATCAAAACCTCGTCCCCACTGTGAAGTCTGGTGGAGAGGGCCTCATGGTTCGGGGCTGCTTTGCTGCCTCAGGACCTGGACAACTTGCTATCATCAACAGTAAAATGAATTCCCAAGTTTATCAAAACATTTTGCAGGAAAACTTGAGACCACCTGTTCACCAACTGAAGCTCAACAGAGGATGGGTGACGCAACAGGACACTGACCCAAAACAGAAGCAAATCAACAACAGAATGGCTTCAACAGAGGAAAATACGCCTTCTGGAATGGCCCAGTCAGAGTCTTGACCTCAACCCGATTGAGATGCTGTGGCATGACCTCAAAAGAGCGATTCACGCCAGACATCCCAAGAATAATGCTGAACTTAAACAGTTTTGTAAAGAGGAATGGTCCAAATGGTCCTCCTGAGCATTGTGCAGGTCTGATCTTCACTGCAGAAAATGTTTGGTTGAGGTTATTGCTGCCAAAGGAGGTCAACCAGTTATTAAATCTAAAGGTTCACATACTTTTTCAATCCTGCACTGTGAACGTTTACATAAATGTTCAATAAAAACATGAAAACATTTTTTTTTTTTTTTGTGCAACAATAGACAAACTGTGTTTGTCTATTGTTGTGACTCAGATGAAGATCAGATGACATTTTATGACCAAATCATGCAGAAATCCAAGTATTTCCAAAGGTTCACACACTTTGTCTTGCAACAGTAAGAACTGAACATTTACCTACATTTATAGTTAGGAATGTTAGCACCACACCAAAAGCTACATACATACAGCAGGTTAGCTAATTATCTAGTTGATATTTAGAAATGTAACACCTTTTTTTGTCCTGCTGTGTTACACAACTTTGAAATTAAATGCAAAGAATATTATAAAATAATTTCAAATACAAGTCAGTTGTATAAAAAGTGTAGAGAGTTTTCGTAAGCAATTCATAATTTGTGTAGTGTGTGTGTGTAGAGTGTGGTGTGTAGTGTAACCCTACTATTTCTAAATCTTTTAACAATGTGGCAGAAAAAGTCACACTGCAGGACATTTGAATTCTTTCATAAATTATTCAACACTGTGCTAACCTGAAACATATATCCCTGTCCTATCCTAAAAAATATTTTTTAACATTCAGAACTGTATTTAATGAAATGTACAGCTGTCACACCACAGGACACCAAATAGGCACGCATTAACATTTTTTGAGAAAATGCATATTTTCCTAAAATGAATAATAAAATAAACTTTCTTTTGACATTTAGCTCACAGCCTTACCTCCAGACGTCTGTCTGGTGTATAAATGATAGATGAGGTCCTGAAGGTTTTGTTGCAACTGCCTGTTTAAAAACCTGATTTTTCATGGAAATCATTTTAATTACAAGATTAAATCTATTTTAATTATTATTGTAGTGTTTTAGGAAAGTACAAATATTTTATATTATACCAAACACTTTATGAACTGTCCCTAGTGACTTATTATGTTTGTATTTTGTATTTTGAAAATGTTACAGTCACACCGCAGGACATTTTGCAGTTTAATGTTAAGATACAAAAAAAAAAAGAAGACACACAACTTCTTTCTAAAATTTCAAAAGTTTTGTAGTAGGCGTATGTTTCTCTGCTGACAGGATTTTGGAGGAGGAAAAACATAATTTCAATTCATTACAGCAAAAGTGGGCGTCACGTCATCAACCACCTCTTAGCCTTGAAAGATGCATTATCCATGTTGCTTGATGGCACCGACTTATCTTTTGATGAGGAAAAGATATTGAAAAGACAAGACAACCCTGCAACTAAATAGCCATTACTCAGAGGCTACCCCAGCTCAAGCACAAATTACTGCACATGGGATAAGCTTCAGTTCCTGCAAGCCCTAACCAGAATAAGTGTTGCATACTAATAAAAAAACGTAACAAGATAAACACATTTTAGTCTTACATACACTCCCATTATTACATTTATTGCCCCATTATAATGTTTGGTCTGCTTAATGCAAAAGCTAATTTGTGTTTTTTAATCATTTATGGTTGTCTCTCATTAGAATTAGCTTCCATTCACCATATAAACATTTTCTAATCGCCGTGTTGCAGATGCCTGGCATGTTGTTTGGAGCTCTGGATTGATGGAGTAATAAAGCCACCAGCAGCACATAGAGACACACTGGCACATGGGGCGGTCATAATACAGACAATTACTGTGAATTGGTTTGTTGGGAGAGAACAGCAGCAGCAGCAGCAACAGGGAGAGCGTGTGGGCGGAGGGAGAGGAACCAAAGCCAGAGGAGTAAAATGGAGATAGAGATGTATTAGTATGCGCCGCTGGAAACACAGACCTCTCCACATCTTTACAATGAGACATAAAGATGCAGCCACACAGCCACAACAATAAACATCGGGGCAGAATAGAGCTGCAGTGCTATATCTGAAGATGTACTGTCCTTGTGAGATGAACACGTGAACTGTACGTAGTCGCAAAGGGATGCTTGAACCACAATTAATGTAATGGTACTCAACATAATGGACTTTAAAAGGTACACAACCCAAAATTGCCTGTATCCGTCCTCCTCAAAAACAGCAAAGCTTTGATTCTTGTTTTTATTTTCCTAAAATTTCCAATTCACAAGAGGTCACAAGCCAGTGTATTCTCTGTGTCGATCCCAACTCTAGATAAATAGAGAAAGTTCTGTCAGGAAGGGCATCAGGTAATTAAACCTATGTCATATTAAAATGCAACCCCAGAGGGAAAAAGCTGAAAGTAAAAATAATTTCCTTAGAGGGGATATATTGTGCAAAATTGACTTTTCAGAGCTTTCTACCATGTTATAATGTTGTTCCCTCAGAGTTGTGTTTTGCCTCATTGAGGCCTGTTTGAGTAATCCTGTATTCTCTGGCACTGAGTTTCTGAGGCCTCAGAACCAGGCCACCAATCAACAAACCCTCTACATCCAGTCTGCTCTCATTCATTTGTCAAAAAAACTGTGTACGTCTCTGTTTCCTCACAACTATTTTTCTATTTTATAGTAAAAGGGCATCATACAAAAAGTTTAAGAAAGTGAAGTGCTCTTTTTCTTTGATTATATGTTCAAAGGACCGGAAAAAACACTTCCCTGCACTCCCCACTGCCCCCTGCTGGTCTCTTCACCTGTTTCTTTATGCCTCCAGTAGAGTACTTAGTTAAAAACGTTTTCTTTTATTCACAATGTTTTTAAAGCTTGTAAAACATGCTGCTGTTCTTAGGGTGACAAAATAAAATAAGAAAGAAAGAATAATACTGTTTATCCCCTTAAAAAAAAACTACTTGCCAGAGCAAAACTTTTTTACTTATTCATCACAAAATTAGCGTCTAGCTTTGAGTTCAAAATTAGACCATGCTGTGCCACAATTACTGCATATAGGCCTCATTAAACATTACAATATGATAAATACGATTTCCCTTTTGCCTTTCAAAATTATTTAGATGCAGCTAAATAATAAAAGTTCACACCTAAATTCTTTCATCTATGTTTTTGGCCCTATTTTTCTCTCAATTTAAAATCAGTGGAACTTTTAATGAAGTATATGTTTTCCTAATATCACTAAAAAAGGTCAGTCCAGGCTCATGGCGTTCCCCTGATCTGAACTGCCAGTGTTTCCTCTGAAAATGCAGTAGTTACACAAACATGACGCCACACGAACCACCCCCGGGTTATAAATAGTTCCAAGTGTATTGATTTTGGAGGAAGCAGAGCAGAGAGAGACGGGGGCAAGTGTTGCACCAGAGTCCCGTTCTGAGATGAGCAGTGGGAACAAACACATAAATATCACCCACTTCTTAAAATATGTGTGACTATTTTTTTTAAACACCAACATTTCCAAAATTACAGGGCTTGAATGCTAAGCTATAATATTTTTGTGCTGACCTTGTTCTACTTGAATAAAGGATCAAACACATAGAAAATTGTTGTTTTTTAAATTCTATAGAGGTTTAAGTGTGTATTTTTGGCGGCATTTACATCGTCCTTTTAGGCCGCTATACCACACTGGATCTTTATACGGCACGTGATCATCTACGGTAGCCCTGCAGGGACATGCGTTTGTCTATTAGCAAACATGAAGGAAACTGGTTAGGTAATTATTTAACTTTATGACAAATTTAGATCATGAACCTTGTAAGACTTTTTGGAAAGACACTGTCAGACTATGTGATGTTTTGGCCGAGTGAGGATTGCGTTCAGAAAAAAACATGAATGTGCTTCTTCTCCAGCAGTGCTCAGTTTGTTTGGAAAGTTACAATAAAAAGAACAGTAACTAAGGACTCCCTCCTTTGGTTTCTATAAAGGCTTAAATGTCTGTTTTTGTCAGCGAATGATATCAAACCAAAGTCTTATTAAAGGGGCACAACGTAACTTTATTTCCCTGTCTTTTTTTACATGAAATAAACAGTTTTGGAGTTAGTGTGCTGACCAAACAAATTGTTGCAGCTTGAATAAAGCCTCCTGCATCTCCCCTGATGTGTCATTTTGAAGAAAAAAAAACAAACATCTTTGTTAGAATGAAAGCACTGGCCCGGTGTCCTTGAAGTCTTGGGTCTTGTGTGAAAGCAACACATCCAAGTTTGCCATAACAACAAGCAAGTGATGGCTTTATTTCTTAGATTTTCGTCATGGCAGAGCGGCCATAAGGCAGAGGAAACCTTTGTACGGATACAAGGAGAAGAAAACGAGATTCAAGCTGAGCGAGGGGTCACACAGGAGTCAACGGGACACGTGAGTATTTATGATAGTGCTTTACTCTAAAATGTAGGGGCTGCTCTATAGATAAAAATGTGAGTAAAAGAGTGAAAAAAACAGCAAAGTTACATTGTTCCCCTTTAATTTGGGGAAAAAACATTACTGAAATGATATTATGGGCAATCTATTTTATTTTGCAGTCTAAGCTACATTTAAGTTACTGTAAGCAAAAAATGTAAACATAAACAACTTGGCCATTATGTCAAATATTTTTTTAACTGTTAATAAATTGACTGTACCATTGTTATTAGTAAAACTAATATTTGATTTAAACGTGTACCTTTATACTCTATATAACGCATTATATTCATTTCCTCAATAGACCTAGGACTTTCCTAACCAGCCCTGTACTATCACTACTGGGGTTGTAAATACCATTGACCCCCACGTATTGATTTCCTGAGAGCTTTCCCTGATGCCAGCGCTTCATTTCACGTCACACTCCACCAACAGCGAGGTTTTAAACGATCAAAGTTCAAGGAAGCAGTCCATGTTGGGGTTAAAAAAGCAAAACAAAACCTATTTTCCTTCCATTCAATAAAACTCATGACAGATTAAAAAGAAAAAGGCAAAACTCGGGTCTTCTCCTTTCACTCTGCGGCACGTGTGAAGCCTCAAGGGTAATCAATTATTGACGGACCAATCAGATCGCTGGTATTTCTGTTCGCACGTGTGTGGTTGCTATGACGACGCCATCCGGCCAATCGCGGCGGGGCGTGTTTGATCAACGAGAGGAGGAAGACAACAGGAGAGGGGACACATATTCAGACAAGGGCTTCGTCTTTATGCAACTGGAAAAGAAAAAAAATCTTTATTGGATTTAAACGCAATTGGCCGTAACTCATTTGGTCATAAAACGCAGAGCTCCTGCCACTGAACTAATGGTTTTTATTAAATTAGATCCAAGATTAAGGAGACACACACTTATCAAGCTCCGCTAATGTTTGCACACCTACAGCTGGTTTCACAGTCGTCAAAGTCGGGCTGAGCGATTATTCAGATTTAATCATAATTGTGTGTATTATTAGCAAAACAACTCAGACTAAATGATTTTCTGCTGCATGTCGTGTTGCAGGCAGTTGTCACAACAACACACTACTGCCTTTACCACAGCAGCAGAAAGAGAGCTGTGTACCACTTGCTTATCTGGTGATGACGTTACTTCACAAATTCATCCATTCATCTTCTCTCACTTACTCTCGTGCAGGGTTGCAGGAGGCTGGAGACAATTCCAGCAACTACGAGCTAGGGCTGAACAATTAATCAAAATTGAATCAAAATTGCAAATTTGAATTGTTGCAATTAGCAAATCACAAAGGCTGCAATTATTAAGGTCAGTGGTTCCCAAAGTGGGGTTTGGGGCCTCCTGGGGGTCCGTGAAAATACTGCAGGGGGCCCCCCAGAGGCTGTCTATGTTAAGTACATAAAAATAAATTAAGTTTGAAATGAATTACTTGCTTTATTAGTTATATACTTGCTTAAAAATATGACTGTAAAAATATTTTTAACCAACAGTCAGTGTTTTTTGGGGGCCTGCATGGAATTTCCAGATATTTAAGGGGGCCACAACAGTCTTGACTTTGGGAATGGCTGATTTAGGTGATATAATGTCCTCTGTAGAGAACAAAATATCTCGTCCCCACAGGGTCCTAATCTGTATAAACTGTGCTACAGCTGTAGTTCAAACCTACAGACATGATCTGAAAAGCATGTGATTCCTTGTATTAGTTTAGCAGTGAATATTTGACAGTCAATGCTCCTTCACATACTTAAAACGTAAACTGTAGTCTGAACATTGACACAGCGATATCAAAATATATCGCAAATCTCATCGCAACCACAATATGTGCCAGAAAAATCACATTTAGATATTTTTTTCAAATTCCTTCAGCTCTACTCTGGGCCTGAGGCGGAGCAGACCCTGGACAGTGAGCAGTTAGTGGCAGGGCTGACACAGAGACATAACACAGACAGACAACCATTCACTCCATTCACATTCAAGCACTACAGGGAAAAATTACAGCCACCAATTCACCAAACAAATGCATGCCTTTGGATAATTAGAGCAGTGTTTCCCAAGCAGGGGTAGGGCACACAACACTTTACAGGGGGTACTTAGAATTATGGCATCTTTTCATATTAAAGTATTGAAACTTATTAAAAACAAGCAAGCTCAAGGGTCTCACTGGCGATTGATTGAAATGATCAAAATGACTGATTAAAAGGAGGTGAAACAACTAGAAATATTATTGGAATATGCCCTTTATAAAGCTTGTTTCAAGGGATGATTGTTTTTAATACATTTTTTTAAACATGAAAAATATTGTAAAATACGTAACTGTAATAGACGTTTATATTGTTATATTTTTATTAATGATTCGAATAGTTTACTTTTTTTTATTAATGATGTTTTATATTATTTTAAATAAGTAAAATAAATAATGGAAGAGAATTAGCATTTACAATAAAGTAAAAAATACCTTTGTACAAATAAACACAGATGACTACAATTTTGAAAGATGAACATGTAAACAAAACACAAAAAATGTTAGGAAACACAGAATTAGAGGAAGCCAAAGTGCCCGGAGAGTGAAGGAACTGTGCGTTGGTCAGCCCAAGGATTGAACCCACAACCCTTCTCTGCCGCTGCACATCCTTTTGCTCTCGTACCCTGTGTGCAGGTGGCCCACTTGCCCTGCATTTGCATCTGCACCACAGCTGATTTAACCAACGATGCGGCAGTACTGATGGTAATGGACCATTGGTGTGGCAGTAAATGTACCCCAGTGAAAAAAGTAAAATGTGGCCATAAGGAGCCCTAGATTTAAACTAATGTGATTTAATTTCCAGTTAATGAATGATAAATAAGTCTGTCCTTTTGCCCGCTCCAAACCAGTTGCTGCTAATCACAACAAATGCCAGATTTATCAACATAAGCCTTAGGACTTGGCTTGTTTTGTGTAATACACCTCGGCTGAAAATCTGAGTAAATCTTTGAAAGTCCACATCTTCAGAGAGACAAATTGCCCGAAGGCTCTGCAAATGTCACTTGTTTGTCCGCAGTCCCATCTTTCATTAAACTCCCATATATCTCCACTCCTGGCTCCAGCCTCTGTTCCCTCATGTTTTATTCACAAAGGTGTAGTGAGGTGTACGGAGGTGTCCCGTTTCCCCTGCGGCGCTGGCACTGGCAGAGGAGGGCGGCCATCTTGGTTGAGGGAAGCTGTTTTGGCTTCACTCAGCTGTTTTTCATTATCCTTCTACTTTAAACACGAGCGGGACGATCACATGTGACATCACTTGTGTCCTAGATCTCGGAGTCTCTGCGGACAGGAAGAGGCGTTCGTATAAAGTTTTAATGTGCACCAACTCCTTAAATGTGATTGGATGTTCGGTCAGCCAATCAGAAGGAAGTTGAGATGCAAATAGGCTCAAAGATCAGTTTTGTTTTGCTTTCTATTCATATTTTTTGTTAAAATAATGCAATGTTTTTTAGGCAACTCATACAAAATTGCCACTCATTGTAAAGGCAAGGCAGGTAGATCCAGTAAAATACAACATAAAGGGGAACAATCCAACTTTTTTGCTTTAAATAAACAGTTTTAGAGTCAGTGTGACAGCCGTTATTGTTGGTATATCTTGGCAAAAAAGCTTTGCCAGCCTTGCAAGAATGGGAGAACCAATCCAGTGTTCCTAAAGTCTTGGGTCGTACAAAAAAGCATCATGTTTTGGTTAGCCATGACAACTAGCGATGGCTTTATTTCTTAGATGTTTGTCATGGCAAAGTGGACAAAAGGCAGAAGAGACCATTGTACAGATACGAGGAGGAGAAAACGAGAGTTAAGCCGTCAACACAGACTTGTGAGTTTTTACGATAGTGCCTTACTCCGAAATGTAGGGGGACCCCAGAGATAATAACTGCTGTAGCCTTTGTTATATCAGTCATTGATGTTTTAGGCAACATTGGTTTGTTGAACGCATGGGACAAAATTTGAATTTTATAATTATATAATATCCATTTTCTTTCACTTTATCCGGTAAAGTCAAGGGCTGCTTTAGGGGCAATGTGATTATTATATTTTTTATTATTATATAATTATCCTGCATAAAGCGGATAATTATATAATAATAATAAAAAGTAATCACATTGTCCCTAAAGCAGCCCTTGACTTTACACCAGTTTTAAAGTAAATACTTTACTCAATGTTCCATTCATTAGAGGCCATTGTAGCAGCCCTGATACAAATCTGTGAGATTTGGCTTTAAGATGTTTTGGGAAGTCCCGGAAACAGTTCAGAGTGTCCAAAACCATCTTGTAGCCATCTGGATTCTTACACTGCAGTTCATAGGAAACATCCAAAAATGCTCTACCTCGGCCTGAAAAGCTTAAAAGAGCATTCAAAGTATTTTGCTCAATTCCCTGAAATAGAACCTCCTGGAACAAAAAATCCAAAAGCATTTTGTAGATCTTCACAAGCTCTACTTGCACAAAGAGTTTGAGTGAGATTGTCTCATTGGTTTTCTCAAAAAACTCATCTTTAACTGTTCCCACTGTCCAATTCTAACACATTTCATAAGCATTACTTAAACAAACATATTATATTCATTTCTTTCATAAAATTAATAAAAATTGTCCCTACATATCGGCCCAGAAAATCGGCAGTACTTATCGGCCATCAGCTGCTCTGAATTTTAAAAAATCAGCATCGGCATCAACCATAGGAAACCCATATCGGTCGACCTCTACTTCATCTCACCATCTGGAGCAACGATGGTATTATTTGTGTATTCTTTACCATTGGCAGAGATATAAAGACTATGTGGTTCAATGGAGAAGAGCCTTTACTCCAGAACTAAAGGATCCTTGATTGATAAGTCCAGCTCTGGGTACTACATCTATACCACTGAGAAATCGGGTGGAGGTCTTTGCTTATGTTTCACAACCCACTAACCCTTATTTAACATAATTCAACAAACTGTAAAACCTGTTGCTAAAAACAAAAATCTTTTCCGGATGTTTCTGATTCCTTTTGATGAACCCAAGATGCTCTGATGTTGTTGAAGACATTCAGTGTATTTATATCCACGAGCGGCTCGTAAAGAGGACTGTGGTAACCTGGGGCAACCGGCGGATGCTGAGGTGACGCATAATTACTCGGGTGTTAAAGCAGGAGGGCTAGAGTCACACTGATAAATCTAATTAAGAGAAACCGAGTCAAAGCAATGGAGGTGACAGAAATAGAGGTGAATTTTTATGAGATTAATAATTTTATAGCAGTAAATTAGTAATAGGTGATAACAAACTTTGGAAACGGTTTAAAAGTTACAATTATACAGTATATTGGCTATTCACAGTTTTGAGCAGACAGAGAGCAAAGAAAAGTTTAAAAAAACATTTTATTTAATTAAAAACGCAAAAATTACATTCAAAAAGCCGCATCTGGTTTTATTTTAACATGTAAATTTCTAATATTCCGATATTATCAATCAATATTCCATGTATATCAATACACACTTCCTAGAAAACGATGCGATTCAATACAAGGTAATGTGTATCGATATAGTTGTACCGTAGGAAAAAAAGTTTATATCGATATAAAGTATCATCACTTTTATCACCCCTATTAAATAATAAAAATAACAAGAAACAGAACTAGTAACGCACCTCGGTGTAGTGAAAAAAATTACCTGATTGTAGGAAACGTGTTAACTACTAAAGGTCATGCAATATGGTTTTTGAAATGAAGAGGAGCAGATTGTTGATAAGCACTGCCGATTTATTTGAGGCCGATATGCAAGGCCGATTTTACATATTTTTTATCCAAATTATTTGATAAAAGATTACTATTCCCCTAAACATCCTGTTTAGCCACAGCACAACTCACCCTTCTGCCATTCCCAAGCCCAGATAATTGAAAGGTTTGCTTCAGTATTAATAGCCAACTAAATATGCAAACCACTAGATAAACAATAAATATAGAAATCCAAGGCTATGGATTTCTGCTGGTCGAAGTCGCAGAACTCACCCAAGTCTAAAAAAACAGGAACAAAATTAAGGATTAAACCTTTAAAAGGAACCTACAAGTGTGGTTCTAGTAATCATTGTTCCAACATAAAAAAATGTAAACAATTCACTAATTTTAAAACTGTAAAGATGCATAACATCAATTCATTCAATAATTGCAAAACCAAGTTTCTATATGGGCCGCACTAAGAACAGAGTGTCTGAGTATAAATATGCGATTAGGAAAAATAACTTTGACTATCCCATGGCAAAACATTTTTATAATATGCATAAAAGTAATCCAGACATGGTTGAGGGCCTGGAACATATCAAAAAGAACATTCAAGGAGGAGACCGTTTAAAACTGTTACTGCAGAGGGAGACTTTTTATATTCACAATCTGCAGGCCGCTGTGTTTCCACGACTGAATGAGGAGATTGATTTCAGTCCATTTTTATAGCAGACTTGTTCTTTATTGAACTATGTGCTTTTTTTGTATGTTTTTTTTTTTTTTGTACAGTTTGTAAAAAGATTTTTGCTTCTTGTGCTGTACATCTTTAAATAATATGTGATCTGTACACCAAAATATTTCACCTATAGGTGTCTCACTCCTGTCTGTGATGTCACTTCCTTTACACTCAGGTGCTGTGCATTAGTGCTGTGTTCATGATACATCGTGTAGGTTCTAAAATTGGGTAAAGCCAGCTTGACGCTTTTGCGCACTCTAAGTATATCCACGTTAGTCCACAAACAACAAATCCACAGAGAACGATCCAGTGCAGTTAAAAGGTTTACTCAAGTACTCAAAGACAATACAATACAAACATATAAAATATCCAAATATACAAGGGTGGCAGCAAGGTCAAAAAACTGTGCGGCTTCACTCCCCATTTCCGCACTCCCATCGTGCACCTCCGTTTTGACCCCATTTTATAGAAAGAATATACCAATAATGAACTTAATTGCTAACAAAAATGCTCATTCAAAAATCATAAGAACAATAACTTATTGAACTTATAATGAAAAATTATACCTATTTAGCAATGAAATAAGCTCAAAATAATCATGTTAACTATAAACATAACCAATATTACCACAACCATAAGAAAGAACTACTAAATCAAGATAAAATAAAAAAATAATCATAATAATAATGCAAAATAATACCAAATAGTGAAAAGATACATTTAGGCTCCTACACATCGGAATCTCAGAAATTCTGACCTCCGAGTCGGAAAAACAGCCTTGAAAGCTGTCTCGGGTCGGAATTTTAGCTCAGAAACTCGTGTGGAAGTGTTGGACTCCGAGTTCCTGAGTTGACGTCACAATCATAGAGACTCCCTCTGTGAGAGGTAAACAGTGTGGTTACTAACGGGGACATAATCGTTTTTTAAAACAAGAGATCTCATACTTCTGCAAAAATGTACTCATCTTTATATAATGAATGAAGTTTTCAGTGCTACAGCTCTGCAAAAACATCTTTAAATGTTCATTTATCAGTAAATGACTAAAGTAGAAATAGAACCATCCCCTGGTATAACTCAGTGCCACACCAAACACTTTTATCAAGGGATTTATTTGTTTCCTATAAAACAACATGAAAATACAAATATGGTTTTGTTGTTATTGTGCTGGTCCACGTGTGTTTTCCGAGCTGAACTCGTAAACTGACGTTTTTTGGAAGTCGGCTTTTTTAAGTCGGGACCTTCGAGATTCCGATGTATCATGAACGCAGCATAACTCACACAAAAAGGGGAAAGACAGCGCTGGAAATGACTCCCTGAAGAAGGCTGTTTGTTGGCCGCTATGCGTGGGTCTAAGTCAAACCCAGCACGCTATGCTTTTAAAGATTTTATCAACATAAAGCCACATGAAATAAAGGCTTTTTAAACTTCAGGTAAATGAAGAGTGCCTTGGTTTTTTCTTTACTTTTTGCAAGTTCTTTCTTCCTGAGCACAAAAGAGCACCTTCAACACAGAACTAATTAACAAAAACTTCCTGAGTACTTTTTGTCTACTGTGAAAAACCTTTAAAACATTTTGGACAGTGGACATGAGTAATTAGAAAAATTAATTTAAAAGATTTGGCTAAGCAAAAGTAAGATGTCATAACAAGAAAACGGACATTGAAAACATGCCATACCAAACATACTACAGTTACCTTCATATATAAAGTAGTTTTGGTATTCTATTATTATGTCATCTTCTATACCTAACAACAATCCTGCTTGTGTTTAAGTGAATAACTGTGTGGACTTGTCTAACCCTTTGCTGCGTGCTGGTCTGTGCTATGCTCTTATTTCCTGTCGTGCGGTGCTGCAGCGACCCAATTCCCTTCAGGCATCAATACAGCCATCTCCTCCTGTTTTCAGCAGCTCTCGGTTTGACAAATGGGACAAACTGCAGTGAGGACAGTCGGGACAAAACACAGACAAAACACAGACAAAACACAGACATGAAAGAGCCAAGAGCCATGCATTCAGAGGCAGCGTGCAGTGTGTGTCAAGGGAAAAACTGTGTTCGTGTAGATGTTTAAATAAATCAGAGATATGAAAAGTTAGAGATAGAAAAAAAACAGGCGCTCGGTGGCTGGGATTGAGAGCATGGGACTGAAATGAAAGAGCCGTAAATACAAAGGCAGTGAGTCGTCTGTGTCTGGTGATGATAAGGCAAAAACTGTCTTATGCTCAGACAGATTTGTAAAACGAGAACAATGGCAGAGATTGAGAACATAAAAGACCCAGAACCAATAAAAAGTCAGAGCGTCCTAACCTTTGAGACATGCTGTTTCTGTGTTTTTTTTAAACCAACGGTACAGGCAGACACTCTCATGGTCATGGTTTCAGTATTACGCCTCCAAAAGCTTTTAATTCAAACACTTGTTGTGTTGCCTAGCAAAAGCCTAGCATGGCCGGCCAGAATATCTCTTATCCTAATCTATTCCAAGAACTTAGTCTGGTACCTCTTGGTTTGAATTTCATTTCTATGGGCAGAACAATGTCAGATGGAGTAACCAATCAGAGAAACGAAGGCTGGAATGTAGGCAGTGCACCGCTGACCCAAACAAACAAAGCGGAGTGGCTGTTTTGCCATAAAACACCAGAATATGCCAAATTATTAGCAACTCTGTACTTATTTCTGAATGGGGACAGCAGCAGAAGCCAGTTATACAAAGACAAGTGGTGAAATTCTGTTTGTTTGAATGTGGTTTTTATGTGGGACGTCAACCGGACTTTACTGTTGTTAAACTGAAAAAAAGTCGAGGAAAAAGCCCCACAGAAGACTGAACAACAACGCAGACTTCAGCAGAATCAACAGGTGACAAAGAAAAGCACTAAACATTGTTTATTAGGGGAAAGAAGTTATAAATGTTGCTCTGGCGCCAACTTGGTTATTTTTAATAGGAGATTGGCTTCCGTATTTGTAAGATGTGCAGCAGCTCAATGGCTGTGATAGGCCAGTTCCAAATCAACCAGGGAGAAACGGTTCACTGCGACTGAGGCTGGCTGGCCAGGCTAGTAAAGCCTAATGGTCTACTCAGCACAGAGTTACACAGATCCCTCTGGGAGGGCTCTGGTTGAAAGTGTTTGCAAAGAGGTTGAAGGACTTTCAGTAGAATATTTGAAGGCGACTGGACGAAGTGCCAGTTGGTGACTGTCGCTACTGTCTTTTGTTTTAGCAATGACCTCTATGACGTAACCAAACAAGTACAACATTACAATAAAAATACTGTCAGAGGACTTTGGTTGCTTTTGTAAATGTATAGAAGCATCTAAGTCGCACTTCTGCTGCACCTTTAGACAAGCGAGCGAATCACCAAACAGATAAGGTAGATAAGTGCGCACAGTAAGAATAGGCCTACTGAAATGAAGCTGTGTGTAAATTCAACCAGCAAGACTTACCAAGATTTATTTTCCCCGTTCTATTCCCCAACCTCATCCTGCCACCCTCCTCTCATCCAATCACCTCTCTAAGTATATACACCCTCTCCCCTCAGTCATCCTACTGTTTCAGCTACGCGTCGCAACCCTCCTCCTTCTCCCAACTCCACCGCAACAGCAGAACCATCAGCCCCCTCAGCCTCTCCATCTCCTCCTCTTCACCACCACAAGTGTCTAGGCCCCGAAGGGAATAAAACTCCTCTAACTTATCAAGCAAACTCTCCCTTCATCGCATCCCTGACATCGCCAAAGTTTATTCCTTCAATAAATCATATGTTACACCTCACTCATTTGTCCGTTTTTGTTTTAAGTCTGTTCTGGTTGAAATCTTGTTCAAAGGAGTCCTCACAATGTTTTAATCTTAGAAACCAGATTACATAGACAGAGATCTTGGTGGCTGAACTGGTGCAGTGCAGACACTTCATGCCTATTGTTCTTTGTTGACTGTTTTACACTTCTACTGCAATAGTTTCTTGTACTAGACAACCAAATATAATTCTTTATCTTGCCCATACACTGAACCTTTACAACCAGGATTGTCATCTAACAATTCCTGACACAAACATTACTCTGAATATCTTAAAATATTTCTGTTCCTCTGCTGTTTAAGTTGAAAAAAATACACAGATATGAAGACACGCAAGCCGGGATGGGGGAATTGTGTGGGATATAAAAGGCGTATGGAGGGAATTCCCTGTTGCATGAAGCTGCAGCCAATCATCTCCGATCCCACACAGCCTGGGCTCATGTGCTGTTACGTAATATTACATCAAGCCTAAAGAGAGAGGGAGAGGTCTGAAGGAAGACATCCCAGTCTTCTTTATGTGACCAGCTGCACCAGAAAATACCAGAAAATACCACTCATGACTGGAAAAAAATGCCATTATTTCAAATGCAAAATCACATCCAAACCTAAAAGTAAATTGATTTAACCTAGATACAACATTACAGACAAGGTACAACGTTAATTTGTGATGTAATGCTAATTGCTAATAATGGCTTTTGAAAACGCAAGTACATGGATATAGCCTTTAAAAGCAAAAAGTTGAAGCTAATTATACAAATATTAATTAAATATACAACCAAAACTCACATTCATTTTACCTGGTATCCACTTAAATCATTAAATTTGCAATTATACTATAGTTTAGCACTCTTTTTTGACACAATGCAAACTTAAAGCTAGCTAATTTGAAAGCTAATGTTATAAAGCATCCTTATATTTGCCTATTAACCATAAAAGCCTGAAAACTGTCACATATTTTGTACAAATAAAGATTAATTAGGCCAATTAAGACGTAAAAATGCAATATTACGTCTAATTGTGTACATTTAAGGCATTTAATTGGACGTAATTTTGACGTAAATTAGCTTTTTAGCGCTTGTTGACAGCGGAGCATGTCGTTGAATCCTATTAAAAATGGATGTTTACGTATCGCCTATGGCATTTTCCGCCACTGTAACGGTATTTTGTCTTTAATAAAAAACTATATTAACACCACTGCAGAGTTAGGATATCATATAATACATTTTTGTGATGAAACTGTGAGTATTTTTCAGCGCAGAGTCATATAAACATTGCTCTTACCTGGGTGGCTTTATGGAACTGCTTCTTCAACCCCGCGACAGACATCTCTTCTTCGTTTCAAAGAAATAAACCGTAAAAGAGTAAAAATGTCTTTAGTTAATAGTTTTTTTGTTGTAGTTTGTAAAGAGTTGGTTAATCCTCCGGTAACAAGGCGCCAGGACGACGGTACGGTCCGGGTTTTTTGGTGGATTCTTGGTGAAATGTGAAGCGGGGGAAGAGCCAGCGCTGCTCAGCTGGAGCTGCTTCAGACAGAGACAGAAACACAGCAGAGATCCGCTCTGGAGAGGAGGCATCACTCTGAGCACGGACACGGACAGCGAGGGTCTGAAAAAAATAAATATATAAAAAATAATAATAATAAAAATAGGAGTATAGAAGAAACCCAACAAGAGCAACAAAAATAAAAAATAAATAAATAAAAAAATCCTGTTTTATAATGTTACTGTTATGGTTGAAGTACGGTGGCCCTAAGGTGCAATATCAGACTTGTTTTTGTCCACAAGAAAAATAAAAGCAGAGGTAAGTTCTTTTTAATGTAGCCTTAAAAAAAAAAAAAAAAAAACACACATCCCTTAAATTTAGAAAGGAATACACAGAAAATTAAATAACATGTGTATTAAATGTGTTTTGTCCACTGGAAAAAAAATAAAAGCAGTTGATTTTTAATTGTGCTGCCTCAAAAAAAAAAAAAAAAAAAAACACCTCTTAAAATATTCTATTAAAATAAAGCCATGTCTGAACTTTAAAAAAAAATTAATTTATCAAATCTGCTTGTGTACAAGTCTCTCCATGGCTTAGCACCACAGTTCATCTCTGACCTGTTGGTCCCATATGAACCATCTGGGACTCTGAGGACCTCAGGGACAGGTCTCTGCTGGGACTCTGAGAACCTCAGGGACAGGTCTCTGCTGGGACTCTGAGAACCTCAGGGACAGGTCTCTGCTGGTCCCAGAGTCAGGACTAAACTCAGTGAAGCAGCGTTTCAGTTTTATGCAGCTAAACTCTGGAACAGTCTTCCTGACGATGTTAGACAGGACTCTACTCTGACAATGTTCAAGTCCAGACTTAAAACTGTTCTTTTTAACTGTGCATATGACAACTGAAAGTGTTTTATCTGCACTCTTCTCTTTTAATTTAATTTTAAATTGATTCTTAATTATACTCTTTAAATTTGATTTTATTGTTTTAATTGTGTTTAGTACTTTTAAATTTGCCTTTTTCTTTTCTGTAAAGCACTTTGAATTGCTCTGTGTATGACTTGTGCTGTACAAATAAACCTTGCCTTGCCTTGCCTAAAGTGAAGAGAAGAATAATATAGGCTCTGGAAAACATGATCAGTTTTCTAGAACCAGCACACAGGACTTTAGAAATATTGAGGTCCATCATGTTGACGACCAGTTTAATCCCTGTTTTAGACCTAGTTTAGGCCTGGTTTAGACCTGGTTTAGAACGGGTTTAGACTGGTTTTGTTTAGTCCTTGTTTAGACTTGGCTTAGTCCTATCTTTTTCCTAAATAAGTCTTGGTTTAGATCATTTTTTTCTGGTTTAGACCTGGTTTAGTCTTGGTTTAGCCCTGGTTTGGGCCTGGTTTAGACCTGGTTTGGTCTTGGTTTAGCCCTGGTTTACTCCTGTCTTTTTCCTAAATAAGTCCAGGTTTAGATCTGGTGGTACAGGTGGTAGGTGCGGCCATGCCTTACACAGTTTTATGAACATTTGTTTTACTGCAGGGTCATAGCAGTGCTCAGTAGAACTTCATTTGTAAAGCCAGAGGTCGGGGACAAACATGGGCCTAGTATTTTGTAAAACCCCAACAGTCTATTTGCCAAATCAGAGACATTAAACTAATCTGAGCTGAACACAACACGGTATATTAGTAATAAAATCAGTTAATCCTGTCACGCTGCACCATCTTCGCGCACAATACATCTGTGCCTCGGCTGAAATCGACGCTGGGGGCGAACCCACGTTTTTTTTTTTTTTTCCTTGTGACGTGACCGCGACGTTGTTTCTTTTCTTTCTTTTTTTTTTCTCCCTCCGCGTGCTCCTCCAGCTCCGGAGCACGAGACCAGACGATGTGCATCTGGTCTAAAAACACAAGGAGCGCAAATAATAACAACCCTAAGACGCACATATCCCCTTAAAACTATTAACAATACCAATCTTTTTTTTATATATATATATATGGTTTTGTTAAGTAAATACAGATTTTCTACAGTTCAGCACCACGGACAGCGACGCACAGGTGTCAAACAGACTCCCACTTTCGTTTTTGTCTTCAATCTCTTCAGTAAAACCTAAAATAAAACACAATTTGGATAAAATAACATGGTTTTATTATTCCAGAGGCTTAATAACAGCACAATAACAGTTCTCAGTACATTACATTTAACGTGGTGTACGTTGTTTCTGCGCGGAGTCTGCTGTTAGCTTTTGCTGCCTCCTTGTGGTTTAACACCGTGGTCGCAGCAATTTATGCTTTTCTACCAGATCTGGGTCACTTCTTTCGTTGCTAAAGAGCTGTATATCTGTGCATGTGCTTTTCAATACTGCGAGTTATATTTTGCAGCACAGTGCTCGCTTCTCTAAGGCTTATTCTTGTCACTTTTGTAGTACTATAACAAACAAATTACAGATCCAAATGTCTTTAACCTGTTCCCAGTAATTCTCAGCAAAATGTTAATATGTGATGTTTTATAGCTAGTGTTACAACAACTGTAAAGCATATAGGGTCAAATACATCTAAATTACATTTCTTTCTTTCTTTTTTCCTTTTGATATATTCCATGACAATCCTACAGAATACAGATTTCACATGGATAGTATGACAGTATCAGTAATTTATTGGAATAAAGCGATGAATGTTTGTGACAAGTTTAGGGTGACCAGATTTCTAGAACAAAAACACTGAGACATATTTTTTCACTTCACGGCCCCCCGGCGCAAAAATGAAAGTATTTTGCGGCCCTCTAGGCGGCGCTCGTGGCCCAAGGGTGGTTAAAATAACTAAATAAAGGCCTATAATTATTCCCTTTCTGTATTTATTTCTACATTTATTCATTTGTTCTTTAATCTATTTTTGCTTTATTTATTGTATTATTTTTTTCCTCTTTTGCTTATTCCCACATATATTTATTTTTTTATTTCTGTCACCGAAATGGGTTAGACACATGCAATCAAAGCAACAGACAGCTCAGGCAGGGGTCACTTAGCCCACATCAAACAATGACATCGTCAGGACACGGCCCCTTCATTTAACCAAAACTTACACCTTCATTTAAAAACTGCATATGTTTATTTACGCATTTATTGTCCTGTTTGAATAATTATTTGTCAGTGAGAGCATTTACTCATTCATTTAGGCTGTTTATTGAATGAGTTGGCAGTTTTGTACGGAAGAGGATTAGGGCCATTGTAAAAAAAAATATATATATATATAAAAAAAAAATTGAGGGTTAAGTTCTGAGATTAAAGTCAGAATTCTGAGAAAAAAGTCAGAATTTTGAGATTAAAGTCAGAAGTATGGGTGCCTGTAAGGACTGACGTGCAAGAAAAAGAGTACAAAATCCATACAATAAACTATATAAATGCATTATTATTGATGAGGTTGTGATGTTGTCTTTGTTTGTTTCAGAAAATACATTTTTTATACGTTCTAGAGCACTTTCTCTTGCGCTGTTGCCTCAGCGACAGTAATGGATGGGCCGTTGCTGTGGCAACAATAAATAGAGTGCAAATTCTTAAGCAGCGAATTAAACTAAAAGGTGACTACTTCCCCAATAAGTGTTTAAGTGCATTCTTGTATGTTTCTGTGGGTAAAAATGTTTAATTTTTACACACAACACGTAATATTTCATAGCAGAAGCCTTCCTTACAGGCTACCGTAGTGGAATTCTGACTTTTTTCTCAGAATTCTGACTTTAATCTCAGAACTTAACCCTCAAAAATATTTTTTTTTACAATGGCCCTAATCCTCTTCCGTAGTTTTGGTCCTCCGTATGAAGAAAAACATTTCTGGCCACAGGGATCTTGGTAGAAAGGACAACATCCCCCGTGCGTGTTTAGCGAGTTTTCCTCATCACCGAACTCTACTTTTTTTTCTTTTTTTTTACCCAAGACAACCCAAATTAACAATACATAAGTAAAAAAGAAAATTACTATAACATAATGACACAGAACCAAATGGAAAAGGAAAGGAGAAAAGAGGTGAGAGCACCAGGGGGAAGAGATAGATAACCATTTATATCCCAAAAAAATCAAGAATGTCAAGAGTCTTTATGGCTTTGACATGAGTAGACTGTTGGATGGTTTCTTTATATTGCTGAATCTCTAACAGGAATATTTTGAACAGTGGTTTCCTTTTCATAAATTTACTTTTATGGATATGGAATTTAGCCAAAAATAATTAAGAGATTGATAATGAAATAAGTATTAGTCCTGGAGATGGGGAACCTAAAGAAACCAAACTCTACTTCTCCAGTGGTGGGCAGCGGCACGTGACGTCGTGGGGGGGTCAAAGGTCAGGCCAGAGTGAATGACCGCAACTGTCTGGCTCTGAGCTGTGTATAACAGAAACATCCGCTCTGACCACGCTCAGTGATTAAGCGGCGGATGTGTGTAGGCCTCCGCTGCGTTCCTTCCATCACACTTTAGGCTCACTTCCTCTGCATCACACTCGGAGTCGCAGTCGCTCTGTTTATCAAAGCTTTTAGGGCTAGGGCGGGGCAGTGGGGTAAACGCTCCAAAGAAGATGCTGTTCATGCAGAAAAGGCAGCACTAACACCGGCGACAGCGCAGGTTTGTCATGCGTGGACATATTTAATATATTTGTGCACTTTTTCATGTTTTCTGCGTGTTGTTGTTGTTGTGGAATCATTGTTGAGGCTTAATCTTTCCTGATTACGTTATTGCAGTAACAATATATATTTATTTATAACAATATTTCGGCTCCAAAGCTGAACATTAACCATACATTAACTAATGCTTTAGCTCAATAATGCATGAGTTCTTTGCGCAGACTTAAAGGTGAAGCTGCTGTCTTCCGCCAGCGTTTGTTAACCACGAAGGTAAATATGTCTCAAAACATTTGAACTTGTAAACAGTGATTTGAGCGTTTGCAGGGCACGATCTGAAAACTTGAAGCTAACAAATCGGACGCAGATTTTTTTTTTTTTTTGTCACCTGTAAATAAAATGTTATTTTTTACAAGTATTCATTCTTTTTTACAAGTTTACGACTGGACCAATCAGAAACCGCTTTAACTAGTGCGCAGAAAGAAGAATCAACAGAACAAAACAGACACCCCATGACATGACAAATATCAAAAATCATAATACAGAGGAGTTCAGTAAACAAACAAACAAACAAACAAACAAACATGTGTATATAAGGCTGGTAAGAGTTTGTTGTACAGATACATGGTACACAGTCTTCTGCAAAAACATCTTTTATGTAACTACAACCCAGTGAACTACACAAAGTACAGGAGGATGACTTGCAAAGAATGGATTATAACCATTTTAATCATACCAGAAACGAGATGAGCACGCGCTGCTGCGTCTTCGGGAGCACTCGGCTCTGACGGAAAATGACGAAATAAACAAGACCAAAGGACAACTCCGACACGGCGGTAAAAGTTGTTGTTTTTAACTATTTCTCATGTTGTCTATCGTTTTAGCTGCATAATTCCAGATTATATGAGAATAATGAACAGTTAAAAACAGTTTCATAAAGGTAACATTAACCTGCTAACATGATATACCTGGCTAACGTGGAGGCCCACGCTGGGTTTATTCTGCACATCTCAAGTTTTGAGTTAACATTTGCGCCAAACAGAATTACTCTGAGAGTGTCCTAAGTACTCAGACCTCCTGATTAAACTGTTTAGGTAACAACACTATTAATAAACCTGCCTTAAAAACATAAATAAATAAAACATTTACAGTTTTCCCACTCCTATTACAATATTATATGGAAAGTTAGTGCAACTGAGACAATACATATGATTAAGTGCTGTGGCATCAATGCTCACGAGTGTAATTTTAAGTAAAATAATCCAAAAATGAAATTCTTGCCCATCAGTCATGTTAATGAATAATAAAATCAAGCAGGCCAGAAATAAACTGAATAAACTTCTATATTAAATATGTATTTTGTTCACATTTTTGTGCCAATATTTGCAAAGTGGTTAAAACAAATATCCCAAATCTGACAAAAACTCTAAACCTGAGACAAAAGCAAAGCCAATATTTTTACTAATTCATGTTTCAGCACTGAAAAATACCACAGTGACAAGACATGCTGTATTTCTCAACCTCTCAGAAGTCAAGTTTTGTATGGCAGAGGCTGACAGATGAAGAGTACAAGATGATGTTAGTGTTTGTTTTATCTGCTGATGACAGGCCCAGGTCAGGATATTTCAGATTACAACAGTTACAGCCATCGTGTGTGTGACAGACTCTGTTCGTTTAGTCGACTCATTACTCAGTGACGTCTTGGTTACAGGAGAGGTTGGTTGTCTAATAACACGGCGAGCACAATGGTTTCATGTTTACTTTGTGTTTTGGCTCTGGTTGTTGGTGGAAAACATGTAGAGCGTATGTGTGCCGTGGGTCCTAGCGGTGTCTCAGCGGCAAATCTGCCCAGCTTCAGGACAAGGCAGCTGGGATTGGACACAGAGAACGTGCGCTGGCTCATCCAGCTCAAACAGCACCAGTGTTGTGGGCTTCCATGAGCTTTATAACAGAGTTGAACAGCGTGTTAAACTAAACGGAACAACAGTGTGTTGCAGACCACAGTCTCAGAGCTGCAGTCCCTCAGACAAACTGAAGTCTCCCAGTGAGAGTCTGTTACTCTGAGAACACTCCCATCTCTGTTTGTCTCACAGTAGCAGAAGCTGGATTGTGTTGGACGCTGGAGGAATCTAAAATCATGACCCTAATGCACTATTCCCCCATGTCCAGGGGAGAAAGGGCCCTGTGGAGCAGGTAAAGACTGGCGTTGTTCACTTCCATATTTTCCTGATGCACAAACAGCAGTGGGTCAGGTGCGAGGGTCAGAGCGTCCGGCCTGTAGTCGTTCAGCTCCTGAGACGTGGCTTCTTGGGGACAGGGACAATGCAGGAGGTCTTCCACACAGAGGGTCCCATCACTGCGACACAGAACCCCAACCTCAGAGTCACCATCAAAAGTGAGCATTGAGAACTGTAAAAAAAGTCTTATTTATCTTTCACTTGTACTATTTATTGATGCTGAGACTTATTCATGTATTAATAAGTGTTTTTCATTGCATTTGTTTGAATGTTTATTAATGTACAAATAAATAAAAATTAAATTAATTTTCTCCATGTTAAAATGTCATAAGTAAAGCAAATCACAAAGGGTGCAGTTATTTATGTGAGTTAATGTCCACTGCAGAGAACAAAATATCCCATCTCCGCAGAGTCTTAATGTGGACAAATCATGCTGCAGCTGCAGTTTAGAGCTCTACAGACAGGATCTGAAAGGCAAGCGATTCCTTGCTTCAACTTTGCAGTGAATATTTCAGTTTTCTCTCAAGTGTCATTGATATATATAGTTAATAATATATAGTTATTAGTATTTGATTACAAATACAGTTATTTGTTGTACAATATGCCATAATGCAATAATAAATATACTATTATAACTCTCATATAATATGTAATTATGCAGCTAAAAGGATAGACAACATAGTAAAAGTTGTAATAGTTAACCCCTCCAGTTTGAGAAGTTGAAATTGCAAAGTTGTACTTGTAAAACAGAATTAATAGTTGTAAAAAACAACATTTTATTTACGGGTGAAAAAAATTTTTTTTTTCAGCTTCAAATTTGTTAGCTTCAAGTTTTCAGATCGTGTCCTGCAAATGCTCAAATCACTGTTTACAAGTTCAAACATTTTGAGACATATTTACCTTAAATCACGTCAGCTCCTCGAAATGCTGGAGCTGAATTGGCTCCACAAACTTTATCAAATGGATTTTAATTGTAATGTTCTGGGTTTTAAAACTTCTAAAGCAGGTGGTAGCCTTGAGATGACAGTGATGGGTATGGGCACATAACATTATTATTATTATTATTATTAGTAGTAGTAGTAGTAGTAGTATTAGACAGACAAGTGTTAAAGTCTTCTTATCTTCCAGCAACCAAATAATTTCATGTCAAAACCTTCCTGAAAATCCTTGCTGTAGAGAGGATTGTTTTTTATTTTTTTATTTTTTGGAGTTCGTCTATATGGATGTTACCAGGTATTTGTTCTGTGTACTGTGTAGTGTACATTCCCTTTTTTTTGGTGCCAAGGGCTCCCAATAATCCCCGGAATAGTTGATGTTTTTAGTCCCCACATTCACTCAATCTCTATGTCAAAGTATTTCTATTTGTTGAGCTTCTCTGCTGTTTAGACAGAGGTGTTAATGTTGTGATTATTATTATTATCTGGCATAACATTACGACCATAACACAGATTCTCTCTTCAACATGGCACCTGTTAGTGGGTGGAATATATTAGGCAGCAAGTAAATATTTTGTCCTCAAAGTTGATGTTAAAAGCAGGAAAAATGGGTAAGCGTGAGGATTTGAGTGAGTTTGACAAGAGCAAAACTGACGGCTATAGACATCTGGGTCAGAGCGTCTCAAAAACTGCAGCTCTTGCGGGTGTTCCCGGTCTGCAGTGGTCAGGACCTGTCAAAAGTGGTCCAAAGAACTGGCGACAGGTGATGCAGGTGGGGAGTGAAGGCTGAGGCCCCTGTGTGTGGCCCCATCCAACAGTTAATCTACTGTAGCTGGTAATGATGTTAATGCTGTTTTGATTGAAAGATGTGAAAGATGTGAAATTGTCATCATAATGTTGAGATGAAAGACTGTGGCGGCTTACCTCTAAGTTTTAGGCCACAAGCAAATATAGTTATACTGGTAAAATATCTGCATAATATCCTTGACTTTCTGCTAGATTTGGCAAATTTGGCAAGGCAATGATTTGAATGATGTCCCGTCTAAGGAATAACAGAGGTATTCCAGTGTATTTGGATTAAATCTGGTTGTTATGCTACAATATATTTCCCTCAATTGTGTGACTTTCCGGTTTATTCCCATTTATTTCCATGGAACATTCCCAACTTTGAAAATGCCCAGAATTTTGCAACCCTAGTCATAAAACATAACAATATGGCCACTAAGAATAAGCAGGTGGCTCTAATGTTACTCCTGATCTGGTGTAGTTATTAATAATAAAGTATATGCCTGCCTTTATAAAGACGTTTTAGAGTTTCAGCACCATGGACAGCTTGGACTCCATTAAAGGTGTTCAGAAAGGCTTTTACTTACTGTTGTGTATGTTTTTAACTAATTTGATTGCTTTTAGACTTGTAGCACTCTGAGTTTCACTGGAATGAAAGGTGCTTTTTAAAATTAAAAATACACAAGTGAAAAATAACAACATTTGAATCAGCAAGGAAAGCAAGTTCAAATAAGCACATGATAATATGAGTAAGTAATCCATTTTATGTGACGTAAACATTTATCCTCTCACCGATCAATAGGATCAGATGTTGCTATTGCACTTGCTGCTGAGTCGACAAATGCAGCACTAAATGAAGGCGTTATGGTGTTTCAGGACCACGGACAGCAAAGAAACTACAAATATTAAAGGATTTTCATGACTGCTTTTTATTCTGTTCCTCATTTATACAAGCTCAGACATTTGTTTTATTTTAGTTTGTTATTTTCCAGCTACGTTTTTGTTTTCGGAGTTGAGCTCGGAGCAGGCTGGTTCAGTTCTGCTGAATCATCCCGGCGTCAGTCCTGTAATCAAGGCTGTGGCCTCGCCCTAAACGCTCAGTAGACAATGCTCCTATCCCCGGCGATGCTCCAAAGAACAGCAGGTATGTCAGGCTTATTATTATATTTGGACATATTTCATATATTTGAGCACTTTTTTTCGGTTTCTTGGTTTCTCCATGTTGTTGTTGTGGACTCATTGTTGGAGCCTAATTTTTTCTGATGACTTCATTACAATAACAACATATATTTATAACAAATTTCAGCTCCAAAGCTAAACATTAAACAACATTAACTAACTGCTACAGCTGAATAATACATTAGCTCTTTGTGTTAGGCTACTGTCCTCCGCCATTAATGCTTAAATCGCTGCGTCACAACAATGACGTTCATGGAACAGCTCAGAGAAACACAGAGCAAGGCAAGCCACCAGGGGTGGGTGAGATCTGCCCTGAGTACCTCAAGTCTCTGGATGTTGTGTTCGTGGCTGACACGTCTCTGCAACATCAGCGTGGCGGTCGGGGACAGTAGCCTCTGGACTGGCAGACCGGGGTGGTGGTCCTTCTCTTTAAGAAGGGGACTGGAGGGTGTGTTCCAACTACAGGGGGATCACACTTCTCAGCCTCCCCGGGAAAGTCTATTCCAGGGACTGGAGAGGAGAATTTGGCCGATAGTCGAACCTCGGATTCAGGAGGAACGATGCGGTTTCAATCCCCGCCGCGGAACGCTAGACCAGCTCTACACCCTCTATCGCAGGGGTGTGAAACTCAACTGGCAGGGGGGGCAAAAATTAGAAAACCAGTCTTGGTTGCAGGCCGAATAAGAGTATTGGATAATTAATTGCAATAGGCGTTTTAACATAGAATATTACTTCCCCACAGAACTACAGGTGTAGATTTGTGGATTTAAGGGGGTTCATAATTTACTGTATGCTTTGAATCTGAATTTAGAACTAAAGAAATAACAACAAATAGACCACAGACACTCAGACTACTGACTAACAAACTACTAAGCAATTATTATGTATTATTGTTTATTGCCACAGCTATGTAACTCTTCATATAAGACAGGTTTTGCACCAGGTCCACTCTAGCATGTATTGTACTTTACTTTTATTGAGCAAACCACTGTTCACCTCTCTGTTCGCTGCAGGACACAGTGTGGAGCAGGTTTGTAGCTCTGTCTGTGTGAGTTTAGCTCTGTTTGCTTCGTGTTACTTTGTGCATTGACGAGCACTCTGTAGCAACAGAGAAGGGGAAAGAGTGACGCAGGGCAGTGCCGTGAATGAACTTAAACAGCTCTGATAACTTGGTTTTACTGACACAGTGTGACTCAGGCTCTTATTAAACCGCTGCTGTCTGTAGCTTCTGTTTTTGGAGATGGGGTTGGTACAGGTGATGTTACAGTGCTGTGTGGTTAGAGCCTGTTTTTATTGCTGCCACATTAGCTCAACAAACCAAGTGTAGAGTGTAGAGTTTACAGACAGTCCCACGTGTTTAAGAAGCTCCTGCTCTCACTGTCTCCTCTTCTTTGTCCATTTAATTTGGTGAAAGTTAAATGGCCCTGTCAGAGAATCCCGCTCGCTAAAACAGCGGGGGAGGAGCAGTGCCAGTGAGCAGCTGGCAGCGCTTCTGCAGGTGCATTATGGGAGATGTAGTTCAAAAATGTTGAGTTCAGTATATCGACGGGCCATTTTTAATATAAATTAGAAAATATCTCGCAGGCCAAAAGGAATTATCCTGCGGGCCGGATTTGGCCTGCGGGCCTCGAGTTTGACATCCCTGAGGTAGAGGGATGTCTGGGGGCTTAGACTGCTCCCCCTGGGACCCGGCCCCAGCTAAAGCAGAAGAAGATGGCTGGATGGATGGACAGTACAAGCTCCTTAATGTAATAGTAGAAGAAGTAGTAGTAGTAGTAGAAGAACTATTAGAAGTAGTAGTAGTGGAAGACGCGGACATAGTAGTAGTAGAAAAAGAAGTAGTAGAAGAAGTAGAAGTAGTAAAAGTAGTAGTAGTAGTAGAAGTAGTATTAGTTGTAGAAGAAGAAGTAGTAGTATTTTCAAGGGCCTTGAAAACTGCGGTCATCAAACCTCTCCTAAAGAAGAGCAGTCTTGATGCCACAGTACTGAACAACTATCAGCCCATATCAAACCTGCCGTTTTTAGGTAAAGTCCTTGAGAAAGTTGTATACCAACAACTTACTGACTTTCTTCTGCGGAACAACTGCTTTGATGATTTTCAGTCAGGTTTTAGGCCCCATCACAGCACTGAGACTGCTCTTATCAAGGTGACTAATGACATCGCCTGAACACCGACACAGGCAAAGTCTCTGTCTTAGTTCTGCTGGATCTGAGGCTGCTTTTGATACAGTTGACCATGTGATCCTGTTACAAAGATTAGAGGACTGGGTAGGTATTTCTGGTACTGCCCTAAAATGGTGTAAGTCCTATCTTGAAGACAGGAAGTACTTTGTTGAAATCGGTAACTGTGTCTCAGACCAAATGGCCCTGACCTGTGGGGTGCCCCAGGGGTCCATCCTGGGACCTCTTTTGTTCAATCTTTACCTGCTCCCTTTAGGCCAATTAATAAGCAGCAATAACGTATCCTACCACAACTATGCAGATGACTCAGATTTACATCTCACTGACAGCAGGTGAATATGGACCTGTGGATTCACTCTGTCACTGCATCCAACAGATCAATGAGTGGATGAGAAACAACTTTCTCCAGCTAAATACAGACAAGACTGAAATAATCATCTTTGGCCACAGAAACAAAGACAAGGTGTCTGTAGTCACCTTGAGTCTGTTTCACTAAAACCTACAGTCAGGTTAGAAATCTCAGGG
The DNA here is from genome assembly GCA_020698575.1 of Bostrychus sinensis. NCBI lineage: Eukaryota > Metazoa > Chordata > Actinopteri > Gobiiformes > Eleotridae > Bostrychus > Bostrychus sinensis. The sequence goes on from CM036252.1 coordinate 12,338,669, forward strand.
TAATCATGGACTCTGACTTGAACTTCAGCAGTCACATTAAATCTATAACATCAACATTTTACCATCTCAAAAACATAATTTAGAATTAAAGGATTTACTGTCTAAACCAGACCTAGAGAGACTTATTCATGCGTTCATCTCCAGCAGGTTAGACTACTGTATCGGTCTGCTCACTGGACTCACTAAACCAGCTGTGAGACAGCTGCAGGACGTCCAGAACGCTGCTGCTCAGGTCCTGACTAAAACCAGGAAGTACGACCAAATTAGTTCTTGTTGTGTCAAAATAAAATGTCCAAGTTTATAGAACAGATTTAAATTGTGCTCTAACTAGCCAGAAGCGTGTTGGGAAATAGGCCAGAGTGGTTTCCTGTTTGAAACCCAAACACTCCACGGACAGTAGACAGTGAAGAAGAAGTAGCAGTAGTAGTAGCAGAAGTAGTAGAAGTTGTAGTAGAAGTAGTAGTGGTAGTCTGAACTACTACTCTGAACCAAAAGATGAGACATTTCTGAGCAACAGACACATTTAAATGGACACTGACATTGTTTCTGTTTTTAGGCGACCGAGAGGCCGTCCAGCACCAACTGAAGACCCACATCCACCAATTATTATTATCATTATTCTACTCTTCGACTCTGAATCTGATCTGAAAATGTGTGTTTTCTGGCTGTTGGTCACTTCTTCTCTGGTCCACTTCTGTTCTGGAGAGTTCGTGCAGACTCTTGTGGGGAAGTCTGTGACTCTCGTGTCCTCAGAGAGATGTCTGAAGGCCAAGAAAGGCTCTCTGGTGCTCTTACCTTTCAATAACGGCTCTCCTCGGGACGTGGCAGAGTTAGTGAACGGTCGGTGGAGTCCCAAAGCTGGATATGAAGACCGTCTCACTCCAGAGGGCGCTGTTGAGTTAAAAGAGGCTGCCATTAATGACAATGGTATGTACGAGCTGAAATGTAGCACAATGAGGAAAGCAGTCAACATCCAGGTAAGACTTAGCAGGTTTAACAGCAGCTATGGTCCAGGACAGACCCCTGAGTCCCTCTGACTCCTGTCTGTTTCAGGTGGAGGTGCTGGTTCCGTGCAATGTCTCAGTCTTGGCAGGACAGTCCACTAAACTCCCGTGTCACTTCCAGACCAGACGCAGAGCAGTGGAGTCAGTCCAATGGGACAGAGGTGCAGAGCTGGTGTTCAAACAGAACTTTACTTCAGGGGAGAAGGTCTGTGGAGAGAGGTTCAAGGACAGAGCAGAGATGTCCCAGGACGCCTACAGCAGAGGAGACCTGTCCATAACACTACAGTCTGTCCAGAAGGGAGACCAGGGAGAGTACTACTGCAAAATACAGCTCCAAGAACAGGACTGGCAGAACGGAGAACCTGCTGCTGTTCGACTCTGGATCAATGAGAACACTCAAAGCCCAATCTTCAACAGCACCTCCTCAGAGGATCACTGTGTAAGTGTCAAGATTATTTATCTATAGCACTGTGGAGAAGAATATCTTAAAACATATATAATTTTTTCTTTGTGTTTTCTGCAGATTTCAGAACGCCCCAGGTGGAATTGGCCTGCAATCATATTATCTGTGATGTTATGTATCACTTTATTGGTCATAGTCTGGTTGGGTTGTACAAAAAAAGGATAATCCAAATAATAGCAATGATAATTCCAATGTCCCAAAACATAATGAAAATCAAGGTTAATGATGAGAAAACTGAGAATACTAATGTAAAAGTGAAAAATAACTTTGTATGCAAACTCCATACAAAGGATGGAAATTAGTCTTGGCTATAAGTCTGTGTATTTACAATATGTGTAGGTTGATTAATATGCATTGTCTCTGCAAATAAATAAAACACAAAATACAAGAAAGGTCCAGGAATTGAACTCAGGGTCATGTTGCCACTGTGCCCAAAATTGTGTGTTTTAAAGATGATAAAAAAAATAAAAAATCATCCTTATTCTTATTAAATCCAACCACAGCGGGTCACAACCAAGTGTACTTTTTGTGCTGGTCCCAAAATGGAGTGGGTTGTGACAGGAAGGGCATCAAACATAAAAAAACTATACCAAATCAATTAAGGATGAAAGTAAAGTTGATCCAAATAAAACAATAGGGGTTTAGGGTTTCAATAATTAACCAATATCAATCAGTTCAAATACAAAATGAAGATAAAACTAATTGGCTTCCACATTCAGACCAGATAAAAACCACAACTTTGTTTATCTTTTACAGACTGCACTCTCAGGGATTGCTTGTGTACATTCCACATTTTTAGGTGAACTTAGGATTAGTACCCATTTCCACTGGACAACAACAGCATGTCCCTTCAGGGCCTCCGTAGGTGCTCACAGACTGTAGAAAGAAGAGAGCGTGGCGTTTCAACAACAGTCTGCCGTTACACCAGATACTGCCAAAAAGTACAGTGACAATCAGAAATGTTCAACCCCCTCACCTCTAAGGAAATTATGATAAAAGGTAATGAGAATAAATAACCAAAACTCACTGAAATAAATAACAAACTATTTATCGTCACATATCTGAGTTATTTTCACTTAACACTGAACTTCAAATGAATATTTCTAATTGCAACCTGCACAAAACTGTTTTACAAGCACAGGCCATAGTGAAGACACTTTCATCAGATATTCCAGTTGTATTCAGTCAAGAGTCAGTATTTGTGATTAAATCTGAGCGTACACTACTATTATGGTCTGCCAATATTTGGTCAACATAACTTAAAAATTAAGAAACTTTTCTTATTTACTAAAGATAAACCTAAACACTTAAATATGTCAGCTATTGTTCTTTACCCACTCACTGAATGGAAGATATTTGCAGCCACTATCACAATCATCTTATTAAAGGGGCTATATTATACTTTTATTCATATTTTTAAACCAAATCTCGCTCACCTCGAACTGTTCTGAGGCCTCAGAAACTCAGCGCCATAGACTACAGTGAATGAAACAAAACACAACTCCAAGTATGAGGGAACAACACTGGCACATGGTAGAAAGCTCAGAAAAGTTGATTTTGCACAATGTAGCCACTTCAATATGGAGGATTTTAAGGACCAGGTAAATAATAATAAAGGATTTAATAAAAAAATAAAAAAAACACTTAAATTATGCTTTAAATAGAGAATTATTAAATGTATTTGCAATTTAATTTGTTAATCTTTAAGTTGAAAGTGCAATTGTTAAAATATTTCCTAAACAACAATTTATTTGTTCATTTAAAAGTCAATTTAAAAATACAATTACTAATCTGCAATTAATACTAACTTTAATAAACTGGTTGCCAAAAGCCCTTTTACAAGATAAATAGTTTGATTTATAATTTTGATTAATAATACAAACTTTAAATTGCAATTTAAAACAGCAATTGCTTATTGACTTGTGTCATTTAAATGTTCTTTTATTAAATCCTTTATTATTATTTACCTGGTCCTAAAAATCCTCCATACTTTGAGGCTAAAATATCATGTTTTTGGTTTGCTAATGCACTTTTGATGATTAAAATATTACTGTGTGTGAAAATACATGCAAAACCCAAAGTTGATGTGTAATGTTTATTTAATGCCATTGTACCTTTATCTGATAGAGAGTAGTTCAATCAGAGAAAATCAGGTCAAGATAAGGTTAAAAAATATTTATGTTTTTTTTAAATACACATTTATCCTAATTTTATTTGATATTTTAAAGTTGTTTAGCGTGAGTTGTGCGGTCCTCTGTGTCTTTTATTGTTTTGGTTTTATTTGTTTTATTGTTTTTTTTTTTACCTGAATTTTAGTGTATTGATCTTATTTTTATTTTTTTAATAAGGACCCATAAAGCTAAATAGAGTGATATTTATGTTTTGCTTTTTATTTTGTTCTATGTGCAGCACTTTGCAAACTGTCTTTGTTTATAAAATGTGCTATAGAAATGAAGTGGATTGTTTTAATATCAGGCCTCTATTTTTTATGTTAATGACTTGAATAGCATTGTTGTAAGACTAAAATATAAAAGGCCAGCAAAGCAGTGAACGTCTGAAACAGAGCTACTTTGATGAACACTGAGTGCGTGCCAAAAGGATATTTTATATGATGGTTAGAAATGTTTCATATTTTGAGTCAGAACCAGATTGAGGAACTTGTTCAGGGGTGGTCTGAATTAGGAACAGAATAAACTATTTATTTAATATATATGGCTGTAACTCCAATAGACAATATATTATTAGTATTTTTATTAATAGTAGTATTTTTATGTTTGCAATAATAATAAAATCTTATTAACAGAAAATCTCAGCTGGTGTTTGTATGTTTCTTTTGGATCACAATAGCAACAAATAGTTGTCCTGTGGCCCAGTTCTGCAAAGTAAGCTAAAGTTGAACTGAATAACTTGATAAATAAATGAAGTACAAGCAACTGTGGATTACTGAATAAAGACATTGTAGTGTTTCAGCACCATGGACAGCAAACCAGAAGCTAAATAACAATGATTTTAATCAAATTTGTTGTCCAGTATTATTTTAAACAAACTGATAAAATACTCATTCTCAACAGTACAGTGCAGTAATAATCAATATACTCTCAGTTTGGAGAAGCAGACAGGAGAGTAGAAGGGCTTCACTCAACTTTTACTTTTTTACCCAAGCAAATTTGTGGACTGAAAGCACATATTAATTTATTTTATTAATAATCTGCACAATTCTTAGTCACAATGGCCAGAGGTTCGGTAGAGTAAAGAAAAACTGTACTAGAGCAAGCAAGAGTATTGTTACTTCAAAATTATATTACTTAAGAAGTAAAAAAGTATTCGGTGACTAACCTTCTCAAGTACTGAATGAAATAAATGGCATCTTTTTGAAGTACAAAAGTACAAATTCAGACACAAGAAGCAATCAAGCAACTTTTATCTCTATAGCGCTTTACAGCAACCTTGATCAAAGTCCTTTAAAAACACAAACAAGAACAGTCAATAAAACATGATAAATACAGAAAGTGTCATAATACTACACGTCAAAGGCCAGACTTTGTAAGTAGTATAAAGTGTTTTGAGATAAAACTAATCTTAGAAGCATAATTTATTCAAAAAGTTGCTCAAGTAAATGCAACTCACCACTAAAAGTGCTGTTGTGTTTTCATGAATTAAAAACACAAAAGTGAAAAACAGCTAAATTTGAATAAGTGAGTTCAAATATGATAATCGCAATGAGTAATCCACTTTATATCATGTAAACACACACACGCCATAGATGTTGCTTCTGCATTTACTGCTGAGTCGACAAAAGACATCACTAAATGAAGGTGTTATGGTGTTTCAGGACCACGGACAGCAAAGAAAACACTAATATTAAAGGAATTTCATGACTGCTTTTTATTCTGTTCCTCATTTAAACAAGCCCACAAATTAGTTTATTTTTGGTTGTTATCTTCCATCTAAGTTTCCATTTTCAGAGTTGAGCTCGGAGCAGGCTGGTTCAGTTCCGCTGCGCCATCCCGGCGTCAGTCCTGTAATCAGTGCTTTCAGTTTAAGGCGAGGCTGTGGCTAAAACGCTCCGTAGACAATGCTCAACACTAAAAGGCAGCAATAGCACCGGCGATGCTCCACAGAACAGCGCAGGTATGTCAGGCTTGTTACTATATTTGGACATATTTCATATATTTGAGCACTTTTTTTGTTTTCTTGGTTTCTCCATGTTGTTGTTGTGGACTCATTGTTAGGACTTAATCTTTCCTGATAACTTTCTTACAATAACAACATATATTTGTAACAATATTTAGGCTCCAAAGCTAGACAGAAAACTACATTAACTAACGCTACAGCTCAATAATACATTAGTTCTTTGTGTAGGATTTCAAGGCTAGGCTACTGCCCTCTACCACTAATGGCTTTAAGTCGCTGCAGCACGACTCTGGAACAGCTCAGAAACACAGAGCTTGGACTCTTTGAAAGGCTTTTACTTGCTGACTTGTCTTGTTGATGTTTGCTTTAACCTGTTCAGTACTAGGCCTTTTTTTTTTCTGTCTCTTATCTGAAAGGACTTACTCAAATAAATGGAGTATATGTTCCAAACTACACAGGCTATATGTATCGTCTTGGCCTCAAAAGAAAGCCTGTGAGATTGCCACGGAAGAGCAAAATCCAAGATATGTTACCGTCTCAGAGAAAATTAATCTGAAACGCAGTAAAAAAATAAAAAAAAAATAAAAATGTATTTATAGAAAAAAGACACATTTGAATCATAGGAGCCTAATTCACCTAGGAATTAATGACAACGTTTCGGCACTGAGCCTTCATCAGGCAAACATTCAAAAAGTGCTAGGAAGCCATCTTAAATAGGGAGTGGCCAGTCTCAGACAACAATGCAGTGAATTATTACATCAAGTGATTTTTACACAATGAACCTGTTACCACATAAAAACCAAAATATACTATAATAATAATGAAGCATAACTTTTTTTCAAGCTGAAAAAATGTATGCATAGAAGAAAGGATATAGCAGCCAGGTTAGACATGCAACACCTGAATATCTATATACACTTCTATATGCATACTTCAGACCTAGACATGTCCACAGAGAAACATTCTAAACTACCATATACTGTATGTACTGAAGTCTTTTTCAAGTCTATAGAAAAATATTTAAAATCAGTTCATCATTAAGGCCCTTAGGAGCCAGGGTTTGGAGGGTGTGAATCCAAGGAGCAGGCACGAGAAATGGAAAAAAGATTTTTACAATGTGGGTATCCAGCATCATGGGTTGACCAAGCTTATGATCTTGCCTCTAAGAAAACACGCTCTCAGTTGCTGCAAAAGACGACAAAAAAAAACAAAAACAGTTCTGTCACATGCATTACACAGTATTCATCCCACTCTGCTGCCATAAGGACTACATTCAAAAAACATTGGCACATCCTAAAATCAGACCCTGAACTTTCCTCAGCCTTTCAACATCTACCCCTCTTTATCAACAAGAGAGGAAAAAAACCTGAGGGACTATCTTGTTCACGCTAAGTTTAATCCTAAAGTAAGATCCGGACAAACTTTATTGTCCCCTTTTCCAAATGGTAATTATCGATGCTGCAGCTGTGCACAATGCAATAACACCATAAAAATGAACTATTTTCAACATCCCCACACTGGAAAAAAAGATCCCCCTTAAAAATGTCATTACTTGTGCTTCTACGCATGTGATATATTTGTTACGATGTCCCTGTGGTCTGGCCTATGTTGGGAAAACTTCAAGGAAACTAAAACAAAGAATAAGTGAACACAAAAGTTCAATACGCTGTAATGACAGAGAATATCCTGTTGCAGCACTACAACGATGATCATCATGATGTGTGCACACTTCGCTTTGGTGGAATTGAGCAGGTCCCCCCTCCTCCGAGAGGGGGTGACCATGACAAACTACTTAAACAGCGTGAGGCGTCTGGATTCACACCCTCCAAACCCTGGCTCCTAACGGCCTTAATGATGAACTGATTTTAAATATTTTTCTATAGACTTGAAAAAGACTTCAGTACATACAGTATATGGTAGTTTAGAATGTTTCTCTGTGGACATGTCTAGGTCTGAAGTATGCATATAGAAGTGTATATAGATATTCAGGTGTTGCATGTCTAACCTGGCTGCTATATCCTTTCTTCTATGCATACATATTTTCAGCTTGAAAAAAGTTATGCTTCATTATTATTATAGTATATTTTGTTTTTTATGTGGTAACAGGTTCATTGTGTAAAAATCACTTGATGTAATAATTCACTGCATTGTTGTCTGAGACTGGCCACTCCCTATTTAAGATGGCTTCCTAGCACTTTTTGAATGTTTGCCTGATGAAGGCTCAGTGCCGAAACGTTGTCAGACCTCACCTGTAAATAAATCTCACCTTTGCAAGTTCGACAGTGTGCGGGATTTATCTCTTCTTTAATTTGATGTGCATTACGTGCGCCCTTTCCGACGCACTTGTCTCAAGATTGAGATGTGGGAAGCACTTCCTTGATACCTAGGAATTAATAAAATGCAATATCATGAGTAAATGTGCCAAAGTAGATCCCAAAAAAGTGAACCTGAGCAGTTTTACATAAGTTTTAACACAATTAAATCCAACCACCATTTTGTCCATTTGGACACATTCTGGCAGCATTATGTGTCTTTTCTCAGGTACCAGGCTGGAAAACTAATTATATTTCAGTGATAGCTGTGTATCTATATCTGCTACTGCACTTGCTCCTGAGTCTGCAGTCGCATTAAATTATGGCGCTATGGTGTTTCAGCAAAGACACCACTAATGTTAAAGATTTTTCAGTGAAGGTAACTTACTCCCAGTTTCCCCCTTTTTTATTCTGCTCCCTCATTTATACAAACACAGAAATTAGCACTACTCAGTACAAGCTCCTCAATGTAGTAGTAATAGTAGCAGTGGTAGAGGACGTAGTAGTAGCAGAACAAGAAGAATTAGGCTAGTAGTAGTAGAAGAAGTAATGGTAGAAGAAGGAGAAGAAGAAGAAGTAGAAGTAGTAGTAGTATAAGAAGTATTAGTAGTAGCAGAAGCAGAGGTAGAAGAAGAAATAGACTACTAGTAGAAGTAATAGTAGTAGTAGTAATATAAGAAGTATTAGTAGTAGCAGAAGAAAACAAAGTAGTAGAAGAATAAGAAGTAGGCTAGTAGTAATAGAAGTAATAGTAGTAGTAGTAGAAGTAATAGTAGTAGTAGTAGTAGAAGTAATAGTAGTAGTAGAAGAAGTAGTAGTAATAGAAGATGTAATAGTAGAAGTAGCAGATGAAGTAGTAATAGTAGTAGTAGTAGTAGTACACCTGCAGAACTTAGCTCTCCCCAGTACAAGCTCCTCTATGAAGCAGATGTTGTGGAAATATCTTCTATGGAGCACACATTTAAATGGACACTGACATTGTTTCTGTTTTTAGGCGACCGAGAGGCCGTCCAGCACCAACTGAAGACCCACATCCACCAATTATTATTATCATTATTCTACTCTTCGACTCTGAATCTGATCTGAAAATGTGTGTTTTCTGGCTGTTGGTCACTTCTTCTCTGGTCCACTTCTGTTCTGGAGAGTTCGTGCAGACTCTTGTGGGGAAGTCTGTGACTCTCGTGTCCTCAGAGAGATGTCTGAAGGCCAAGAAAGGCTCTCTGGTGCTCTTACCTTTCAATAACGGCTCTCCTCGGGACGTGGCAGAGTTAGTGAACGGTCGGTGGAGTCCCAAAGCTGGATATGAAGACCGTCTCACTCCAGAGGGCGCTGTTGAGTTAAAAGAGGCTGCCATTAATGACAATGGTATGTACGAGCTGAAATGTAGCACAATGAGGAAAGCAGTCAACATCCAGGTAAGACTTAGCAGGTTTAACAGCAGCTATGGTCCAGGACAGACCCCTGAGTCCCTCTGACTCCTGTCTGTTTCAGGTGGAGGTGCTGGTTCCAGTCGAGGTCTCAGTCTTGGCAGGACAGTCCACTAAACTCCCGTGTCACTTCCAGACCAGACCCAAAGCAGTAAAGTCAGTCCAATGGGACAGAGGTGCAGAGCTGGTGTTCAAACAGAACTTTACGTCAGGGGAGAAGGTCTGTGGAGAGAGGTTCAAGGACAGAGCAGAGATGTCCCAGGACGCCTACAGCAGAGGAGACATGTCCTTAACTCTACAGTCGGTCCAGAAGGGAGACCAGGGAGAGTACTACTGCAAAATACAGCTCCAAGAACAGGACTGGCAGAACGGAGAACCTGCTGCTGTTCGACTCGTGGTCACCTCCTCAGCCTCAGAGGCTCTCTGTGTAAGTGTAAAGATTATTTATCCACAGCACTGTGGAGAAGAGCATCTTAAACATACAGTTTTTTCTTTTTTTTGCAGATGTTGCAACACCTGGGCTGGGTTCGGGCTGTAATCACAGTGTTATCTATGTTATGGATTGTTTTAGTGATATAGTCATGTTATTGTGATTGACCATGGGCCAGATTTACTAAGACGGGGCTAAGTTGCGAGTGCAGATTGAAAAATAGCTGTCTTGTTTTGTGAGGACAATCTTGAAGAAAAAAGTGGAAGAAATATCAACTAAAATGTATTGTGCAGAGGAAGTATTGAGGCTGGGTACTCCTTGTGCCAGATCTTAGTTTTATAGAGGGGTTTCCTGAAGTGAGTCAATTTTCTTTATTTTTTATCTTTTTGACCCATTTCTGCTGAAATTTTCCCAAAAGAATGTCCCTTCCATAGGTGCTCACAGGCTGTAGAAAGGACTTTAGGGTGCATGATGTTTTCAAAAACAACGGTTGTTGTATGTTTGCCCTATCATAATTGATAAGTGTTGGGATGATGATGTCAAAGCTATTGAATATTAATATTCAAAACTCATTATACAAATAGAAAAAATGGGGAAAAATTAGAAGGTAGAGTTTGTAGTACATTCACTGTATTTTACTCAATTAATGTGTGATTTGTGTTTTGTGGCTCTGCGGGTTATTTTAATGCATTAATTTGACATTTATGTATCTAAATAACAACAGCCTATCATTTTTATTCTGTGCATGTGGACAATGTGACAAAATTTGTCATTTGTGTTTGATAAATACTCACATACACTACTGAAGTGTGAAGAATGGATAGTGATTCAATGAAAGTTGGGACACCATAGACAGATTCCGCCCAGAGAAACCTTTAATCAGCTTTATTTGTATATGTATTGTGTGTGGCCTAAATAAACAGAAAGAAAAGAAATACTATGAGTGAACATTCTTAATACAAATATTCTAATAAAGTAATCTTAGCAACATAAATCAAATTACAGTGCATTAATGTAACATTTGCCAGAATCTCTTTGAGGCCGACCGATTGTCCTCCTCCATGGCCTCCCTGAACTCCCTGAACAAGCCAAGCAGGCTCAATAGGACTCCTTCTGCAGCCTGACGACATCCCTTACTTCCGTTGTCCACCACCGGGTTCAGGGGTTGCCGCCACAACAGGCACCAGAGACCTTACAGTAACAGCTCCGAACGGCTGCATCGACAATAGAAGCGGAGAAAAAGGTCCACTTGGAATCAATGTCCCCTGCCTCCCGCAGGATCTGGTTGAAGCTCTCCCGGAGGTGGGAGTTGAAGACCCCTCTGACAGGAGGCTCAGCCAGACGTTCCCAACAGATCCTCACAATATGTTTGGGTCTGCCGAGTCTGTCCAGCCTCCTCCTCCACCAGCGGATCCAACTCACCACCAGGTGGTGATCGGTTGACAGCTCAGCCCCTCTCTTCACCTGAGTGTCCAAAACACACGGCCGAAGGTCATATGACACGACTACAAAGTCAATCATCGACCTCTGGCCTAGGGTGTCCTGGTGCCACGTGCACTGATGGACACCCTTGTGCTTGAACATGGTGTTTGTTATGGACAATCCGTGGCTGGCACAGAAGTCCAATAACAGAACACCACTCGGGTTCAGATCAGGGAGGCCGTTCCTCCCACTCATGCCCCTCCAGGTATCACTGTCGCTGCCTTCGACCACTGCCCGATCCTCCTTGCACCGGCCCCTTATGGTTCCTCCTGCAGGTGATCAGTCCATGGGAGGATGGCCCCACGTCATCCTTTCGGGCTCGGCCAGGGTGGGGCCCAGGCTGTGCAGAACCGGGCGATGTAACTGGACTCGTTTTTTTTTTTTTGTCTTCATAAAGGGCTTTTGAACCGCTCTTAGTCTGGCCCGTCACCTAGGACCTGTTTGCCATGGGAGACCCTACCAAAAGCATTAAGCCCCCAACAAAATAGCTCCTAAGATCATTCTGGCACTCAAACCCCTCCACCACAATAAAGTGGTGGTTCAAGGAGGGGGAAGCAGTTCTTCACCAACACTGTTTACAGTGGAGGTGGGGAGCTGTTGACCTTGACTGGGGATTGTCGGGCGGTGGAAGGAATACTTTGAGGATCTCCTCAATCCCACCGACACGCCTTCCACTGAGGAAGCAGAGGCTGGGGACTCAGAGATGGACTCTTCCATCACCCAAGCTGAAGTCACCGAGGTGGTCAAAAAGCTCCTCGGTGGCAAGGCACCGGGTGTGGATGAGATCTGCCCTGAGTACCTCAAGACTCTGGATGTTGTGGGGTTATCTTGGCTGACACGACTCTGCAACATCGCAGTGGTGGTTGGGGACAGTGCCTCTGGACTGGCAGACCGGGGTGGTGGTCCCTCTTTTCAAGAAGGGGGACCGGAGGGTGTGTTCCAACTACAGGGGGATCACACCTCCCTAAGAAAGTCTATTCCAGGGTACCGGAGAGGAGAATTCGGCCAATATTCAAACCTCGGATTCAGGAGGAACAATGCGGTTTTCGTCCTGGCCGTGGAACAGTGGACCTGCTCTACACCCTCTGTTGGGTGCTCGAGGGTTCATGGGAGTTCACCCATCCAGTCCACATGTGTTTTGTGGTCCTTTATCTGCAACGCATCTTATAAATTAGGAAATAGAGTGAATTTAATAACTTCTCTGACCTGATTATTGGTGTTTAGTGCTTTCCTTCACCACCTGTTAGTTCTGCTGAAGTCTGTGTTGATGTTCAGTCCTCAGTGTAATTTTTTTTCTTTGTCCTGTTTCCATTTTAACAACAGTAGAGTCCCACTGACGTCCGACGTAACAACCACATTCAAACAAACCCACTTTTTCCACAAGTCTGTTTACATCTGGCTTCTGCTGCTGTCCGCCGTTCAGAAATAAGTACAGAGCTGCTCATATCACTGGTCTACAAATTTTTGGACTCAATCTGCTTCCGAGATAAAAGTGGCTAAATCTCATTTATTTTGATAAGACGAACTGAAAATCAATTGATAACTGTGCTAGTTAGCTAATGTATTCAAGATATTTAATTATATTGTTTCACATCAAAATGGCATCTGTTTATACAATAGATTTAGCCATTTTTGCTTAAAAATAATATTTATATTTTGAAAATATTTAATTTCTCTACATGCATGCATTCTGTCCACTTCCAAGAGAGAGATTTCTGCAAATAAAAACAAAACATTTTATGTCAAAACTCTAGCCATATTAAAATGAATGTATTGAATGTGCAGCTTTCAGATAGAACTGGTTGCTTGTAGACACTGTACGTTCTGATAAACTACCGGTTTTGCCTTATTTTGCATAAATTTCCTATTTTGACCCAATACTGTTTCTTGGAAACTATAGCCAATCTGCACTTCTGACTTACTTTTTCTTTATTAGTGACCTAATCCAAGAAAAATTTCACTATTTCACTATTTCACTTTTGTTCCAGAAGCATTTTGCTGTAGACCAGTGTAATACGCTGTATTCTGGTGTTTTATGGCAAAACTGGCAAGAATCAGCCATGTTTGTTTTTGGATACAGGTCAGCGATGCACTGCTTATGTCCTGCCCTTCGTTTGTCTGATTGGTCACTCCGCCTGTCATTGTTCTGCACATAACTTAGAAAAATCATGAAACTCCCAAACACTCTCACCCTTCACTGAATCATTTATTGAGCAATGTTTCGGTGTCAGACCTTCATGAGGGTTGAGGACAGACCTTATCCCCCACCTTTTACAGTGGGATGGCGAACGGGAGTTAGTGAAGTACTCCTCTTACACACTTGTGGTTATCTCAGGTGCGCAGAGAGGCCAGGCTAGTTCTAATTTTAACATAAAGCCACAATGTTTGAGTGACAAACAGTGGAGAAGTAGGGGGAAGAAAGGTTAGGATGATTCCAGGAACCCATAACAAACAGGGGCCCAGGAAAATCTAACAGTAATGACATAACGCTAGCTTAGTTTGTGATGATAGAGCCTATGTTGTGTCTCTTCAGGGGCCCCAGAATCCCTGGCAGTGCCCCTGATGACAAACCATGCACTACTGTAAGAAGGACCAGTGGAGCACCTGGTTCATGGTTCATGGTTCAGAGCCACAGTGAGGAACTTGTACCGGTTTGTACTAAGTTCTGGGGATCTGTGAGGAAAGAGGAAAGAATAAGAAGCAGTCACATGTCAGGACAGGACTGTAAGTTACTATTGGACTGAAAAACTTATAGTAGGTACAATGTATAAAAATACTTGAATAAATTCTAAACATGCATCTGTGGTTTGTACATATTGAGTATCTCTACATATAGCTTTGCGTATTACCATTAAACTTATATTTTGATGTACTATTGCTAAGGTTAATAATGGCTCAACATTAGTAATAATAATAATACTTGGGTCCTATGTAATGTTTTTCCAATGTAAGGTCAGCCTACAGTTGGGTGCACTGTTCATTCCTAAAATTTCACACACAATAGAGCTGCTACAAAGTTATCAGACTCAAGGCTGCAGGTGTGAACGGGAGGTGAACGGGAGGTTCACACCTCCCAGTGCACGGGAGGTTCAGGAACACAAAGAAGATAACGCTCTGCTGAACTGAGAACTCCGTGGCCCTGCCTTGCACGAGAGTTTCTCGAAGACAAGAAGATAATGCTATGCTGAGATCGTCATACACAATATAAAAATTTAGGACACTCCTCTCTTGCAGCACACTCTCATTATGCATTCAGCGGGGCCTACTGCTGTAACCTTCCCTGTGTGGTATTAAATAAACCTTCTGATTTGACTGCACTTCTGAATCATCGTCCTCTTTGATGCTCACACCAGAAAATGAACAATTCTTACATACATTGCACATGAACCACAAAACAGAACAAATACCAATGTCCAGTTGTGCAAAATAATAACAAAAAGCTTTAAAAATCTTGTCTAAAGTAAAAACTATACAGTATATTGGTTGTTTTCCTGAATATGATCTCACAGTCTTAGATGCAGAGCCGGTTCTAGTCAATTTAGTGCCCTAAGCGAGATTAGGGTTAGGGTTAGTCTAAGCTAAATAAACGTGGCAGCACTCTCATTGTCTTTAATTACAAAGTAACACAGTAACACACAGTGGCCAGCTATGGTGTAGTTTATTTCACCTTTGCTCGCCTCGTAGCTTGTGCAAATGAAAAGTTAAACAGCAGTTTTTAATGTTAGAATAAACAACTACATACCTCTACTTTGGCCCTTTTTTCCTCCTCCTCTTTTCTCCGTTTTCTGAAAGCAGCACCTGATGGCTTGGACGGCCTTTTCATGATAAAAAATTGTCAAACTTCAGCTGTGATGCGCGTCAACAATACGCCCATTCCCCCGCTTTTACCGTAAACCGTGTCAGTCAGGTTCAGGCCAGGTCAATCAGAAGTCATTAGCATTTGTTTTTTTTTTTTATATTAGAGTACAAAGAAGAAATAACACCATTCACTTGATTTGCAGCTGGGCGCCCCCTCCAGCAGATGGCGCCCTAGGCAACCGCCTCGATGGCCTATGCCTATGAGCTCTGCTCAGATGGTACCGTATCACTGTAGAGATTATATGCAATTTTCATAAAAAATATCCCAAAAAATATTGAACGTGATCATTTATATTAGTGACAAGGCCCATGAGCTGGCTGTATGCATCCTACCACACCAAAAATCTGGATATTAATGACATCTCAATTAAAGACTATAGAACTACATAATGTTATGATCATCTGAAACCCTCCAATATATACAAAATATACAGAACAATGATATACAGAGATGGACATGGGCACTTATTTATATATGTCTGTGCCTTTTTGTAATGTGTGGAGTTAGGGGAACAAACATCTGAATATTTAATGTAAAACAAAACCCTTGATGCAGTCATTTTCAATTTCTCAAGAACTGAGGTGCTTTCCCAGGTCCAGGCTGTACGTGATCTCATAAACATCAATGGATTGACTCACGAAAGGAGGAATAACGTTTCAGCCCCACAGACAGTGAAGAAACCACTGATGTTACTGTAAAGGCACAGTCCTGTGTACTCAGCGACAAATTATTACCCGCAATCTGTATGGGCCTTAAAATTTGTGCACGCACTCCCACTTTGGAGAAGCAGCAGGAACAATAACGTTATGAGGTCAGAACAACTAACTTCAGCTTCCACAACATCAGACACTCCTGTCAGTGTGTGTTACATAGAAGGGATTTACAGACATTTATTTTTACATATGCCTTTTATTCTGTTTATTCTGAGAGAAATTTGGGAAGAAGAAACCCTGCTCATCTATTGGAAGAAAAAAAAAAAATCTATAATGCACTCTGTACAAATAATTGTTACACTCATGGTCTTTATTTTAGTCCCACTAAAGGCTTCCATTAAAATTTCATTTTTTTATTTAATGTAGTGGCACAATAAAATTGTACTTTCCAGGTGACGACCATATCAATATAAGCTTCTAGTCTGAAATTTACATTTTTCACAATTATTTATCAGATCAGATAAGCCAAAAAATGACTGAGGGCTCTATTATATACTGTTTCAGTTATGTCAGTCTCTCTTGCATGGTCCACTATGGGGAATGAAAGTATATTATCTTCAATAATATACTTTTAAGGATGTGAACTAGGGCTGCAATGATTCATCGAGGTATTCGAGTAATTCGATTGGTAAAAAGCTTAGATTAGCATTCTTTGCCTCGAAGCTTCGTTTAATAATGTAAATAAGACTGGGAACTTTGTATGCACGTAACTAAGTTTCTGCACAGTTAATGCACAACACGCTAGCGACAGTAAGGCAGTGGTTGGGCTATAAACTAAATAAATTTCAGTTGTAGTTCACATTTTTTGTAGTTCGGTTTTAGAGGAACGGCGTCCTCCAAGCGTCGCAGTGTTTGGCTAATGCTACAGCTAACGCACAGAGCTTAAATGCTGACTCTGGAGACCCTGCAGACCACAAAAACACTAATAATCACAAAGACCGTCTCACTCCAGGGGGCGCTGTTGAGTTGAAAGAGGCTCTGCGTAATGACAGTGGACTGTATGAGCTGAAATGTAGCACCATCGCTGGAGCTGTCATTATCCAGGTAAGACATAATTTAGTTACTGGGGCTTTGTATAAGGTTCTCCCAAAATTAACACTAAAGAGGGGCTGTGTGGGTTTTCAGCACAGGCCCTAAAATTATAAATCAGATACAAAACTTCAGGTACAAGCAATAAGCCTCTAACCTATGTAAAAAGCAGGTGCTAACAGAAGAGTTAATGAGATACATCCAGGAAGATGTCTGACAGACTATAACTGAACCAGGTTAAAAAGAAGTTATCTGGAATTGTTTTTTCAAAGTAGAAAACATTTCAACACCTTTTTCAGAATTTGAGAGAGCCTCTTGGCAGTGCCGGTCCTGTAAATTTGGGGGCCCTAAGCAGGACAGGTTTGGGGGCCAAGCCTTGAAAACATTGAAATTTTACTATATAACATTTTACTTAATTTAAATAAAACACCGACTGACTCTTTTTTTAAGGGGGTGAATGCTTTTGGACATTTTTGATTTGCAAACTTAGCAAGGGGGGGCCCAGGTAAACAGGAATTAATATATAGACTGCACTGGGCCCCACTTTCAGATAAACCCTCAGCAAAAATGACAAAGAAGAAGAATCTTATAATCTAATGTCTGTGGGGCCCTGTGCAGCTGCTTAGTTTGCCTATAAACCTCTATAAAAACATTAATTTTGCAGGTACACTTAAATAAAGTTACAGATAGCTGGTAATGAGCAAACAAAATTAAAAGGATTTAATTTAACTTCATGAGTGGCTCAAGTTTATTATGATTTTTTAAGATCCAGAGTTGACCAGGGATTGACCAGGGCCGACTCTTATGGACCCCGAAACCTCCCGATGCTCCTCATTGCCTGATGCTACCCCCCTGCAGCATTTTATCTATAAAAACACATGAGGGTTTAATTCTCTCTGTTGCAGGTCGACGTGTTGAATCTGAAAATCTCCACGACCCCTCTGCCACACAACACCAGCTCCTCCGTCCCGAGTCCCGAGTCCCGAGGTACGTCTCTACTTTACTATGAGTGGTCTGTCTCTGTGTTTGTTCTGCATCTAACAACTCTGCATCTGTGTTTTTTTCTTCTGCAGACGTCACAGAGTTATCAGTGGCTTGCAATCATCATCGCAGCAACTGGACTGTTCTTTATTATTGCACTTGCTTTGACGTTGGCTGTGTATTTTTTTCTTTAATATGCTTGGTCCCTCCTGATGTCTAATCTCTCTCTTTTTGTTTCTCAGCATGCATGAGGAACATTGATGACATTAGGAATAGCAGTATTTGTATTAGTAAATACTAGAACCTCCCACTATAGTACTATTTGTATCTGTCGTTCATGTGTTCCTATTCTATGACTTTACACTTAATATTTTCCCAAAATGCAGGGCCTATGTGCAGTTACTTCAGGTATTAATGCTGTTTATGATGTTTACAATCTGGTGTATGAGTAGCTTTAAATAAAACTTGTTCAGTCTGTGGAGGTTCTCGCTCTTCCAGGTCGCTACAACCAAAGACAAAGTTAAAATGAAAACTGAGATGATGTCTTTAATATTATTTGAATAAAACTTTGTATATTTTTCTGCTTTGTTTTTGTCCTACTTATTTATTACAGTTTTATTACCATAGATGAGAATACTTTTTGAATAAATGGTACTTTTAAGAGTAGTTTTATAGCAACATACGTTTTACTTCTGCCTTGAGTAATATTATTTTGAAGTACTTCTGCTGGAATACTCTCCTCATATCTGAGCGTTACCTCTGTGTTGGTTTCAAAGCTTTATGTTGTGTAAAAGTGAGATTTGGGAATGTGTGTCTCATGTGCCTTATTTTGTTTTTTTCTTATAAAGAAAAGTGGTTTATTGTTTGTAAACACCAGAATGTGCTCTTTATTTTATGTTTTGTCTGATCACATCAAAACTAAAACATAAATCAGACATTATGTTATAGTTACTCAGTACTTCAGTAGAGTTTCCCCAAATACTGTTTTTTACTTATACTTGAGTAATTATTTGGATGATTATTTTTTATTTAAAATTGAGTAATATATTAAGTAACAATACTCGACTGGAGTATAATTTTTGGTTACTCTACATACGTCTGAGGGAGGGGAACTACATTCTATCACTATGGTATAATATTTTTTACTACATGTATAATCTAATAATCAAAGGTGTTTTCTTTTCCTTTTTGTTAGCCAAGAATCTCTTGGTGAAGATTTTTTGTTGATCTTGCTGTGACGAGACAAGACACAAGACTGGGTTAATGACAATGAGACGAGATTTTACACTATTGAAATATGTATTTTACACAAATTTATTCACCTGAAAATCATAAAATGCAAAACTACTCAGGTGCATTTTTAAAATCATCTTGCAATGAATGGTATTTACTTCTATTATTTAACTTATATGGGACAGTTGGACATATTTACTGCCAAATGTTTTGCCACAAACTCCACTGACTGAGTGTAAAAAGTGCAAACAGAAGCTGGTCCTCCTGAGATCTCGAGATTTTGATTTTTACCTTCACGAGAATCTTGTGACATTTTGCTCTTGTCACACTTCTGCATGTTGATGTGAATCATTTACTGTGTGCTCCAATAAATAAAACTAAACAATTTTTATTCTAGAGTGAATGATATCTGAGTCTATCATCTATTGTCAATATAAGAATAAGAAAATCTTTATTAGTCCCTCAGTGGGGAAATTGCATTGTTGCAACAGCAGAAGTAAAATGATATCAAACAAGAGCATAAAAGAGTATCAGAGAGCAGTCTGGCCAAAGAGGATGAAATATAAAACTACAACAACAACAACAAATAAAGCTAAACAACCTAAAATAGACTATGAGCAGAATAAATCAACTTAATATACTAATGAATATCTCTACATATAGCTTTGCGTATTACCATTAAACTTATATTTGGATGTACTACTACTAAGGTTAATAATGGCTCAACATTAGTAATAATAATACTTGGGTTTTATGTGGTGTTTTTCCACTGTAAGGTTAGTTTGCAGTTCAATTAGAAAACTGCACACATAACAAATAGAGCTGCTACACAGTTATCAGTCTCAAGGCTGCAGATGTGAACCCCCATGGCCCAGTCTGATGCACGGGAGGCTCATGAAGACAAAGAAGATAACGCTCTGCTGAACTGAGAACACTCATGGCCCTGCCTTGCACAAGAGAAGACAAGAAGATAACGCTATACTGAGATCGTCACACAGAAATATAAAAACTTGTTGTATTGAATGTGCAGCAGCCTCAGACGGTCAAAACGCTTGTGTACTTGTGGTAATATTTCACCTCTGCTCCAGCCTCTCTCCTCTGTCCTGCCTGAAGAGTGCGCAAGTGCGAGTATTTAGGGGGAGCCAAAGCTTTCCAATGTTGCCAGATTGGGCTACTTTTGCTCTCTCTCGGCGGAAAAAAATAGCGTTGGGCGGGTGTATAATATTTGGGCTATTTTTAGACTTATGGGGCAGGATTTTGAAAATGTAAAACAAACTTATTTTAATAATATTTTTAAATTTCCTGATCAATAATTGTATATATTTGCTGGTTATTGATGAATAAAATTAATTTTTAAATAGAAGTAGTAATATTAGTGTCATTAGTTGTCAATCACATGTCTAATTATGGACTTCTGATTGGCTGAAAAAAGTAAACACTGCAGCCCTGTGAGCAGGGTACGGGCCAACAGTGTTTCCTCTCAAGCTTGGAGTTTTAGCGTTTAGCAACCTGCAGAAGTGGAGGAAATACAAGAAATCGTACAGGAAGAAGACTGACCCAGAGCTAAAAATGTGGATCGCCCCTGTCCCGGAGGAGTGCAAGCATGTGAGAGAGCCATTCGTTTTTCTGATTACACTCATTGTGGAGACTGTTTATTACTTTTTCCATCGGCAGTTGTGAAGTTTTGTGTGCTCAAAATATGTTATTTCATATGTATTACAGTTTTAACAATAAGATTGTAGAATGGTTGTGATTTGGGCGGGTTTTTCGTTATATTTGGGCTGGAAACTGTCAGTCAGATCTGGCAACCCTGAAGCTTTCCCCCGGCTCCACGTTGGAAGCCTGACATGTCTCCAAGCTGCGTTGTACTCGCTCTGCTTTTAGTCCAAACGCATGCTGCAGAGTTTATCCAGACTGTCATCGGGGGGTCGGTGAGGTTCGCGTCCACAGAGAGATGCAGAGACGCCGGCAGTGGCTCCCTGGTGCACGTGCTGTCCCGCACCACTCTCCGGCGGGACGTGGCGGAGTTATCTGACGGCGCGTGGAGACCCAAGCCCGGGTACGAGGACAGGCTGAGTCCCGGGGATGCTGTGGTTGTGTTAAAGGACGCTGCGTTCAGTGACAACGGCGTGTACGAGCTGGACTGCAACCTCGGACGCTTTGTCATCACTCAGGTAATAAAACTATTTGCTGAAATGATTTAAAAATAACTTTATAAATGCAAAATCTACATCTTTAAGGACGTGCTTCCATTTACGTCAGTGCACGCCTGACTTCCGCTGCATGACGCTGTTGTTTTTACACTTGAGGAAATTAAAAAAATCAAAAAAAGTAATTTTTAGTAGCGCTCAGATGTCAACTCATTTCCTGGAAATATTAGAGCACAGTAACAGAGGGCGTCTGGATCTCTCTCCTCCCAAAATAACACTTCTAAAAGCTTTCATATTTAACTTAGGCACTGTTTTCTTTAGCAGCAGCAGTTTTTGTCTTTATTGCAGCTTAATGGGGAAGTTGTCAAGTTTAGACAGCACCCTAGTTGTCCATATCTTCTGTTTTGAGAGTGTATACAGTTTTTGCAGTCTTTTTCTTTTGATTTAAAGCAATTATTTAATTTCCAAGAGACTGGGTGATAAGCTCATTGGCATGTTACATTATTTTATACACAGATTGCAATCAGAAATGTTCAGCTCACTAACCTCAAAAGACATTATAATGATGAGAATGAAGGAAAATTATAATAAAACTGTTGTTCCATATATGAGTTATTTTGACTTTTAACACAGACCCATGGGCAGTATTATTATTCAGCCCTTAGCTTCAGGACTTTGTGGAGCATCTTTTAACGTTTATAACTTCTAACAAATGTTTTGGGTCACTGCTAACAAGCTTCTTACACCTCTCCGCTGAAGTCTTTGCACTTTTTCCATCTGCAGAAGCCTCTGTAGCTCAGTGATGTTTGATGGTCCTCTGTGCTGCTGCTGCCTTCTTTAAATCCCACCAAAGATTTTCAGTGGTATTTATATCTGGAGACTGAGAAGGCCGCTCCAGGACGTCCCAGGATCTTTTGTCTTCTTAAAAAATCTTTAAAATCTTTGAATATTTCTGCTTGCAACTGTACATGTTTATATATGTTTATTTATCTTTAATTATGTCAAAATAATCTATTATCTGAACAGGATTATGTAGCATACATTTATTAATTATGCATTTAGGACACAGATGTTTAGCTTAAAGAACTCTACCTGATAGGTGACAAATAATCAGGTCTGGAGTTTAACCACAACAGCTTATGTCCCTGAGGGAAAAGAGGGTAACCAGCAGTGACTTTGATAATAGATAAAGATCCCCAAACTCAACTTAAAGTGAATTAAGTATGGGTTTATTATTAGAATAAGCAAGCAATATAATGAAAAACAGGACCTAGGGCTAGATAACTTTATCAAACGTTGTAAATGGGATTATTGCAGAATATCTAATTAATTGTAGTGGAGTATTATGGGCAATAGGATTTACATGAGATTATAGGGACATAGAAAGATAAACACTAGAGTTAGGGCACTTAAGGAGTTTGACGCCGAACTCAATAGATGTCATATACACTGCGCTTACTGTGGAGGATCGAGCGGAGGTCAGGATGTCGAGGACCACGGGCTCAGCAGGCCACCGGCTGTCGGCCTGGGGGTCGCTGTGCTGGGTCGCAGGTTCACGAAGTGTCGCTGGCCGGTCCTGTTACTACTCCGTCCTGGTCTCGTCCTCTGAAGCTCGTCTGGATCTCAGCGTCAGTGATGTACGCAGCGGTCGTGGATGCCGCTTTGAGTTATTGCCGTGGCTCGGCAGAGAGGCAGCGTCAAGCCTTAAGCACAGCAGCAGTCCAATACTAGAGTTGAAATCTTGAAACCAGCTTTCACTGAGGCTTATAAAAACTTTGGAAATGGACTTCTGAGGGAACCGCTATGGTCAATCCAGCGGTTGTGTTGAAGACTGGGACGGAAGTTTGCCGTGCGAAGTTTCAAAATACGCTACAAAAGGGACTACTCGCAAACCGAAAGTTAACTAGTGCCTTGCAGGACACTAATACAAAAACAAAAGTATAAGTAGCAGAAGAGAAATAAAAATTCGTTGTCGAAAAGAAAAGCGTAAGAACACACGACAGCGTGTAAAGATTTGGAGTTTAGCGCGTAAGAGAGAGAACAAAGAGAAAGCGAGGGGTTTTAACTTCGCCGTCTCTGGGGGTGGTCTTTCGCGTTAAGGCGTCAGATATCACTTTACACAACCGAACGCCTTACATGGCTAATCATTTTTAACACTCCACTTCAATTACACCAGATATTTAAGTAACTTTACGTTTATACTGAATAAGACTATCATGATGATACCACACAGACTGATGACATGACATGAAATAAACACATGTTCAACCAATATTAAACATGATCATTTCAACAGTTTGCACAAGAGATCATAATGTTATTGTCCTGTGAAGAAACATGTATATGCATGAAGTCAGTCTCCTGAACAGATGGCTGTTGCATAAGGACCTTAATACACATACTTTTATTGGAGTGAATAATGGATAGGGATGTAGTGACCACAGTCCGTCTTGAACACTAGATGGCAGAGTGGCTGTACGTTTCTCCTCAAACGTACACCGTTTCGATTTAAACAATAGGAGTCATTTATCTGGTCCCTGAAAGTGATAGTACCGTCCCGTACCAGGTTTCTGTCTGTCCTCTCACAAGAACAAAGGCCCCCTTCTGGCATATTTACTGCAGTAGGTCAGTAAAGCCCAGTCATGCAGTTTGTATAGGATAGATATATGCCTTTGCTTATGTCCTTTGGTGTGATAAGAGTCAGACTCCTGATTCCGAGTAGGAACACCTGTGGAGCTCCATTAAAGGTCAACAAGGGTTCACTGTGAAGTCTTCCTACAATTAAAAGGGTTTTGTGGATAGTACATTTAAGGCAGTGGCGCTCAACTCTTCTGGCTTCAGGACCTACCATCAGCCTATAATGACAACCTGCGACCCAAAAAAATGAGATATTTTAACAAAATTTAAATTTTTGGATGAACACAATGTGCAGTTTGAACCTGAGACTGAATAATATCAGAATATCACAGTCTGCCAACACAAAATTTAAATATAAACCAGGCAAGAGGGGAAACTATTCTCTTCTACATTCAATTAGTTACATATTAATGTAAAACTGCAGCTCTTCACATCAGTAACTTTAGCTTTTGTACAGACTCGGTGTCCTAATGTCCTGAAACTATGCAGTCAGTTATTCAAAGCTTTGACATCACAATCACAACATTTCAGTAACATTTTAAACAGACTCAGGTCGTGTTTTCATGAAAAATACAAGAAATAAAAAGTGAAATTCAAAAGGCCTCAAGAAAACAAACTTTCTTTCTTCTGATGACCTTTTCAGTTGTTAATAATGAGTACAAGACTTTGTGCTTTGAGGAAAATTAAACAGCACTGACTTCAACCTCAGATGTAGTGGTGGACAGTAACTAGATACTCTTACTCAAGTAGTTTACATTTTTTGAAGAGAAAGTACTTTATGAATACATTTTGCAGAACTTACTTTTACTTGAAGATTTTGCAAAAACATTCAAATATACTTTCTACCTAAGTCACAGTACTTTTACTTGAGTACAGCTTTTTTTTTTATCCACCACTGCTGAAGTGTAACAGTGACATTACAGAGGTGGAGTTTTTGCTCTTGTTGGGTTTCTTTTATAAAACCTAATGTCTCATACTGCCACCTACTGGAGTGAAAATCAATGACACTAAAAGTATTTATTTATTTATTAATGAAACAAACTGGCCCGCATCCCACTGAAAACTGCTCTGTGACGCACTTTTGTGTCCCGACTGTAATAAGGGACAGCAAATGGTTGGTGATGTATTTTATGAGAGCCCTTTCTTTAAAGTTGAGTGGATAAGCATCAGTCCATAATGCAGTGTGTGCATTGATTAAAAGCCCATAAAAAAACCTTACATCAATATAATACTGCCTGAAACGTTTTTGTTTTGTCACTAGAGACACACTTTGGCCACTTTTTTTTTTACATAAGACACGGTCAGCTCCTTGTTCATGCAAAAAACTGAACAGCCAATCACAAAGCAGCAGCCACTCGAAGCATTTGTTAAACACAAACCTGCATTTGTTAAACACAAACCTGCATTTGTTAAACACAAACCTGCTGAAAAAAAGGGGATTTAAGGGACTTTGAACATGTTGTGGACTATTTTAGAAACTGCTGGACCACTGGGATTTTCACACAAAAGCCAGAGAATGGTCCCAGAAAGAGAAAATATCCAGTAAGCAGCCGTTCTGTGGCGAAAATGTCAGAGGAGAGACTGATTTGAGATGATACAAAAGTAAAATAAAAAAAACTTGTGTTACAACTTTACTGTCTGTTTCAGGTGGAGGTGCTGGTCCCGTTCGAGGCCTCGGTCTTGGCAGGACAGTCCACTAAGCTCCAGTGTCACTTCCAGACCGGACCCAGCGCAGTGGCGTCAGTGAGATGGGACAGAGGTGCAGAGCTGGTGTTCAAACAGGAATTTATGTCGGGGGAGGAGGTCTACGGAGAGGGGTTCAGGGGCAGAGTGGCGATGTCCCGGGACGCCTACAGCAGAGGTGATCTCTCCATAACACTACAGTCTGTCCAGGATGGAGACCAGGGAGAGTACTACTGCAAAATTCAGGTCCAAGGACAGAACTGGCAGAACGGAGAACCTGCTGCTGTTCGACTCGTGGTCAGTGAGAAAATTAATTTACAGCACCTTACACCCAATGAGCAACTTATCCATTAAAGGGGCTATATTCTGTAAAATCAACTTTTTTTAGATTTCTCCCATGTTATAATGTTGTTCCCTCATCAAAAACATACCTGGAGTTGTGTTTTGTTTCATTCACGCCTGTTTAATTAATACTGTATTCTCTGGCACGGCCTTTCTGAGGCCTCAAAACTTGTTTCCATTAGGCCCCACCCACAAGCCCTCTACATCCAGTCTGCTCTCATTCATTTATCCAAAAAACAGTGTACAGCTCTGTTTCTGATTCCTCACAGACATTTTTAATTTTGTAGTAAAATGGCCTCATACAAAAAGTTTAAGGAAGTGAAGTGCTCTTTTTCTTTGATTATGTTCAAAAGACCACAACACTCTGGTGCCCTCTGCTGGTCTCTTCACCTGTTCTTTTTTTTTTTTTTTTTTTTTTTACAGCACAGGCCGAGTATTTATTAATTATGTTTTTTTAGTTATTTAATGTTTTTAAAGGTTGTAAAACATGCAGTGTTGTTCCAGAGGTGACTAAGATTGGTTTAAAATATGAATAAAAGCATAATATAGCTCCTTTAATTAATCAGCCATATTTGCATTTTATATTTAGAGTACTTAAAGTATTTTTGTAATGTGGACTTGTATTTTAATGACCTGTTTTTCTTGTTTTTCTGCAGGTTTTACAATGCCCTTCCTGGATGGGCACCATAATCACCCTGCCATTTATCACATTTACAGTTTTGGTTTTGATAATTGGCTTTGTCTGGGGTTGGATTTGTAAAGGAAGAGATATTAATACCTGTGAAACTTGTAGAACAGCATTGGAAAATCATCTAAAATCACTCAACTGTTAGCAAGAAACCCCCTTCACCTGAACCAGAATCTGAGTCTGTCTCTTCCTCTCATGGAAATAACGTTAGTGAACATGAACAGGAAGAACTCGTAACCTTGTGTCATGGCCAGACGTCCGACTCTTCCACTCAGTCTTTAACTTTAACTACATCAGCTCTTTGACTAAATGTTGTTAATAGTACGAGTTTACTATGAGTTGTTGTTGCTCACATAAGAGGAACGGAATTACTGCCAAGCTCTTTCCCTAAAGCTGCACTTCAGTTTATTAACTTTGAGTTTTTCAGTAGTGAGGAGGCTAACGTGACTCGTGGGCGATGATGGTTGAAGTACTCAGAATCCTTCTGTAAGTCAAGTGCACTACACTACTACACCACAGAGGAACAAAAACTACTTCTACTTCTTTAGACAATGCCAAGTTTTACCACAGGCGTAGTTTGACATTTGCTATGGGGGGAATCTGTAAATCACATGAGTTAAGTCAAACCGAGGCAGGTCCGCAGTGCGTCTCTGGGGAGTTTCTCTGTGCCCTGACCCGCTCTGAAAGCACCAAAGCCTGGCTCCGGGGACCAGGGCGAAGCAGCCCCAGGTTGAGCCTTCTTTTTGGCATTTTTAGCCTGTGCCTTCCCAAGTTCCTCTATAGAGTAGCACTTTTTATGTCTGGACATTGCCACAACGTGAGGCACTGGAGGAACTGTGTAAGAACTGGACAGGTGAGAGGGTCGCTCCTCATGACATCCAGCAGACTTGAGCCAGGAGTTTGCCTGTGGCTGCATCTGTTCTGTGTCTGATTCTTCTTGTGTTAAAACTCTCTGGATGTTAGTGCGCTGTAGCCTCTGTAAACATCCACCTTCAGTATTTATGTTGCCTTGCAATTGTGCCCAGAGTGCACAGCTAGTTCTCCCCAGAACTAAACAAGTCAAATAAAAGTAATAAAGTAGGCTAATAAAGTTCCAAATGAGCAGCGATTATGAAAATACAAATACTTTATATCATCCTCGTTGTTGGTGTAACGTTATTCAGTTAAAAACAGCACAAACACAAACGATGGCCCAGTGTAAAGACAAAGAGAGCCTGTTCTGACACTGTTCTTATGCATTAGTCCTACAAACAAATTTTACTCTTGTTAAGATTTATTATTATTACATTTGACAAACTCTGAGATGAATGAAATGATGCATTTTTCTCTCCGCCTGTGCGCCCAGTGCTGTGTTTGGACTCATGCAGGAAGAAGTTGATCAGTGAAATGTAAAGAAAATTAGAGGGATGGTTACAAGAAATGCAGATATGAGGTGGATAATATGATTTAGATTCACTTTCTTTTATTGCATTACTTTAGAGCATTTTTTGGTCGGGGTTTTACTGAGTTTTACTCAAGTAAAGTACTTTTTTAATCCAAACGTTTCTCAAGTAAAAGCATGCTCTTTAAAATGTGCTCAGAAAGTATTTTTTTCCCATAAAATTTACTTAAATTATACTTAAATTACTTGAGTTAAAGTATCTAGTTACTGTCCACTGCTTGTGAGCTTTGTTAAAAGCAAATTAATAACATCACTGAACAATAACTCCGTGTTTATCAATAGTGACGTCAGTTTAACAACTTTCTGAGATGAAATCTCGTGAACATAACCAAGTTGTAAAAAAATATTTCTCATCTTGGAAAGAGAGCAGCTTGAGGTGTATACAGCAGCCCTTACTACACCACAAACACTTACTATTGTTGTCAGAATAACAGGAATAACACGTTTACTGTCCAGTAAAGAATATTAAAAATACACTACATTTCCAAAAGTATTCACTCGCTCACCCAAACTGAATTCAGGGGATGTCACTTAAGTTCATCTGTGTGTAAAGGCAGGTGAGCTAATACTTTTGGAAATATAGTGTATCTTGTGTTTGAATAAAAGCTTTTTCGTAAATGGAGTCATGCATGATTTGTAATTTACATTTACTGCCCAGACTGTACATAATCCAATAAAATTGGCTTGCCTAATGTTACACCTCTGGTAGAAAAAATGTATTGTGTGTAAAGTGTATTGTTACTCAAGTGGAAGTAAAAAGTATGTTATGATAAAAATACTCTTAGAAGTACATTTTACACAAAAAGTCATTCTAAATGTAACTCATTACTGCCAACCTTTGATTAAATGAAACAGTTGAGGTAAAATACAGGTAAAGTAAAGGTCAGTGAAGCAGTCAGACACTGAACAAGAGCAAACACTGAGAAGTCATTTTAGATAAGTAATAGCGTTTTTTAGTTGATCAACAAAGGAAAAAAAAAGAATATTTTTTAATGGTTTTAGTTAATGACTTCTTTTTAATCATGTTTTTATTGACTCTGTATTAGTCTTTTGTTTTGCCGTCTGGTTTGTGAGCCATAACACAGAGCCTCAGAGCTGCTGTCCTGTAGGTGGCGCTGTAGATCTCCTGGTGTACGACTCAGGTCAGGTCCTTTATGCCATCAGCTGTGAAGCACTTTCATGGCTTTGAGCACTTTGGTTGGATTTGCACAGAAAGCAAATTGCACTTGGACTCTTCATCATTTAGGCTTTTGTTTTATGTACATTTATTTATTTATCCTGTGTTGTATGTGTTTGTCACTCAAAGAAAAATAGTTTGAGGGTAAATACTCCAATCTATTATTTAAAATTGACTTGCCTGAAATGCCTTACTATTTTTTGTTATTTATATTTCTGGAAATGTAAATATGTTTCGTTATTATTCTTGTACGAGCAGGAAGCTAAAAATAAGTTGTTTTGATTTGTTCTATGTAATATAGGGGTGGGATTAAATATCTATAATAATAATATATAATTTCTTCCTCCCACTCCTTTTCAAGCCTTAAAAGAAACAGTTTTCAATGTAATTATGATTCTGTATGTACTGTATATTTGTCTTCAGTTGCTCGAAACAAATAAAGACTAACTAACTTACTATCCATTGTTCAGAAAAAGTATATTTTTTTGTTAAATTTAGTATATTTAGCTTTTATTATTATATTAATAAGGACATGCAGTTTGTGTGCCAGCTGGTTCAATGATTGAATCCAAGATCTCATTGCTAATGGTACGTTCACACCGAACGCAAATCTGGCGTCAAATTCGTGTCGTTCACATCTAGTTGGACGCTTGAACATTTTGAATTCACTCTTTATAAACATGAATATACTTCAAAGCTATTTCTTTATATGTTCACTTCATTCTAATTTAATCTGAACCATTTAAAACGTTATAAACACTAATAAAAATCATTTAAATTTAATTTGAATGTTAATTTATTTTTTTTATACACAATTTTTATCAAGACTAAATATTTGGTTAAATAAGTAGATAACATTAATATATCATGGCCCTTATATTGCATTATATGGTGATCATATCATGGCAGTCTCTGAGTTATCGCCAGTCCTGTGTATTGTTATAATATCATATCATGATGAAAGTGGGGATTTACATCCCTAGTTTGCACCTGGGGTGGCTGTTGTTGGAACATGTCAAAAAGGCTCAGAACCAGGGTTTAGTATTGAGTATTTGTCCCGGCCCTGATCACAGAGTCTCTTCCTCTCTTGCCCCCGCCACGCCACATTATGACAATGACAACTATTCAATTGAAAACCAGCGTTTTTCCTGCACCAAAGTGAAAAAACACAGACCATCACCTAATATTTTCACATCTTAAGTGTTACAAAGATCTCTCGGTGTTGCACGTGTATTTATGTATATTTTAATATTGCTTACACATCATCGCTTAAAAGGCCTTGCAGTGTGAAGTATTAATTTCTGCTTAGCGACACAACTTCCTCCTCTTGATGTTTACTACTGAATGCACTTTTCTGACCCATGATAATCTTTAAGTTTAAGTTAAGTCATCTTTAAGTGACAGGATGTGGCTTTGTTCTTCCTGCAAGTTGAAAAAACACAGACCATAACCCAATATTTTCACATCTTAAAGATATCTTACAAAGATCTCTCGGTGTTGCACATGTGTATTTATGTATATTTTGTGTTTTTTTTTGGCACCTCCCATGCCTAACGCTTCTTTTCTCAGTTTTGCTGGTGCAGAAGAGGAAACGCTGTCTGAAAGTGACAGCAGAGAAACAGACATGCAAGCTGAGCGTGTTAGTATTTCTATTTTCAATGCTCTCTGGCTTCTTGGAGTTTGCATTTGCGGTAAGAGAAACTTTTTAAATGTATTAATCTTGTGGTGCTGTGAGATGATGCTTTTCACTGTGCACAGATGTACAGCTGGATGTTATTTGTCGTCTTCTGTTATGAACCACAATAATGCAAAACAAAGCATGGCTTAACGCTGGCTTTAATACAATATAATTATGTTTAAAAAGTGAATAAAAATTACAGTGTTGCAATTCTCTTTTGCTCAACATTTTTGGTTGGCATGGTCAGCAGATTGTCCATCAATAAAACTTGACCAACTTCCTCTTTTGACAAGTTCAGGGTGAGAAAAGAAATCACTCACTCACTCAAATGTGTTCCAAAGTAAAGGTAGTAGAAGTGAAAATACTCAAAAACGTATTTAATGTAAGTTTTGCAGAAATGCAGATTCTTTGGAAGGTATTTAAGTCATTTTTCTGCTTCTAGTACTACTCTAGTACTACTACTATTTCTACTGCTTCCACTACTACTACTATTTCTACTACTGCTGTCAGAAGTGGTATAGTAGCCAAAATATTGTACTTAAGTAAGAGTATTGTTACTTGTTGATACCTGACTGTTTAATGTACACGTGTTTTTAAAGTATGCATGCATGTTTAAATGAATATATGCATGTTTTATTTATTTAAAACAGAAAAACACAAAGAACTGTGCACAATGACAAACATAAAACACACAGACACACATTAGGACATTAGGACGATGTAAAATGAGTTAAAATGATCACAGGACTGATTTCTTTTAAGAAAGTGTTTAAGTTGCTTTCTAAAGGAGAGATGAGTGGGACATTCTCTTGTATTTGTCAGCAGTCCGTTCTAAAACTGACTTCCTCTGACCGACAGCTCATGTGTATATGTAGGTATGCTTCATTTAAACTTTCTTTTCTTTTTAGTTCTTTGTTTGGTTGTTTCATTTCATGTATGCACAAAGATATGAATCAAACCTTTGTTATTTTCACTGTACAGTTGTCACACATATATATTCAAATGACTCAACAAAATGTTTCTGAAATGTGTACACTACTTGTGTTTTAAATTAACACAGATCTCTTGTGTTTCAGCTCCAGAGGCTTCTGGTTGTACTCAGCGCTATGCAAGAGTGGGAGAAACCACTGAGCTGTCACCAGGCTTAATAAATGAGGACCTGACCTCAGCACACTGGAGATATAATAATATTATAGTTATTACAGACAAGAATGAGGTCCATCCTAAAACCCAGTTTTCAGACAGAGCATCAGTAAACCAGGACTACAGTCTAACTATAAACCAGCTCAAGATTACAGACTCTGGGAACTTCACATTTGTCTCAGGTGGAGAACAGGGACAAAGACCCACAGTCTCCTTCCGTCTTCAGGTTCAAGGTGAGTTGGACACCTGCCTGTTCCTGTAATTCTTTACTGAACACTGGTTTTGATGAGACATTTCAGACACTCACAGATGAAAGATCAGTAATGAATCTGAATGCCATGAATGTTTTCACATTAACAATATAAACAATCATCTGCTGGTCTCAAGCAAATCCACTCAAATTATTTGGACACAAGGCCCCCCCTTGAGCCCCTCTGGAGGGAGTAAAGTTGGTCCTGTGTGTCACGACCACACTGTCTCTCCTGGTTCTGAGATTCGACTCTTGGCTGAATTTTCCTCTCCAGTCCCTGCTGAGGAGTAATAATAATAATAAAATAATAATAATAATAATATTAATAATAATAATAATAATAATAATAATAATAATAATAATAGATTTGATTTTTATTGTGCTTTCCAAGTCCAAGCTTCACAAATCGCGTTGAAACTCAGTGCATTTTTCATTCACTCCACAGTGGCACACTGGTGGTGGTGAGCTACCTCTGTAGCCACAGCTGCCCTGGGGCAGACTGATGGAGATGATGGAGATGTGGCAGCCATCAGCAGGAGTATCAACTAGGAGTAGCAAGGATTGAACCATTAACCCTTAGTTCAGTGAACGACCTGTAATAAATCCTGAGCTACTTCTGCTTTGGAGTGTGATCCACCTGAAGCAGGAACAGACCTCCAGTGGTCCTAAAGAGAGGGCCCCTGGGGCCCTCACCAGCTCACCTGGCCTGTGTTTTGCCTCATGTCATTCTCCTCTCTCTGTCACTGCCTCAGACTTTATTCCATGAAAGTATCTGAATAAACCTCGCTTTATAAAAGAGACACTTGGAGCCTCCAAAGAGTTTAATATCTGACTCCTGATAATTGATTATTGTGTAACGCTGTGAGCTGGAGCTGCTCTGTGCACTTAAACTTAAAAACTGCGTGGCTCATTAGCATAAATCCACAGCAGTGTTGAGTGTGGCTGTGTTAATGCTGCTGACTCCAGAGCAGAGACAGAGCTGCTGTCGGTGAGTCTCAGAGAATATTCATCACAGCCTGCTCTGTGTGGATTACAGCAGTGTTTCAGGTTTAAACCTGAGTTTAAGTGAGTCACAGATGATTCTAGAGTCTGTGGAGTTAGTGCAGAGCTCTTTACTAAACACAGCAGTAGCTTCTCTTACATGGAGTGATTTCAGGTTATTTCTGTACATTGTAATGTTAAAAAGATCATTTAAATTAGCGCTGCAGTGGAGGAAAAGGTGTGCTTATTGTAGTCCATTTCCTGGGTGTTGTAGTTTTTAATAAACCGATGCAGGGTTAGGACGGTCAGATCCTCCAAACACCACTGAGGTTCCTTTCCTCACTGCAGTAGGAGTCTTACTGTTGACCTCATTACTCTCAAAGGTTAAGGAACAGGAGGTAGGACAGGAGGTAGGAGCAGGAGGCAGGAGGTACAATTTCCCTTTTTCAGATTCAGCCTTTGTCTTTGTGTTCAGCCCCTGAAGAAGGCACGCATTAGTGTGTTTTAATAACTCCAACCCCCATGAAATAAAGGCTTTTTACACTTTAAGTAAGTGCCTGGCTATTGTTGTTTTCTTTATGAACTGTGACCTTTTCCATGAGCACCATTGGTTTTGTGGATACCAGTCCCTGTTTTAATCTTTTTAAGGTTTAGACTTAGTTGGTAACTTAGATATATAATATATTATATCATATATTAATATCTAATATTTTATTTCTCAAGTCCATCTCACCTTGTCTTTCACACAACTTGTCCCCCTTTTAGCAACTTTTGAAGTGAGGAGTGTCCCTTGTTGGAATGAATGCATCTATTGAAATCCTTCTTATAAAGCCTAATTGGGGTATTAATACTTAAAGTTAGCATTTATTCAGATTTTCCTTTCATTGTCCCAACAGAAGTCCTGATCGAGTCTCCCTCTGTGACTGTCTTTAATGTCACACAAGCTTCAGAAAACTTCTGCGTGGTTTGGCTGCAGTGCACTCATGATGACAAAAATGTTTCCTACAAGTGGACAGTGAGCAACATGACCTACAATGGAAGCAGACTGCAGTATCACTTATGGCCACAGGAGGGAGACACCACTTTCAACTGCACTGTTTCCAACATGGTCAGTGAGACGTCAGTGGTCGGAGCGGTCAACTGCCAATCTGATAAAAAAGGTACAGCACTGTTATTGTTGCTTCTGAGAGAACTGGTTAAACACTCACTGTATTTACCAAGTTACAAAAGTTAGTAAGGCTTTGCTCTATCATTTATTTATGTGTGTGTGTGTCGCGTCAAATCTCAAACCACACTGAAC
>CM036252.1:12378205-12553205 GCA_020698575.1 Bostrychus sinensis
TCAGCGTATGGTACGGTAATGAGGAAATAACTCCCTCGTTCCTCCCTCGTGGCTTCTCTACTCCGTTTGTTTACTTTCTTACTTTCTTGTCGCTTTGTTAACATCACGTCTGCCATTTTCTGATTGGCTAACTCCGCTGTTCGTTAACTCAGGTTTGCTCACCGCTAGAAATCGAATTGATTCTAAGGCGACCAGACTCATCCACTGGTACAGCGGTGAGTCTGGAATTTCCAGGCAAGCAATTTTTGCAAACAAATTCTAATTTGCAAATGTATTATTTGTAATTATTTAAAAAATAAATCATGCTTGTTATTTATAAATCTGCAGATTTGCATGTGAGTATTCCAATCTGCATTTGTGGATCGCTCCATTCATGCATTCATCACCTCTGCACATCTGGAGCTTTTTGAGGCTTTCGTCCCACATTTTGAGACGGCAAGATTTATTCACAAAATAAATCCTGTTCCAATGACGACCACTGGGGGCAGTGTTCGACAACAGGGGCAATGTTCTCACTGCTTCCATGCAGATAAATGTGTAAATGTAAACTGAGAGGCCAGCGTCAGACCACAAGGCAGCAGCAAAAACATGAGATCAGTCGAACTTTATTATGGACAAACTGCCGTCTAATCCTTTAAACAGGGGTTTTGTGTGTTTATCATCAGTATAAGAAAGACTCATTTAATGCACTCCGTAACCATTTAGGGACTTACTTCTGTGAACTGCCCACTAGCACTGAGCTCTCAGTTTCTGCTGTCCACTGTCACACCACATTTAAAGCACTCAATAGGAACAGTAGACCTACACTTGACTTTTTACTTGACTTTTAACAGACTCAAACTCATCTTTCTTCAGATGACATTTTCAGTCAGTAATAATTAGTGCAAGACTGTGCTTTGACTTCAACCTCAGCTGCAGTGGACAGTAACTTGATACTCTTAAAAGTAAAGTTAAAAAAAGTACTTTCTGAGTACATTTTGAAGAACTTACTTTACAATTACTTAAATTTTTGACAACTTTATTTTTACTTTTACATGAAGAAGATTTTGCAAAAACATTCAATATACATTCTAAGTTAATTTTATACTCAATACTTTTTAACTTTTGCTGAAGTAACATTTTTGTTGGGTACATTTACTTCTACTTGTGTAATATTATTTAAGTAACAGTACTTTTACTTGAGTACATCTTTTTTTTTTTTTTGCCCACCACTGCTGAAGTGTAACAGTGACATTACAGAGGTGGAGTTTTTGCGCTTGTTGGGTTTCTTTTATAAAACCTAATGTCCCATACTGCCACCTACTGGAGTGAAAATGAATGACACGCAACGTTTATTTTTTTATTAAACAAATTGGTAAAGTCCCACATCCCACTGAAACCTGCTCTGTGGCCCACTTTTGGGTCCCGACTGTAATAAGGAACAGCAAATGGTTGATGATGTATTTTATGTCTCTCTACAAAATAAATGAGAGCCCTTTCTTTAAAGTTGAGTGGATAAGCATCAGTCCATAATGCAGTGTGTGCATTGATTAAAAGCCCATAAAAAACACTTACATTGGTGTAATACTGCCTGAAAAGTTTCTGTTTTGTCACCAGAGACACACTCTGGCCACTTTATTAGATACGACACAGTCAGCTGCTTGTTCATGCAAAAAACTGAACAGCCAATCACAAAGCCTGTTTAAGTAATACTGTATTCTCTGGCACGGCCTTTCTGAGGCCTCAAAAGCTTGTTTCCATGAGGCCCCACCCACAAGCCCTCTACATCCAGTCTGCTCTCATTCATTTATACAAAAAACAGTGCACAGCTCTGTTTCTGATTCCTCACAGACATTTTTCATTTTGTAGTAAAATGGCCTCATACAAAAAGTTTAAGGAAGTGAAGTGCTCTTTTTCTTTGATTATGTTCAAAAGACCACAACACTCTGGTGCCCTCTGCTGGTCTCTTCACCTGTTTTTTTTTTTTACAGCACTGGCCGAGTATTTATTATTATTATTATTATTTTTAGTTAATGTTTTTAAAGGTTGAAAAACATGCAGTGTTGTTCCAGAGGTGACTAAGATTGGTTTAAAATATGAATAAAAGCATAATATAGCTCCTTTAATTAAACAGCCATATTTGCATTTTATATTCAGAGTACTTAAAGTATTTTGTAATGTGTACTTGTATTCTAATGACCTGTTTTTCTGCAGGTTTTAAAATGCCCTTCCTGGATGGGCACCATAATCACCCTGTCATTTATCACATTTACAGTTTTGGTTTTGGTAATTGGCTTTGTCTGGGGTTGGTTTTCTAAAGGAAGAGATATTAATACCTGTGAAACTTGTAGAACAGCATTGGAAAATCATCTAAAATCACTCAACTGTTGCAAGAAACCCCCTTCACCTGAACCAGAATCTGAGTCTGTCTCTTCCTCTCATGGAAATAACGTTCGTGAACATGAACAGGAAGAACTCGTAACCTTTTGTCATGACCTGAAGCCCGACTCTTCCACTGAGCTGTTTAATTAACTACATCAGCTCTTTGACTAAATGTTGTTAATAATACGAGTCTGAGTTGTTGAATTGATGCATTTTTTTTTTCAAAGAAAACTAGAGAGATGATTGTATTGTATAATGATGTATTATCTGAAAACAAAAGGAATATTTTTAATGGTTTTAGTTAAATAATGACATTTTTTATCATGTTTTTATTGACTCTGTATTAGTCTTTTGTTTTGCCGTCTGGTTTGTGAGCCATAACACAGAGCCTCAGAGCTGCTGTCCTGTAGGTGGCGCTGTAGATCTCCTGGTGTACGACTTGGGTCAGGTCCTTTATGCCATCAGCTGTGAAGCACTTTCATAGCTTTGAGCACTTTTTTGTTTGGATTTGCACAGAAAGCAAATTGCACTGGGACTCTTCATCATTTAGGCTTTTGTTTTATGTACATTTATTTATTTTTCCTGTGTTGTATGATCTGTGTGGAGCATTTACCCTCAAACTATTTTTCCTTGTGTGACAATCAAGGGCTCTGGAGGGAGACTGATTTTGACTTGGATTAAATGATGTTACATACCTTTAAGTGTTTGTCTGAATATGTTTTTTCTTTGAACGTAGAGTTTGTCTACAAAGAAGTTAGTCTGGGCTCCCTTTGCCTGAGTGTTATTTTTTTTTTTTTTTTTTTTGGGGGGGGGGGGGGGGGCAATGACAGGCGGAGTAAGCATAAACAGCGCGCCTCTGACCTGTATCCAAAACAAGAAAATTTCTTTTTTTTTCAGTTGAGACACTGAAATTCTAAAATTCATTTATTAATGAACATCTTTGTCAAATATCATCATTCTAGCATAAGAAATGCCAAAATGAGAGCAAACAATACATTTGAAAAACCCTAAAATGGAGCTGAGGTTAATCCCTGTGTTCTGCCCAGTTCTTTGTCTTTGTCTTTGTCTGAGTCTGAGTCCGAGTCATGTCTTGCCTCTGCTCTTGTCTGAGTCTGTGTCTCCAGTGTTTGAAGTTTTTATTTTTTCATCTGTTTTGCATTTTTTGTGATTCCTCGGTTTTTAGGTTTTTTATTTTTATCTTGGCTGTTTTCTAGATTTTGCGTTTTCCCCTTTTTGTTTATTTTGGTTCTGTTCTTTCCCTCGTGCTTGATTAACTTATGATAACTGGTGCTGATGAGTATCTAAGCATGGTTTTCAGTACAGTATAATACGTTTCAAAGGAGGAGGAGAGGAAGGGTGTGAGCGTGGTGGACTTCCTTAATGTGTGTGACACCTTGAAGGAAACTGAGGAACACTTCCAAAGAGTTTACCACAAGAAATTAGTATCTATAAAACGTCCACCACAGTGTGAAAACTTGATGAATCACTGTTGTAGGTGCTATCTATTCACATATATTGTTGTTTTTGTGTTTTTTAAAAAGCCACAACGGGGCTGTGCGTCTCTAAACAAGGTTCTCTTTGTATAATGAGTCACAACAGCTCACTGTCATGGTTTCACTTCTTCTTTCAAATGAAACTCGGCCCATCTTTCAGTAAATCGTGTGTTAAGTCAAAAATAATGTTTGTGTCATCAAAACACAGAAATTCAAAGCTAATCAGTGCCTCACTTAGCTCAAAAAACACATTTAAGCTTATACTGACTTTACAGTATATACAGCAGCAGCAGTAGTAGTAGTAGTAGTAGTAGCAGTAGTAGTAGTAGCAGTAGTAGTAGTAGCAGTAATGTCAGCAATGGTTACAGTATTAAGTATTAGAAGCAGTAGAATAAAGAACTTGCTCTAGTCGTAGTGATGGTGTCAGTAGCAGCAGTATTAGTAGTTGTACTAGTAGTAGAAGTAGCAGTAATGTCAGTAATGGTTACAGTATTAGTAGCTGTAGAACAGTAGTAGTAGTAGACGTATTAGAAGCAGTAGAATAAAGTACTTACTCTTGTAGTTGTGGTAGTAGCATTATAGCAGCAGTAGTAATGGTAATAGTAGTTGTTGTAGTGGGGGTGGTAGTAGCAGCAGTATTAGTAGTTGTACTAGTAGAAGTAGCAATAATAACAGCAGTAGTTACAGTAGTAGTAGTAGGTGTAGAGTAGTAGAAGTATTAGAAGCAGTAGAGTAAAGAACTTGCTCTAGTAGCGGTGGTAGTAGTATTATAGCAGCAGTAGTAGTGGTAATAGTAGTTGTTGTACTGTTGGTGGTTGTAGCAGCAGTACTAACAGTAGCAGCAGTATTAGTAGTTGTACTAGTAGTAGAAGTAGCAGTAGTGGTGCTAGCTGTAGTTACAGTAGTAATAGTAGGTGTAGAGGAGTAGTAGTCAAAGAAGAAGTATTAGAAGTAGTAGAATGAAGTACTTGCACTAGTAGGCTAGTGGTGGTAGTATTAAAGCAGCAGTAGTAGTGGTAATAGTAGTTGTTGTACTAGTGGTGGTGGTAGCAGCAGTACTAACAGTAGCAGCCATATTAGTAGTTGTACTAGTAGTAGAAGTAGTTGTTGTAGAGTACTGGCAATAGAAATATTAGAAACAGTACAGTACTTGCACTAGTAGTAATAGTAGTAGTGAGTGCTTCTTACTAAAGCAAAACACTACACTCAGTACTTTTGCTTCTACCTGAGTAGGGCTGGGTACCTTTAAAAGATATCTTTGTGGTATTGAAAAAATATTTTTTATTCAGTACCAAGTTTCAGTATCTAGTGGAGCTTTAATGTTCCTTTACATGAATCAAATAAATAACACAGAATAAATAATACAAACTTCTGGTTTTAACTTACAGCTAAGAATTTTGCTCTAAAAATGTGTCTTTTATTTAATATTATTGTGTTTTATGATTGTAGAGAATGAATTAGCTCACCTTAGATATCAGAAAAAGTATCACTCAGGTACTGGTATCAAAAACCAGGTGTGGTTTAAGAACTGGCATTGAAAAAATAGCTCTATACTTGAGTATTGCGATGTGGTTTTTACACCTCATTTAAAACTCAACCAGGATGTGACATCAGAACACAGGTCCCAAAACAGAGAGTGTCGCTCAGAAGTGGGCAGAGTTACAGTCACAGAGTTATATTTACTTTTCAGATAAACTGTGCTTCCAAGAGTAGTTTTATCACAGAATTTTTTTTATTTAATTTTGAGTAATATTTGGAAGTAACAATGGGGCTCACTCAGTACATCGTTTTTTAAGATTATTTTGGAAAAAACAAATCCCAAGAACAGGTCTGAGCACTTACACACTTAAATTCAGCAGTTTTATAATTTCATCAAACTCCTAATAAACAAAAAAATAATAATTCCAGTCTGATTGTAGAGAACTTTTTTTCCTTTTTTTTTTTTAACAAATAATTTCTTATAAAAATAAAACTAGTTAATGGGAAGATTTAGTGCTCAGTGGTGATACAGACCAGGTATAAGCCTAAAACAGCCTTTGTCCCTGCCCCAGTCCCCTCTGTACACACTGCTATATTGTTAACTAACACTAACCTGAAGGTTGGCGGTTCGACCTCCGCTGCATGCCGTCGTTGGGTCATTGGTCAAAGACTCTTCACCCGCCCTGGTCGTGTGTGGTTTGTGGTGGTGGCAAAATGGCAGCCACACTTCTGCCTCCGGCTGTAACTGAGTGAGAAGAGAGTGAATAATGCACCAAACTGCAACGCCACTTTGAGAGAGAAAAGCACTGTATAAAAACATTATTAAATTCAGCAGTTTTATAATATTATCAGACTAATAATAAACCAAACAATTATTATTTCAGTTTGACGGTACATCACATATTTTTACACATTTTTCCTTAATTTTATTATTCCTGCTATATTAGTCTGGCCTGAACTGTAGAAGATTTAGTTATGTTAATGTTACATGTTATATTTTAAAGATGCATTTTATTTGTATTGAAGCTGCACATTATTTATCATGTTTTGTCTGATTGCATCAATACACTGTAAGAAAAAAAAAAAAAGCTGTGGAAACTCAAAGCAACAGGATCCCTCAAGATTTTTGAGTTTTGGGACCAACTCAAAATCTCAAGTTTTCAACAAGTGATATTTTTGTTTACCTAATTTAACGTTTTTATGTCTAAAAACTTTCAGTTTTAGGTTTTACTCTCTATCACTTTTTTAAGCTCATCTCACAGCCATCGTACTATCCATTGTTCAAAAAAGGTATTACTTTTTCTTAACAATGGATAGTACGATCCCTCAAAAATCTTGTTGCCTTGAGTTTTTGCAGCATTTTTTTTTTTCCAGTGTAATAAAACATAAACCAGACATTATTTCCAAACAGTTACTCAGTACTTGTGTTTTCACCAAATACTTTTTTATTTTTGCCAGTTGAGTAACATTATTTCAAAGAAACAATACTCTTACTCAAGTATATTTCGGGCTCCTCTACCCGCCTGTGGTGCTGCTTGGAAAAAATGCACCAGTGTTTATGAGAAATGATCTGTGTTGTAATGGGATGTTTTAGAGTGGCGGCTGTCTTTTGTTTCACTCTGTGGGTTTTCATGTCACAGTCTAACCTGCGAACATACCACAGGCTAAAACGTTATCGGAAGTTGGTTTGTAGAGAGCATGTTTAGCAGAAGAGCTCACACTGTTTAATTTCTAGCTCATTTCAACTTCTTTATCACACATTCGTATATAAGTAAATATTAAAATGACTGCAGGTCCCCTTATTTTAGTTTGTCTATTGTTTTTGCTTTATATGGAGTTGTCTGAACACAACACGTGCCTCATCCTTTCATTGTGACTTTTTTACAGCCCCAAAGTTAATATTTTACTGCAGTATTTAAGGCACATGCATTATAAAATCTGTTTTAAATTAAAACAGTTAGATTTCAGAAAAGCTGCAGCTGAGACTGAAACTATTGCATTCAACAACTGTGACCTACTTCCTGGCCCCAACCCACTGCATGAGACCCACTGTTATAAACTATGTACTTCACAGTTTGACTAAAGTAGGTCAAGAGGAATTTCATTATAGTTTGATTGTTATGTTGAGCTCGTCTGAAGCATAAATATTGTTTTAATTACACAAAATGGTAAATTTCGCACAGTCTGGACTCTGTGGGGTTAAGGTCTGCACTCCGTGAGGTTAAGGTCTGCACTCTGCAGGGTTAAGATCTGCACTCTGCGGGGTTAAGATCTGGACTCTGCGGGGTTAAGATCTGGACTCTGCGGGGTTAAGATCTGCACTCTGTGGGGTTAAGGTCTGGACTCCGTGGGGTTATGGTCTGGACTCCGTGGGGTTAAGGTCTGCACTCCGTGGGGTTAAGGTCTGGACTCCGTGGGGTTAAGGTCTGGACTCTGTGGGGTTAAGGTCTAAACTCTGTGAGTTTAAAATCTGGACTCTGTGGGATTAAGATCTGGAATCTGTGGGGTTAAAATCTGGGCTCTGCGGGGTTAAGATCTGGGCTCTGCGGGGTTAAGATCTGGACTCTGCGGGGTTAAGGTCTGGACTCCGTGGGGTTAAGGTCTGGACTCTGTGGGGTTAAGGTCTGGACTCCGTGGGGTTAAGATCTGGGCTCTGCGGGGTTAAGATCTGGGC
The DNA here is from genome assembly GCA_020698575.1 of Bostrychus sinensis. NCBI lineage: Eukaryota > Metazoa > Chordata > Actinopteri > Gobiiformes > Eleotridae > Bostrychus > Bostrychus sinensis. The sequence continues at coordinate 12,386,213 of CM036252.1, forward strand.
TCTGCGGGGTTAAGATCTGGACTCTGCGGGGTTAAGATCTGGACTCTGTGGGGTTAAGGTCTGGACTCCGTGGGGTTAAGGTCTGGACTCCGTGGGGTTAAGATCTGGGCTCTGCGGGGTTAAGATCTGGGCTCTGCGGGGTTAAGATCTGGGCTCTGTGGGGTTAAGATCTGGGCTCTGCGGGGTTAAGGTCTGCGCTCTGCGGGGTTAAGCTCTGGACTCTGCGGGGTTAAGCTCTGGACTCTGCGGGGTTAAGCTCTGGACTCTGCGGGGTTAAGCTCTGGACTCTGTGGTGGCCAATACATGTGTGAAAATGATGTCTCGTGCTTCTGAACCACTCTTTCACATTTTGAGCTCAATAAACAGTGCCTTATTTCAGTGCTTTATTTCAGCCGGATTCTGCCGGAACAAGATCCGGCTCTCTTATTTTGACAGAGTGTGATTTGGTAACTTTTGCTTGGATCCGGTAACTTGGACACAACTCAGAACAACAACTGACTGCATTTAACTCTTTTGAGCTCCTAAACCTAAGTTGAAGGTCAGATGTGTAAACAGTTACACAAAAATTCATATTTTTTTATCTCTCTGTCACACTAAGTTAAAAGCTTCATTTCCGCTTCAACCCTTCACAATAAAAGCTCCTCCCCCTCCACAGCTGCTAAACTCATGGGCAATCAATTCATAAACACTAAAATATACAAAAAAATACAACAACTAAATCAGTTGTACAATTATTGAATCAAGGTCATTAATATAAATTGGATTATCATTATTTATAAACATTCTAATAAAGAGAGATGGGTAATTTATGTCACATACACAGACCAAAGGCACAGATTCACCAAAAACAAAAATAAATGCAGCGTTCAAAAAGCCAAAAAGAGAGTCACATTTCTCAGATGAACCTGGTTTGCAGCCTAAACCGAGTCTTTCTGCACACTTCACCATCTCCCAGTTACTCTTTTCTCAGTGTTGTCGGACCCCGCTTGTCCAAATTCAATCTGGTTTCTTATGTGAGGTCATGGGTGGCCAAAGGACTCAGAACTGCCCCAGACACAGTAGTAAAGTGATGCAGGGAGGAGGAGTCCAGGACATAGCAGTGGTGTGGGATTTATATAGAAAAAAAATCCATTGATGGAGTAACCTGATCATTCAGTATATGCAGGTAGTCAGCTGACCTCATTCTTTGGACATAACGCTGCTGAACCCAGACCTGACCAACTGCGGGGAGGTTCTTACCTAATTGTTTAGTTAAATCCAGGGGGTGACTTTTTTTTATTTTGGCCAGGCAGTGTATTTGAAAAGAAATGTTTAAAAATGTGTAAAAAGTGTCACAGTGAAATGATCAGAGATTGAACAAGTTCCCTCGATCCGACCAGATGATACAAATACTGAAGAGTGCAGTGTCCTTGGTGTTTTGGGTTTGAGTCTGGACTTTGCCGAATGCCTCTCTCCACTCTCTCCCCCTTTCCTGTCACTTCTTGACTGCACTGTCCAAATAAAGCCAAAAAAGGCCTAAAAAGAACACTAGACTGTAGAGTGCCAAAATCCATCAGCAGCTCAAGGTGAAATTTTATGACTTAAGGATCTTTAGTGTGGTTTTCTGGCTGTGCTCCAGTGAGGGAAAATCCACGAGACTACCCTTCTGCAGCATCTACAACACTCTGGAGACGAGTGAACAACATCCTGCGTGACACCAGTGCACATCAGCTGTTCCACCTCTCTGTCCTCGTTCATCACACACACCACATCCTGCCACAGCAACGACTGAGAACTGGACTTTGCATTGTAGCAGCAACCACACAACACTCCACATACACTATATTTCCAAAACTATTCATCCACACAAATAACTGAAATCAGATTGTGGTGTGGGATTGTTTTCAGGAGCTGTTCTTAGTTCCAGTGAAAGGAACTCTGAACGCTTCAGCACCAAGAGATTTTGGACAATTCCATGCTCCCAACTTTGTGGGAACAGTTTGGGGATGGCCACTTCCTGTTCCAACATGACTGCACCACTGCACAAAGCACAGTCCATAAAGACATGGATGAGTGAGTTTGGTGAGGAAGAACTGGACTGAACCTGCACAGAGTCCTGACCTCAACCTGACAGAACACCTTTGGGATGAATTATAGCAAAGACTGCGAGCCAGGCCTTCGTCCAACATCAGTGTCTGACGCTGGACGAGAACGTCAGACGGATAGATGTCTGACGTAGATAGATGCAAAGGGTGGGTCAACGTCTTTTAAGTTCATATGTGTGTAAAGGCAGGTAAGCTAATACTTTTGTAAATATAGTGTTTGTACCTAAGTTGTTTTGAAAGTTGTTTTGTAATCGCTGCTCCTCCTCCTACTACTGCTGCTAATACTACTACTTCTGCTTCTATCAAAGCTATAACTTGACTGACTTCTGATTTCCCATGATCAACAACTTAGATATAGAGAATTTAGAACAGATCTTTCTAAATTCTCTTTCAAAGTACACAATCTTTATAAAATATAGGTAAGTTACAGTTAGAGTCTAGTTACCTTTCACCTTTGTTGTTTTCAGACACGTAGATGTCTGACATAGATAGATGCAAAGAGTGGGCCAACGTCATTAAACTCTATGAATTAAGAATGAGATGTCACTTAAGTTCATATGTGTGTAAAGGCAGGTGAGCTAATACTTTTGTAAATATAGTGTATGCCTAGGGATGTCAGGTTATTATGTACAATTAAAAACGTCACTGCAGGATAATTGTAGCTAGCTGCAGGGCTGACACAGAGACATAAACTAGGGACAAGTTAGAGTCACCAAATCACCACATGCATGTCTTTGGACGGTGGGAAGAAGGCAGAGAGTAACAGTAACACGGTGAGGACATGCAGCTCATGAGCCGGCCAGGCCCAGGAGGCGAGAGCACTAACCACTCTGCCGCCGTCCCCCTCCTCCCTCTCTGAATCCTGTATTTTTGGCATGTCGTCTTGCTGTGCGGGACTTTTGCACCGCTTTTGTTACACCGCTGCTATTATAAAGTGTATGAAGCTCTTGTTATTCATAACCTGTGTTCTTATGACAATGACAACAACAAAGTATTCAATTGAAAACCAGCGTAACCGCCCACTGCAATGTCATTTAAACCCAGCGTGCTGTGTGGGGGACCCGAAAGTGGGCGAACAAAAGCCAAAACCATAGCAGAAGGTCACACATCCTCTAGTCTTCAAGTGTCAAAAGGTTATAGCTTAAAAGGCCTTGCAGTGTGAAGTTTTAATTTCTGCTTAGCGACACAACTTCTTCCTCTTGATGTTTACTAACTGAATGCACTTTTCTGACCCATGAAAATCTTTAAGTTGTGCAAAACTTTTCTATTAGTGTTATCTGATGACAGGATGTGGCTTTGTTCTTCCTGCAAGTTGAAAAAACACAGGACATAACCCAATATTTTCACAAGTCTTACAAAGATATCTCGGTATTGCACATGTGTATTTATGTATATTTTAATATTGCTTACACATCATCATACGTGTACAGGGTGTTTTTTTTTTTTTTGTTTGTTTTTTTTTGGCACCTCCCATGCCTAACGCTTCTTTTCTCAGTTTTGCTGGTGCAGAAGAGGAAACGCTGTCTGAAAGTGACACAGAGAAACAGACATGCAAGCTGAGCGTGTTAGTATTTCTATTTTCAATGCTCTCTGGCTTCTTGGAGTTTGCATTTGCGGTAAGAGAAACTTTTTAAATGTATTAATCTTGTTGTGCTGTGAGATGATGCTTTTCACTGTGCACAGATGTACAGCTGGATGTTATTTGTCGTCTTCTGTTATGAACCACAATAATGCAAAACAAAGCATGGCTTAACGCTGGTTTTAATACAATATAATTATGTTTAAAAAGTGAATAAAAATTACATTGCATTTCTCTTTTGCTCAACATTTTTGGTTGGCATGGTCAGCAGATTGTCCATCAATAACTTCCTCTTTTGACAAGTTCAGGGTGAGAAAAGAACTCAAATGTGTTCCAAAGTAAAGGTAGTAGAAGTGAAAATACTCAAAAAAGTATTCAATGTAAGTTTTGCAGAAATGCAGATTCTTTGGAAGGTATTTAAGTCATTTTTCTGCTTCTATTGATATAATTTTTACTACTCTAGTACTACTACTATTTCTACTGCTTCCACTACTACTACTATTTCTACTACTGCTGTCAGAAGTGGTATATATAGCCAAATATTGTACTCAAGTAAGAGTATTGTTACTTGTTGATACCTGACTGTTTAATGTACACGTGTTTTTAAAGTATGCATGCATGTTTAAATGAATATATGCATGTTTTATTTATTTAAAACAGAAAAACACAAAGAACTGTGCACAATGACAAACATAAAACACACAGACACACATTAAGACATTAGGACGATGTAAAATGAGTTAAAATGATCACAGGACTGATTTCTTTTAAGAAAGTGTTTAAGTTGCTTTCTAAAGGAGAGATGAGTGGGACATTCTCTTGTATTTGTCAGCAGTCCGTTCTAAAACTGACTTCCTCTGACCGACAGCTCATGTGTATATGTAGGTATGCTTCATTTAAACTTTCTTTTCTTTTTAGTTCTTTGTTTGGTTGTTTCATTTCATGTATGCACACAAAGATACGAATCAAACCTTTGTTATTTTCACTGTACAGTTTTGTCACATATATATTCAATTCCCTGCCCCAAACCCAACCATCCCCCCCTTCCCTTCTTGTCCCCCTTCTGACATCCCACAACTCCTGCCTGTTTTATTATGCTATGAAATTGTAAACATTATAAAAATAGTTCTGCTCGATAAAGAAAAAAAAAAGAAAAAAAATCTTCAAGTCAAAAAAATATGTTGCAATAAAAGTAATCTTAGAAGAACAAATTATTTTAAAAAGGTTACGTACTAAATGTAACTCATTATCCACCTCATACAACTGCACAGTAAAGGAAAATACTACTACTTGAGTAAAAGTAGCGAGTTACTTTTCACCTCTGCCTTTTTTCGCAGTCATTCTTTCTGAAGTAATCTATTTTCCCACAAAGTGACCAGAGAAAGTTGAAGGCTGTTTAGGAAACACTTGTTGTTGTGCAATGGTATAAGAATAGCTCTAAATACTGTCAGGGGATGCTTTTTTTTTTTCAGATAAAGTGCTGTCCTGAACTAAAATATCTGATGAGCAGGTAACTTGTTGGCTGCATTTTTTTTATTTTTTTTTTTAGATTTTTTAAGCTTTTTATTATGAGACTTTTCTTGCTTGATACCAGTGTAGTTCCCAAACAATGGGTCAAGATCCAAAAGAGGGTCACGAAAAAGTAATAATGAAAATATGAAAATACAATTTCATGTTCAGCTTATTTGAAGTAAATATTGTTTAATTACATGAGATGGTAAAGCGAGTATTTAAAAAGGGTGAGACATGAAGGATATGAAATTAAATAGAAAATATTGGATGACAAATTGAACTGAGATAAAATTGGGCTCTCATGCGGTTTCTGAGTTTCTAAAGTCATGATAATCCATCTCGTCAGGCATCAGCAGTCTGAGCTGGTTTGGACGAATGGTGTGGCAGTAAGGTCGCGTGTGAAGGTTTTAGATTTACTGACAGCCACAGGCCTTTGTTGTTAATAAAGATGTGGCTCTTATTATTATTATTAAACATTCTTATTCAGGGTTGCAATGGGGGTGAAGTGTCTAACCCAGAGACACAGTGTGCGCAAAGAGCGAGATTTAAAACTGCTGCTATACATTTCCAAAAATATTACATTGTTTACTGTAGTGGCTTGTTACCTGCAGCCTGCTTCAGCCTCCTCAGAAAGTACAGGGGACTTTTTAATAAAGCTGGCAAAGCAAAATTTATAATTTTGTTTAATTGCAAGATCTTGACTCAACAAAATGTTTCTGAAATGTGTACATTACTTGTGTTTTAAATTAACACAGATCTCTTGTGTTACAGCTCCAGAGGCTTCTGGTTGTACTCAGCGCTATGCAAGAGTGGGAGAAACCACTGAGCTGTCACCAGGCTTAATAAATGAGGACCTGTCCTTAGCAGAATGGAGATATAATAATATTATAGTTATTACAGACAAGAATGAGGTCCGACCTGATACCCAGTTTTCAGACAGAGCATCAGTAAACCAGGACTACAGTCTAACTATAAACCAGCTCAAGATTACAGACTCTGGGAACTTCACATTTGTCTCAGGTGGAGAACAGGGACAAAGACCCACAGTCTCCTTCCGTCTTCAGGTTCAAGGTGAGTTGGACACCTGCCTGTTCCTGTAATTCTTTACTGAACACTTGTTTTGATGAGACATTTCAGACACACTCACAGATGAAAGATCAATAATGAATCTGAATGCCATGAATGTTTTTACATAAACAACGTAAACAATCATCTGCTGGTCTCAAGCAAATCCACTCAAATTATTTGGACACAAGAGCCCCCCCTTGAGCCCCTCTGGAGGGAGTAAAGTTGGTCCTGTGTGTCACGACCACACTGTCTCTCCTGGTTCTGAGGTTCGACTCTTGGCTGAATTTTCCTCTCCAGTCCCTGCTGAGGCGTAATAATGATAATAAATTTGAATTTTATTGAGCTTTGTAAGCCCAAGTTTCCCAACTGGCTTTGCAACTGAGTCCATTTTTCATTCACTCCACAGTGGCACACTGGTGGTGGTGAGCTACCTCTGTAGCCACAGCTGCCCTGGGGCAGACTGATGGAGATGATGGAGATATGGCAGCCATCAGCAGGAGTATCAACTAGGAGTAGCAAGGATTGAACCACAAACCCTTTGTGTAGTGAACGACTTGCAATAACTCGTGAGCTACTTCTGCTTTGGAGTGTGATCCACCTGAAGCAGGAACAGACCCTCCAGTGGTCCTAAAGAGAGGGCCCCTGGGGCCCTCACCAGCTCACCTGGCCTGGGTGTTGGGTGTTTTGCCTCATATTATTCTCCTCTCTCTCCCTAATTTCCTGCCAACCTTCTGTCTCTGCAGTAAAATCATAAAAAGCCAAAAATAAATCTTAAAAAAAAGAGCTCACCACCAGTCTCCCAGTACAGAGTCACTGTCTCAGACCTCCATGGGATCAGCAAAGACAAACCTACAGCATCCAGAGACTTGAGGTTCTCAGGGCAGATTTTACCAGGTCTACCCCTGATGCCCTTCCATGAGGAGCTACTTGACCAGTTGTTTTAGCAAAAACAGGTTGCAGCTATTTGAACTAACTCACTGGTGCATTTACTAGGACTATTATCTCTTCTACTGCAAAGCTTTTATTTAGTTAAAAACAATACAATCACATTTCCAGCTCTAGAGTTGAGTGTTGGACCAACGTGACCCCAGAGTTACCTTCCTCTCATGAATCATCACATGAATACATCTCCCTGCTTCTCTTTTCTCTATTTTTTTCTACTACACTTGAATCATCTCTTTTCCCCGAAGGACTGCCTCAGTGTTGATAAGCCGTACAAAGCTAATAAGAACTAGAGTGACCACCTGTCCCGCTTTTGGTTGTACAGCATGGACATTTAGGCATTTGTCCCCCATCCCACTTATTATGATATGTCTCACCTTTCTACTAATGCTCAGTGGAGCTTATAAAAGGAGAGGTTCAGGTTAAGAACAAGGAAAGAGCAGTATTCCTTGAATAAAATGTAAAATAAATATTTACGGACGTCCTGTCTTGTTGGGTTGTACAGTTGATGTGTTGCAGACTGAGAGAATTCAGTTTTATAATTTGGAGCTCAGTAGGTAGAGCTTTCCCACGAACTGGAAGGTTGGCAGGTCAATCCTCGCTACCTGCATTGCATACTGCTGTTGTGTTTTTGGGCAAGATACTTCACCCACCTTGCCTGTGTGAATGTGTCAGTGTGATTGTGTGTTTGGTCACACTGGTTCCTCACTCGGAGGAAACGGTTTCTCTCCAGTCGATTTGGAACTATCACAGTCTTACCAATGTGGAAGAGCTAACCAAGCTAATTTTATAGCTTCTCTGACCTGATTGACAGCGTTTAGTGCTTTCCTTTGTCACCTGCTGGTTCTGCCGAAGTCCTCGTTGATGTTCAGTCCTCTGTGTGATTTTTGTCATTGTCCTGTTTCCATTTTAACAACAGTAAAGTCCCAGTGACGTACGACGAACAACCACATTCAAACAAACTGACTTTTTCCACAAGTCTTTGTACAACTGACTTCTGCTGCTGCCCCAGTTCAGAAATAAGTAAACCGGCAAACCGCCATGTTTGTTTGTGTCATTGGTGCAGTGCTTATGTCCCGACCTTCATTTCTCAGATTGGTTACTGCGTCTGTCACTGTTCCGCCCATAAAAACAAAATTTAAGCAAAAAAGCTATCCAACTAACTTCTTTGTACAGAACAGGAAAAGAGTTGGTCTGGCCAGCCAGGCTATTGTTCCAAAGTCTCAACAAAGCCATTACTTTGCAAAATGTGCAGGCACATCAGATGTTTTGTTGGCCCTGAACTGTACCAGATGTATCTTTCCATCTAAATAAGGATTAGACTTAGAGGGTAACTTAGATATATAATATATTCATATCTAATATTTTATTTCTCTAGTCCATGCCACCTTGTCTTTCACACAACTTATCCCCCTTTTAGCAACTTTTGAAGTGGGGAGTGTCCCTTGTTGGAATGAATGCATCTATTGAAATCCTTCTTATAAAGCCTAATTGGGGTATTAATACTTAAAGTTAGCATTTATTCAGATTTTCCTTTCATTGTCCCAACAGAAGTCCTGATCGAGTCTCCCTCTGTGACTGTTTTTAACGTCACACAAGCTTCAGAAAACTCCTGTGTGGTTTGGCTGCAGTGCACTCATGATGACAAAGATGTTTCCTACAAGTGGACAGTGAGCAACATGACCTACAATGGAAGCAGACTGCAGTATCACTTATGGCCACAGGAGGGAGACACCACTTTCAACTGCACTGTTTCCAACATGGTCAGTGAGACGTCAGTGGTCAGAGCGGTCAACTGCCAATCTGATAAAAAAGGTACAGCACTGTTATTGTTGCTTCTAAGAGAACTGGTTAAACACTCACTGTATTTACCAAGTTACAAAAGTTAGTAAGGCTTTGCTAATTAAGAAACAAAGCAGCTCTTCAGGTCTCAAGTCAATCTATAGTGATAGAGCCAAACCCAAAGTCTCCCCTATTTTGTTGTGGACATTTTTGTATCATTGTGTGAGAAAGAAATAATAGGTCTGGAGTCAAACAGTTGTCTTAGTAGCAAGAGAAGCAGCAAAGAAGAGAAGAGTATAGGTCAGAAAAGCTCAGAGCGGGGCAGTCCCACACTGGAGTTATATACAGTCAAATACCAAATGAAGCATCAGCAGTGGAACAATATGAAACTATGACAAATAGAAAAGTACTGAACAGTATGTGATGGAATGTATTTGAATAAAAAATATTTCTGTCTATGAGAGTCCCCTCGGCCGGAAGCAGTTTGGTAAAATAGAGAATTAATTAACCAACAATAGCTTTCTATTGTTGCTTCAGTGGCTTTATAAAGACGCATCTGTCTCTCTGAACTGTAGGCCTAAGTGTCTCAGCTACTCTTTTCTTTTTAAGCCAAACTTGGTCACCGCTAGAACAGCATTTCATGTTTTACAACCTTTAAAAACATTATCTGACTAAATGAGAATGTTTTTAAAAGGTACAGGTGAAGAGACCAGTTAAGGGCAGAGTGTTGGGTCTTTTGAACATAATTTAATTAATAAAAGGAACTTCACTTCCTTAAACTTTTTGTACGATTCCATTGTAGTACAAAGCAATTCATGGGAGAGGCGGGGATTTGTGGGGCTGAGCGTTTTGAGGCCTCAGAAACTCAGCGCCAGAGAATACAGAATTACTTAAACAGACGTGAATGAAACAAAACACAACTCCAGGTTTGTTTTTGGCGAGGGAACATAGAAAACAACAAAGAAAGCTCAGAAAAATTAGATTTTTCATAATATATCCCCTTTAAACCAATGACCTTGTTTACTAAAGGTCTTGTTTAAGCAGAGACAGAGCTGTAGGTTGTATTAGCATCCTTTTTCAAAATAACACTCCCAAAGCCTGATTTAGCCTTTTCAACATTAAAAATTCAGCAACTATGACAGATGAGAAATACTCCTTAACATCACAGAAGCTGCCATGTTTTCTGTGTTCTTTAGTGACACATTTTTACATTTTATTTGCAGTCTCCTTCATGCTAATTATCATCATCGTAGCAGCAGGAGTGGGTGTGGTAGTCATTATCATCATTGTTATAGCGGTATATTGTCAATGCAAAAAATCACAACAGGGTAAGAGAAAATATATTGTTTTTGATTACTTGTCTGTGCTATGTTTAAAGTTACTAACTAATGTTTTCTTTGTTCATTATAATCTCCCAGCAGCAGAGGAGCTCACAGTGTATGCAGACATCGACGAGATCACATGTAATACTGTAAGTATGTTCTACAAATAAACTGCACCTGAGAAAGTTCACCACACAAACATTTCATGCAAACAAACCCAGGCACATTTAGAAAACCCACAGCTGACGCAAACCAACAACCAAAGTGTGATCTTGCTGCCAAAACTGAAATATACAAAAGATGGTTTTGATCAAGTTATCAGTATCTGGGTAAAGCACGTTAACCCCCAGCCCCTCCTAAAAAAAATCACTTTCTATCTCTTAAACCTTTTTAGGTCACTGGGTCACATTTAAAAATATAAAACATGAAGAAACACAAAGCTTTTTTGTTTGTTATTTAACTGTCTTCATCATATGAATTCATTTACATATTTTTAATCTTCTACATGAATTATTAACTATTTAAAGATGCAAAATGTTTTTTGTTTATGGGGGATTACCAGTCCCCGACAGGTCACTGACACTAAGCCCTAACACTGTGTTTGATACAGTTTTACTTTCTGTGCTATTGCAAAAACAAGAGGTGAAACTCAGATTCTTCCTCTTAAAGCCCTAAAAGTCATAGTCTACAGTCACTGTTATTTAATGGGAAATAGAAGGGCATTATCTCCCACAATGCAATGAGAAAATGGTGGATTTGGTGGTGATTTTTTGTGTGTGTATTTTTAGCCTCTGACAGGGTTACAGAGGAATTAACATGATTTAACATTTCTGTATTGCAATGGAAGTAGAGTAGATTTTAATGTAGGTCGAGGGACCAAAAGGGCTTAAAAGGAAGAATGTGAGTGTTTTTTTTTTGTCTTTTATTGTTTTGTCTGTTTAATAATTTTTTTCAGATGTGACTTTCATTTACTAATAAACATCTTTGTCAAATATCATCACCCTAGCATAAAAAATGCCAAAATTATACATTACAAAAACCCTAAGAGGGCCTTAGGGTTAACATCTGGCTTAATAATAATAATGCATCAGCCTTTCTTGTATTTAAAGTTCCAGTACCTGATTGTTTTTTTCAGAACCAGGAGAGAGAGAGACAGTTGAGTTTCAAACGGAAGCCCCGCCCTTAGCTCCTGACTCTCTCTCACAAACCCCTCCCAGGCTTTTCTCTCGTCTCGCGCGTGAATTCATGCGCGCTCCTCATACGCGTGCACAACTCGAGACTGAAACGGAGATTTAGGCATAAAAATGGCAACATGTGCATTTCATGCTCACTGTATATAGACTGCTAATCCTGTCCCAACACAAATCATGACAGTACTGGGAAACTGGTGTTAGTAGGTGAGGACACGTAGCTATGAGAAAGCTGAGCGTGTGGAGCTCTGAAATGATGGGTCTCAAGAGCGATAAGGCCCGGAGACTACAGCGCTAACTATATTAGCATTAGCAACATAAGGCTAAGCCCTGGCAACGTAAGGCTTATATCTGTTTGCAATTCGTTTAAAATGTAACGAAACAAGAGAAACTGACCACAATGCTAATAAAAATATAGTGAATAGAAACTTAGTTTGCAATGCAGTCGCGTAACGTTAGTTCTCTCCATCTTTGGAATGCAGTTCCAATATTTATTCGTGTTTTATTTCTTTTATCGTCCCATTTGCACTTTTCTGGTGTCTATACTCCTTCTGTTTTCCTTTGTTTAGGAGCTTTAGCAGCGTCTGCTGTAACCGCTAATGCAGGAATCGCCACTTTGCCCTCTGGTACTTCAGCCGCCATGCTGTCTCTGTTTACGAATTGTGCGCGCGCAGACCGTGGCAAAGACACTGAACAGCAACAGCCAATGGGGTTCTCTCTGAAGTCCATGGGCGTCAGGAGGCTTGTGATTGGCCAAGGCCTCCACCGTCCCTGCGTTGGAGTTTCTCCTATCTCTATTGGGTGTTCATTTCTCAAAATTGCTTATAATAACCAACAGATGGGATTATAAGATTTTGTATAAGATTTTTTCAAAAACGATTGCTTTTGCAATATACTATATGGGGTCTAAACCATTTTTCTCAACTAGATGAAAAATATATTAGGTACTGGAACTTTAAGGCGCTTTTACAATTAACTGCATTATTCATTCACTCCTCAGTCATGATAACACATTTATATAGGGAAGGTGGCAGCAGTGGGGATCAATCTGCCAACCTTCCACGTAGAGGGTAGTGGTTTGTTCCCCTGCTTTTGGTGCAGAAGCTAATGGGTTTGACTCTTCCTCAAGGCACCAAGATGTCCACTCACATATGGCTGGCTGTCTGGTGTAAAAATCTGCCAAATTCCCCATATGAAAGATTTGCTGTGGCAATCACTGATATTATGAAAACTGGACTTTTCTTTACTTTAATCCAAATATAAATTCAAGTTTATTAAGTTAATTTTAGCAAAAAGAAGTATGTGTATAATGACATGGATGACTGAGAGGCTTCACTGACATTAAATCTGAACACTTTTTCCAACTTTTCAGACCATGAAGCCCTGCTCTGTTTATGAAACGCTGGATCATCCACAAAGCTATCCGGTCAAACCTCCGGTAAGGACAAAAAAACAAAAAAAACAAAAAAAAAAACATACATTATAAATAATGTTTTTTTGTGCGCTTTTTTTTTTACTCAGGCACAAACAGTCTATGACAAGATACAGTTTAACCGTATGAAGCAGCAGTAAACACCCCAGGAGAAAAAGAAGGATGGCTCGACTCAGAAAGCATGCAGAAGGCCTGAATGTTGTGCTAAAATAATATATATTAATTACAGACCATGTTGTATACTCTGTAAATAAGATTATATTTTAAAAAGTATAATATTTTAATTTTGTTCCTTTTCTTATAAAATAAACATCTATAAGTGTCTGTATCTGTGTCTAACTGTGAATAATAATGACTTCGACCATGTTTTTGTTTCATCAGATTTGCTGCAATCTCAAAGTCAGAGATAACTATAGAGTTAAATGCAGTCTATGGGGGCACAGGTAACACTTGCAAAGCACATTTCAGTCTGTTGTTTGCTATAAAACACTTATTACCACATTTAGAATATTTGTATTGTATTATGCATGATTAGAAACACAGGACTTGTATGCACAAAAGGCCAACTACCCGAGACTTTGAGCATGGGGAAAAACGTTAATGTTTAAAAAAAGCACTCTCTCTGCTCTTATGTTTTTCCCCTTTTGTTTTGTTAAATGACAGATTTGTGTTTTACTTCTCTCTTTTTCCTGCTTCTGTCTTTCTTGTTTTTCCTTCTGTTTTGTGGTGTAAGCAGTTTGGAGCCAACGCTGGGCGAACTCTGAAGCCCAGATGAGGTCTCAAAGTCTTATTTAGTTATCAGAGACAACTTGTTATGCTGCTGTTGACAGAATAATTAGCTTTCCCTTAAATATACGAGAAAATCATCTGAGTTTTATAATGTTTTAGACTAAAGCTGCATTAAGGAGGCGTGCATATAGATATAGTCTTTATCATTAAGAGATTTCTGTTTGACACAGAACCAGTTCCTGTGGTAACTCCTAACCATGGTTTGCAGCGAGATATAACGCTTAACCCAAAGCTTATCTCTTCCTGCTGCATCTGAAAAGTGCTCTCTGATTGGCTGATCTATTTCCTCATTCTCAGGACACACAATATTCACAATAAACCATATATAAAAGTTCAACCTTCAATACTTTCACTCCAACTTCTTTCAACCGTTCCCTTCCGGGGTCGGCACAGCTTGACCTCTGCCTCCTTCTTTAACTCTGTCCTGCATCCGCTTCTCTCACACCAAACTAACTTCAGGTCCTCTTTCACTACTTCCATAAACAGTGGCGTAACGTAGCACTGAGGGGCCCCAACGCAGGCTTACTAACCATATAAATAACTGCTGATAGCTGTTTTAAGGTAGTCTGGTGCAAAAAAACCCCAAAAAAAACAGGTGCTCAATATCTGTTTAGAAGCAATTTCTAATCAGTATTTTGTGTATTTATCTTGAGAAAAAAAAAGACATTCATTCATTCATTTTGTTATGAGATTGCAAATTGAGCAGGATTTAAAACAATACAAAAAAGCAGCCCTCTGTATTGTGAATATTTTAAATCTGTACTGATCATAGAAGGACAAGGGCCCACTCTCATGACCCCTAAACCTCCCGGGGCCCAGTGCAGTTGCACTGGCTGCAGTGGCGTAACTTAGTAATGAAAGGCCCTAGTGCAATTTTTTAGAAAAGGCCCCAGTGGTCTAAAGCCAATCAGTACTAAAAGTTTATGCATTAAGCTTTTATTTTTTTTTTATGTGTCAGTGAGCTGTTTTTACTGGATTCAAAGGCCGGTGGTCTACGACAAGCTGGGCCCTGTCCAGGGTGTACCCCGCCTAAGGCCCAAAGTTACTGGGATAGGCTCCAGTCCCCCGCGACCCCTAACGGGAATAAGCGGAAGAAAATGAATGAATGAATGAATGAATGCTTACAGTCTGCAGAATTTATTTCAAATGACTTATGTTTAAAATTAGTGTTTATATCAATCCTAAGAAAACACATTGTTTTCTTGAAATATACTCGCTCACAGATAATACAGAGCCACCCAGGTCTTATAATTTATAATGAGCTGGTTCAATTTAACATGTATTAAAATGATTTTAAAGTAAAGACTTGACCATAGATGGACAAGGGCCCACTCGGAGGGGCCCTTAAAACCTCTTGGGGCCCAGTGCAGTAGTTGCACTGGCTGCACTGCCTGATGTTACGCCGCTAGCCATGAATCACTTCTTTGGCCTTCCTCTAGGCCTCCAGCTCTAACCTCTGCATCCTTCTACCCATACCTTCACTCTCCCTCCTCTGTACATGTCCAAACATCTCAGTCTGGCCTCTCTGACTTTATCTTTATCCCATTTATCTGAGTAGTTCTTCTTTTGTTCTAAAGTTAATTCAGCTCATTGCAGAAACAGTGCCTCTCTCTTAAGAGCACTGCATATCTTTGTCTCCCTCTAGTGGTAGTATGTATGTTCATTAGATGATTCATTGTTTTATTTTATTTTTTATTTTTATTTATTTATTTATTTATTTGCATTGACTGTCTCATAGTTTATGCCATTGAACATACATTTTAATGATTTTAATCCCTTGCTAAAACCCCACGAGCCAACATTATTACTGCTAGCATTTTATCTTGCTCTAATTGTAAAGCACGATGATCTTCTTTGAGCTGTTTGGTTGATTATATTTTTTGTCTATGATATAAAGTGAAATATACATATATTTTAGTGTATTTTTTAATGATGCTGCTTGAGGAATATTATTTTATCAAAACATCTGACACATTTCCGAAGACGAAGCTAAGAAACAGGTAAGAGCGAACCTCTCGGCTAACGATGATTAGCTTAGCCTGACATCTGCGATTTTTTAATAAAAGTTTTGTTGTGGACATTTTAAAAACAGCTATAAATGCAAAACGAGGTAAGTCACAATCTCTAGCTTCTAAAAGTCATGTATTTTTCTGCACAGAGCATTAATGGTAATTTCTTTAACCAGAAAAATACAAAAATGTTACCTTTATTTACAGCAAGAGTATACAAAATAGCCTTAATATATAAAGCCTAAATATATAAACATAGCATAAATGCAACATACCTCGCAGTTTGGCCCAACTTTGACTTTGAAGAAACTAAGCTCCTGATTATACATCCACACTTTACCATAAAGAAAATGTATTATGTACAAACAGGGTTGCCAGATCTGACTGACAGTTTCCAGCCCAAATATAACGTAAAACCCGCCAAACGCAATAAAACCCCGCCCAAATCACAACCATTCTACAATCTTATTGTTAAAACTGTAATACATATGAAATAACATATTTTGAGCACACAAAACTTCACAACTGCCGATGGAAAAAGTAATAAACAGTCTCCACAATGAGAGTAATCAGAAAAACAAATAGCTCTCTCACGCTTGCACTCCTCAGGGACAGGGGCGATCCACATTTTTATCTCTGGGTCAGTCTTCTTCCTGTACGATTTCTTGTATTTCCTCCACTTCTGCAGGTTGCTAAACACTAAAACTCCAAGCTTAAGAGGAAACACTGTTGGCCCGTACCCGCTCACAGGGCTGCAGTGTTTACTTTTTTCAGCCAATCAGAAGTCCATAATTAGACATGTGATTGACAACTAATGACACTAATATTACTACTTCTATTTTACAAATTCATTTTATTCATCAATAACCAGCAAATATATACAATTATTGATCAGGAAATTTAAAAATATTATTAAAATAAGTTTGTTTTACATTTTCAAAATCCCGCCCCATAAGTCTAAAAATAGCCCAAATATTATACACCCGCCCAACGCTATTTTTTTCCGCCGAGAGAGAGCAAAAGTAGCCCAATTGGGCGGGAAACCGCCCAATCTGGCAACATTGTGTACAAACTTTACACGCAGGGTTGCCAGATCTCACTGACAGTTTCCAGCCCAAACAGAAATTAAAACCCACGCAACACAATAAAAAACAGCCCATATCACAACCATTATAAATGTTAAAACTATTATACATAAGAAAGAACACAAAACATCACAGCTGCACTGAAAAAAGTAACACAAACAGTTTCACCACAAAGAGTGCATAGAAAACACAAAAAACATAAAATACCAACATAACCACCAAACACAAATCAGTCATTTTAAAACAAATGAACTGATGATATGAGTAGAAGGATATAGCAATTTATTGAAATGTGTATTTCTACTTTGGCATAAATGACAACTATTTTGATGGTATTTTTCTAAAAACCCACCAAATGTTGTGAAAAGCAGCCCAATTTTTATAAACTAGCCCATTGTGTCCAAAAGAAGCCTGATTTGGAAGAAACCAGCCCAATCTGGTAACACTATTTATACGTTTTTAAATTGCATCTCTGTGCATAGCTTTTTACAGCCCAGGGTGAACACCAAAATCAAAACAATAGTTCCTAATCCTACCTTAACTTCTCAAAATAAATTAATTACAAAAAATAATAATAATAATAATAATTCATACTTGTGGCAGTTAAACAAACAATTGTATATGCACTGTATTATTTTGTTCATGAGGCAACTTGACTTTATGTTAACAAATAAATTCAAAAGTGTTTTGGGGTCAGCCCTATGTTCCCATAGCCCATTGTTTTGTGAAGATTTCAGGTTTGGTGAGAACAAGGGGCTATAGGACAGTGGGAACATTGACACGCTCCCCATGTTGTAAACGGATACAAGAACATGACAAACAAGCAGAAATACAATTTCAAAAGCTGTAGAATACTTAATACAAAAAAGATTAAAAAAAATTACAAAATATATAAAATATATTTTAAACATGTACAAAAATACATCCCAGTTTGGTTCCAGCCACTGGGAGTTTAGGCTTCAAGGATCTGTGAAAAAAGACAGGAGAGATGTTCTTTACATTCATTTTTAAATTTTCAATTGTTTTTAGCACAGAGGAGAGAGAAATACATACTTTCAGATCCGGTCACAGTATACTTTCTGGAAAAATAGAGAGATAAAACACGATATAGGTTAATCAACTAACACCATAATAAATTAGTCAGACTACAATATTATGATCTTACCTATTTTTATTTAAACAGTATACACAGGCTGCAATCAGGAAACAAATAAAAAAACCTGGTACAAGAAACACAGGATCTCTGTAGATAATGTAGCCTGTAGGACTGGGATCAGGACTGGGACCAGTAGTGGGTTTGGGAGGAGTCACAGGGGTGTGCTCATCTGAAATATTGTGGAAAAAATATATGTGTCATTGTTATGTATTGGTGGATTACTGGTCTCTCTAGACCAGTGGCTCTCAACTGGACTGAGGATGCGACCCAAGTTTATACCTGATCATTTATTGTAACCCGTTTTTTACCGCTTACCATTTTCATTTAACTAAGAATAGAATAAAATAGAAGGAAAATCTGACTTTAGTTTAAATCACATTGAAGAAAAACAAGGTGACAGCCAATAATCTGCCTTTAACTAACCCTGCCCTCTCTCACACCGAGTAACTATTTCTGTATAAAAGCCATGTTATATTTAAACTATTTAAAATACAACCTTATCTAAAATCTTAGTCTTGTCTCACCTTCACATTTGAGAGTCCGAGCCCTGGTGGTGTTGTCCATATTTTTGCTGGAGATGCAGGTGAACTTGACGGCTGTCTGCGTAGAGCTGAGAAAAGCTACAAGACAGTTAGCATTGCCCTCCATTTCTTTGCTAACAGTCTTTATTGGAGGGTCTACGTTCCAGGACAAAGTGACTCCGTTGTCCGGAGAGACGCAGCGCAGTGCCATCAAACAGCCGTCCTTCTGTTGACTGTATGTGGTCTGTATCTCTGGGTTTCTCAGGTGCTCTGCAAGGTTTGGAAGCAAAAACAAAAGCAGTTAGCACAACGTAAGCTAAAGGCTACATGCTAAATGCCAAGGAATTGTTGTCATGCTGGAGAATTGGACTGCACAGTATACTACAAATGTATTATAAATGACAGAGGGCACATTGGCTACTCCCACCATCCAGATAAGAGAACTGTGGAATCTAAACAGGGTCGTACACAGAAATGTACAAATTCTGAGGTCTAGTTTAGCTTAATAGTTCAATCCTGGTTCAGACCTGGTTCAGACCTGGTTCGGTCCCAGTTTATTCCTGTTTTTTTAGTCCTGTTTTTGTGGCGCAGTGGGTGAAGTGTTCGTCCACCAACCGCAGGGTCAGCAGTAGTCCAAACCTCACTTAAAACTTTGTGTCCTTGGGCAAGGCACTTGACCTACATTGCCTACTCCAGTCACTATAAGTGGCTGGTTGTGACAGGAAGGGCATCCAGCATAAAAATCTACCATATCATTGTGCGACCCTAATGAGAAAGGGAGCAGCCAAATGATTTGTCCTGGTTGGACCTGGTTTAGACCTTGTTTTGTCCTGGTTTAAACTTTGTTTTGTCCTGGTGTAGACCTTGTTTTGTCGTGGTTTAAACTTTGTTTTGTCCTGGTTTAGACTTTGTTTTGTCCTGGTTTAAACTTTGTTTTGTTCCGGTTTAGGCCTTGTTTTGTCCTGGTTTAGACCTTGTTTTGTCTTGGTTTAGACCTTGTTTTGTCCTGGTTTAAACTTTGTTTTGTCCTGGTTTAAACTTTGTTTTGTTCCAGTTTAGGCCTTGTTTTGTCCTGGTTTAAACTTTGTTTTGTCTTGGTTTAGACCTTGTTTTGTCCTGGTTTAAACTTTGTTTTGTCCTGGTTTAAACTTTGTTTTGTTCCGGTTTAGGCCTTGTTTTGTCCTGGTTTAAACTTTGTTTTGTCTTGGTTTAGACCTTGTTTTGTCCTGGTTTAAACTTTGTTTTGTCCTGGTTTAAACTTTGTTTTGTTCCGGTTTAGGCCTTGTTTTGTCCTGGTTTAAACTTTGTTTTGTCCTGGTTTAGACTTTGTTTTGTCCTGGTTTAAACTTTGTTTTGTTCCGGTTTAGGCCTTGTTTTGTCCTGGTTTAAACTTTGTTTTGTCTTGGTTTAGACCTTGTTTTGTCCTGGTTTAAACTTTGTTTTGTCTTGGTTTAGACCTTGTTTTGTCCTGGCTTAAACTTTGTTTTGGGTTAGGGTTTGGCCTTGTTTTGTTCTGGTTTAGGCCTTGTTTTGTCCTGGTTTAGATCTTGTCTTGTCCTGGTTTAGGTCTTGTTTTGTCCTGGTTTAGACCTTGTTTTGTCTTGGTTTATCCTTGTGGCTTTGTGAGTTTGTTTAGACTTTTTAAACTCTGTATGTTTAATTTTTCATCATTTGTTTACCATATTGTAGCCTCTGGTCCTTAGACTACATAAAGAATACTTAATATTTCACAAACAAGTCCCCCCCCCCCACCCCCCCCCCCACCCCAAATAAGCAACAAAAATAAAATGCTTGCAGTATTTTTGTTAAAATATAAAATATATTGCACTTTTTACTACAAAATATTTTTCAGTATAAAAGAAAATACTAAGGCTAAAATCTGCCTCTGTATACTCTAAATACTTGATTGAATATAGCCTGATAAATATTGCACACACTTGCACACTTCAGTAAGGTGCACTCCCATTGGCTGTTGGTTAACACTGAATTACTGGCTGCTGATAACAGAGAGAAAATATTTGTTTCGCTAACATAAAGAAAGGGCACAAAAAAGGAAATGCAATGGATTTAACAAGGCCAGGATTGTTGCAGGATCACATCAGTCTGAACTCAGACTTAGAAGTTTAAGGTCAGCTCTAAACTACAGTTCTATGTCATGTTTTAGTATTTTGTGTTGAATTGGTCCTAAACAAAGGATTATATCTGGATTTTGAATTAGTTATGAGCACTTACGTTTTACTGTGAGTCTGATTTTGTTGACTTTGTTCATTCGCTCCTTGTTCAAGAAAACTACAGTGTACACCATCTCATCTGCTCCGGTCAGGTTTTTTATCACCAAATTCCCTGAAGTTAAAAAAAGAAAAAAACATAGTTAAATAGGGCTGTACAATATATTCCGACTGTATCCATCCCTCTTCTACTGCTTATCTGGGGCCGGGTTACAGAAGCAGCAGTCTAAGCAAGGATACCCCGACTTCCCTAAACTCAGACAGTTCCTCCAGCTCTAAAAGTATTTCCTGGCCAGCTGAGAGACATACAATTAGGTTCATAAGTATTTAGCTGGCTACCAAAACATACTGAAAATACAGAAATATAATCTATATGGTCTAAAAGGGCAGACTCTCAGATGTAATTTGAGGTTATTCACGTTCAAATCGGAGGAAAGGTTTAAAAATTACAGCTCTTTAATCCAATCCACTTTATTTCTATAGAACATTTTATAAGCAGAGAGTTTCCAAAGTGCTGCACATGAAAAACATTATAGAAAAACAAATTATTATTCTTATTACACTATTTAACTTCACTAGTCCCCATTAAAATAATATGAACCAGTAAAACCAAATAAGAGCAACACACTAAAATAACAATAAATAAGTAAAAACAATAAAAATAAATAAAAATAAAACAATAAAAGACATCTCATGCTGAGTTTAAAGCCAGAGAATAAAAGTGGGTCTTAAGACAACGAGACTTAAAACACTCGACTGTAGGGGCCATTTTGACGTGGCTGGGGCAGAGTGTTTCATAGTTTGGGGATGACTGCCGAGAAGGTCCGGTCCCCCCTGGTTTTAAGTCTTGTCTTAGGAACCACGAGCTGGAGCCTCCTTCGGTGTAGGGTGTCCTGGTGTCATGTGCACTTGTGGACACCCCTGTGCTGTTATGGACAAACTGTGACTAGCACAGAAGTCTAATAACAAAACACTGCTCAGGTTCAGACTTGGGAAGCCATTTCTCCAAATCATGTCCTTCCAGGAGAGTCCAGCCCTTCTTAAGGAGTTGGATTTCAGTGCCCAGGCTGTGCGTGGAGGTGAGCCCGACTATCTCTAGCCAGTATCTCTCATATCTGAAGACTTTTGCTCTAATCTATAAGAGGTCACCATGGCCTGGCCTCGTGTGCACTAAGACACAACATGCTTTGGCCTTACAGCTGCTACACATGTGGTTGTCCTTGTACAGCTCAGACAATAGAATAACAGGATACCACAGGAATTAATGAATTTCCAACACAAGTGACATTTTATTATGTCTATATCCCTACAGCTAGAAGCTGTGCCAGGGACCAGGTCATTGAGGCTCCCGCCTTCAACTGCTGCCCGATCCCACTGCACCAGTCCCCTATGGTTCCCTCTGCGGGTGGTGAGCCCACAGGTACTCCCAGGTGGGAATATCAGGAAAATGAATAACCAATATTGCAAGAAACTAAATGTATCGCAGTAATGTTAGGGTATTTTTCATCTGACAGAAATTAACACTGTCAGAATAAATAAGTAATAATAAAATAAATAAAAATGTGTTGTGACCAAATAAAATGTTTTTCGTCCTTAGTCCTAAATTAGTTTTGTTTTAGTCCTGGTTTAGTCATGTTTTAGTCTTGTTTTAGTCTTGTTTTAATTCTGGTTTAGTTTAGTTTTAGTCATGTTTTAGTCTTGTTTTAGTCTTGTTTTAATTCTGGTTTAGTTTAGTTTTAGTCATGTTTTAGTTTAGTTTTGGTCCTGGTTTAGTCTTGTTTTAGTCCAGATTTACTCCTGTTTAAGTCTTGTTTTAGTCCAGGTTGAGTCTTTGCTAAGTTTTAAAAAGTGACACAGTTTTGACTTGCAAACACAACTTTTTTTTTCTCATTTAATGCAGCCTTCTTATGAAACACTTTTTAATTGAACACACCTTTTTAATTGTTTTGACAGACCTTTTCAGTGTTGGCTAGTCTTGTACCTGTGGTTTTGTTCAGAGTCAGCCTCCCTCTGTAGCGGTAGAAGTAGTTCTCGTTGATCTTGTTGTTGAGGTAGGTGGCGATCCACGTGGTGTTGGTGTAGATGCTCCATGTGATCCTCGACAGTTCCCATGATTCATTGGCTCCTGATGGCAGCGTGACCGACTCTCCCACGTAACCTGACGTGGGGCTAAGGTCATCTGCCTGCACCACTGGTTTAACACGATAAACAGTTTTATTTTTAGTTTCACACAAAAAAAGCAGAAGTAACAACAGCAGATGCAGCAATTTGTCTTGGTTTAGGCACAGTATGGTCCTTATTTTGTGATGGACTTTTCTGGGCTATCCCACCTTGGTTTTGACCTGGCTTTGTTTCAGAATTACTGATCTAGTGGTTTACAAAATTAGTCAGCCATTCACTGACTGGATGCCCCTCTTGACACTACCCTCTACATTTATCCAGGCTTGGGACTGTCCCCTAAGGGTGGCTTTGTGTTTGGAGTTTCCCCCCAACACCAGTTTACAAACCAGGAGCTTTTTTCACTTTAAAGCTACGAAATAATGAAAATATCTTAGTCTCTGTAAAGTATTGTCAGAGAACATTAAGTGGATACGAAATACTGTTTGTCAGATTAGCATTAGCCACCAAATATTGCAAATTATGAATCAACAAGATGTTTTTGGCAGCTGAAAGCCAGTCGACTACATGTGTTTAATGCTAACAGCTACATGCTAAAACAGGGCAGCCCCAAGGTATTAAAAGGCATTAAATTGGTTCTAAATTTGATCTTGTCAAAAGCAAAGCCTTAAAAGCATTGAGTAAGTATTTTTGTTCATCTAGGTCATAAAATTTGTCAAAATATTATGTTAATATAATATTACAAAAAAGTAGAGTCGATACAATGGCAAAATATTTTTATTGAATAAATGTTATTGAAATGCATTTATTTATTTATTTATTTATTTTTTGAATTATTTTTTATTGCAGCACTGGAGTTTTTTCATTTGTATTAGACTTTTAAAATAAAACCCTTGAGTTTCAGAGAGTAGTACAGATAAGTAGTACAGATAATTATTGTAATTATTATAAATTCCTACAGACCATTGTCCCGTTGTCGATGATGCTGGCATTAAATTTCATTCATGGCATTAAAAATTCTCAAAAAGGTTTTAAATTTCACAAGACAAAACATGAAACTAGCCTGTAAGTCCCAGAATTCTCATGTTAAGCTGGGTAGGTAGTTACGTAACAATAATAAAACACTCGTCAAAATAAACCAGCTAGCCGACTTAGATGAGCTGCTGTCCTTAAATTTGTGGTTAAATTAAAATGTTCCAGTTTTGAGATAAGAAAATACAGTGACCTTACTTTTGAGATAAAAAAAGAAACGCCATAATAGAGAGGAAGCAGCACGTTGGTGATGATCACACGACTGTCAAAACAGTATATAGTAAAATGTTCTCAGTTGAAATCCTGTTAAGTCCAGTAAGCGTTATACTGTTTTTAATGGCTTTTTTATGTCATGTGTATGTTAGGTGCTCAAGGCTCTGAACAGAATTTGAATTACAGGAGAAGCCATTGTCGCCGCTCTGTGTGGACACGAGGTTAGGTCCTACACTGTAAATTTAAGAAGTTTGCTGTTAAACTAAGACTAAACCCTAAATGTTTAAAATATAAGTTCACTTTTCTGTAAATTTTTGAGAACAACCAACTTTGAGTTACAATTTCCCATATGTCAATGGCATTCAGTTCCCTCTTTATTATTTATGTAGTCTAGTGCCACCATTCGACTATTAACATAAAAATAAGTCATTTTTTTTACAGTTATTAAGGTATTAATAAGATTAAATTAACACTTACCTTTGAGGAATGTAATGTAGAGTAACAGACTCAGTCTCATTGTTGGATCACTGACAGTTAAGTTATGGTGAACTGGGCTGTAGTTTACACTTCCGCTTTCTTGCTTCCTCTTTTACTTATCTCTAAACGCTAGACTATCTTAATGCGAATAGCCCAATTGTGTGATCAAACATGCAGGCCAGCCTACAAGGTGCTAGCCAGTGAATTAGAACATCAACTATCAGATGTATGTATATTATAGTTTCAGTACTGCATTGTATTCTTAATATTTTGATAATTATGAAAACTCTAAATTCCTTTATTCACAGTATTAGAATATTTTGAAAAAGTTGAATATTGTAAACTGCTGGTGTCACACTTGACCTCTAAATAAACTGGAAACATGACTAAAGGTTTCCTGAATGGTCTTAGTCTGGTTCAGTCGGCCACACAGTCATGGGGAGGGCTACGCTACAGACAGTTGTCCAATCACTCACCCCTCCACAGAGAAAATAAACCACAAAAGGTTAGTGATAAAGAAGCTGCTGCTCACATATTGCTGGATTAAAGAATATTTCTATAAATGTGAGTGGAAAGAAAAAGTTTTAGAGAAAAAGATGCACAAGCAGCAAGGACTGCTGCATCCTGGAGACAAATGTCCAGAAAAGAACAAAGAACAGGACTTTGGGGAAGTTCACCAGGAGTGGACAGAGGGTGGAGCCAGTGCATCAGGACCAGGACACACCTCAGCAGTGCCACAAGCTGATTTTACGAATATTTAAATTTGGTGTTTTCGGTAACTGTGAGCCATAATTATCAAAATTATACAAAAATTTGTTGGATAGCACCGTGTACATCTGCTCAGATTTTCTGTTTGAGCAGATGTACTCCCACTTCTGCTTGACCAAGAATGACACAGGAAAAGAGAGAAAAAAAGAGGAAGATTTGATGAAGTATTTTAGTCCAGTACTCCTTAAGTATCGTGTACATTATCCATTTAAATACTATGATGAAACTTTCTCATCAAAAGGGGCTACTGCTGTTAGCAAAATAATTCAGATCTGGAACACCTTCTAGATCCAGAAGTTTTAAAGGATTCTTTAGCATTGCGAGATAGGGCCAAAGATGCAAACCCAAGCCACATAGTGTCAGTAAAGGGAAAAAAAACAGTCTTCATTGCAAGAAATATGGGCTTTGTGGTTCATTGGAAAGTCTGTGCTTTGTAACCTCAACACTCAACTTATTAATGCAGCCTTACGATAGAATAACACAGGCAAAATCAAACTTGAGACCACTTGTGACCCATAGGGAACAAAAATCATTTAATAAAAACACAATTTCAGTGTAAACCGTATAAAACATTTCAATCAACCATTACAAAAATCAGCTTATAATCCGTCAAATAAAAAAACACAATCTTTAAAAATGGTGAACGTCATTGTGACAATCTCTAGCGTTAGTGTTAAACTGCACAAAACCTACTGGAAATAATTATTTCATTTACAGCAAAGTTATTTCAGACAAACTTACTTGACCATGTGGTGCATTTTTACATTCTTTTGATTAGGCAAACGCTACTTCCTTTAACAAAAAATTCATATTTATTAATAAAGGGCATGATGAAACAAAGTTGTTCCCACACTTTGTTTTCATTTCTAAAACATTTTGCTTGACAACAGAGGGACATGTTTTCTGTTTCTTTTCTGGTAAAAAAAAAAAAAAAAAAAAAAAAAAAATCTGCAAAAGCCTCAACTCTTCAACTAAAATTCTTCTTCTTTTTTTTTTTTTTCACTGTACAAATCAAATGCGGACCACAGCTTACTTACACAGTCTTGCCAAAACACAACTGAAATTTTCACAGGACAATATAAATTAACTGCCAACCTAACTGGCCAGATGGTCTGTTGCACACAGGGATTCCCAACTGGTGGGTTGGGAGAAAGAAGTGGGTCACAGCAGGGAGGTTGAATACAGTTACGGTTAATGTTGAGCTTATTTGATATTATTTTTTACGACTTTTATGGCGGTGGTTCTCAAACTGTGGTATGGGTCCCACTGGTGGTACGCAGGATCTTTCAAGAGTAATTACTCTGTTTTTTGACGATGAAAATCATTAAATAGATAATTACAGACTGGTTATGTTTAGTTCTGATTTAGTCCTGGGTTGAATCCGGATTTTGTCCCGTTTTAGTGCTGCTTTAGGGCTTAAACCTGGTGTAGGCCGAGTTTAGTCCTAGTGTAGGCCGAGTTTAGTCCTAGTGTAAGCCCAGTTTAGTCCTAGCGTAGGCCCAGTTTAGTCCTAGCATAAGCCTAGTTCAGTCCTAGCGTAGGCCCAGTTTAGTCCTAGCATAAGCCTAGTTCAGTCCTAGCGTAGGCCCAGTTTAGTCCTAGTGTAAGCCCAGTTTAGTCCTAGCGTAGGCCCAGTTTAGTCCTAGCATAAGCCTAGTTCAGTCCTAGCGTAGGCCCAGTTTAGTCCTAGCATAAGCCTAGTTCAGTCCTAGCGTAGGCCCAGTTTAGTCCTAGCGTAGGCCCAGTTTAGTCCTAGCGTAGGCCCAGTTTAGTACTAGTGTAAGCCTAGTTTACTCCTAGCGTAGGCCCAGGTTAGTACTAATGTAAACCTAGTTTAGTCCTAGCGTAGGCCCAGGTTAGTACTAATGTAAACCTAGTTTAGTCCTAGCGTAGGCCCAGTTTAGTCCTAGCGTAGGTCCAGGTTAGTACTAATGTAAACCTAGTTTAGTCCTAGCGTAGGCCCAGTTTAGTCCTAGCGTAGGTCCAGTTCAATCCTAGCGTAGGCCCAGTTTAGTCCTAGCGTAGGCCCAGTTTAGTCCTAGTGTAAGCCTAGTTTAGTCCTAGCGTAGGCCCAGTTTAGTCCTAGCGTAGGCCCAGTTTAGTACTAGTGTAAGCCTAGTTTAGTCCTAGCGTAGGCCCAGTTTAGTACTAGTGTAAGCCTAGTTTAGTCCTAGCGTAGGCCCAGTTTAGTCCTAGCGTAGGCCCAATTTAGTCCTGGTATAGGCCCAGTTTAGTCCTAGAGTAGGCCGAGTTTAGTCCTAGAGTAGGCCGAGTTTAGTCCTAGAGTAGGCCGAGTTTAGTCCTAGAGTAGGCCGAGTTTAGTCCTAGAGTAGGCCCAGTTTAGTCCTAGAGTAGGCCTAGTTTAGTCCTAGCGTAGGCCCAGTTTAGTCCTGGTATAGGCCCAGTTTAGTCCTAGCGTAGGCCCAGTTTAGTCCTAGAGTAGGCCGAGTTTAGTCCTGGTATAGGCCTAGTTTAGTCCTAGAGTAGGCCGAGTTTAGTCCTAGCGTAGGCCTAGTTTAGTCCTAGCGTAGGCCAAGTTTAGTCCTAGCGTAGGCCCAGTTTAGTCCTAGAGTAGGCCGAGTTTAGTCCTGGTATAGGCCCAGTTTAGTCCTAGAGTAGGCCCAGTTTAGTCCTAGCGTAGGCCCAGTTTAGTCCTAGCGTAGGCCGAGTTTAGTCCTGGTATAGGCCTAGTTTAGTCCTAGAGTAGGCCCAGTTTAGTCCTAGCGTAGGCCCAGTTTAGTCCTAGCGTAGGCCCAGTTTAGTCCTAGAGTAGGCCGAGTTTAGTCCTGGTATAGGCCTAGTTTAGTCCTAGAGTAGGCCGAGTTTAGTCCTGGTATAGGGCCAGTTTAGTCCTAGAATAGGCCCAGTTTAGTCCTAGCGTAAGCCTAGTTTAGTCCTAGCGTAGGCCCAGTTTAGTCCTAGCGTAGGCCCAGTTTAGTCCTAGAGTAGGCCGAGTTTAGTCCTGGTATAGGGCCAGTTTAGTCCTAGTGTAGGCCCAGTTTTGTCCTAGTGTAGGCCCAGGTTAGTACTAGCGTAGGCCCAGCATAGGCCCAGTTTAGTCCTAGTGTAGGCCCAATTTAGTCCTAGAGTAGGCCCAGTTTAGTCATAGCGTAGGTCTAGTTTAGTCCTGGTTTAGCCACAGTCTAGTCCCGATTCAAGCCCACTCTGGCCCTGGTTTAGACCCATTTAGTCAGTTAAAGATGGCACTTGGATACATGTATTTTCTGTGTTGGTTCTCGGAGTGAAAAGTTTGAAAAGCACTTCTTTTGTTTTACCATTTCGTGTAAATAAAACAACTCTTAGGCTTCAAACTAAGCTGAATATTCAAACTACAATATATTCAACCTTCTTATGACCCACTGTTTGGTCCCAGCTCGCGAGTCGAGAACCACTGCTCCAAATTTCCAACATTTTTACAACAAGTGAGAATCTAATCAGCAAAAAAATGACTGGATTATTATTTCTTCACATTAAAATAACAGTAGTTCCTATGCGCCTTCTACGTAGTGTTTTAAAGTCAAACCAACAAGACATTTAATAAAAACACTATAAAAACTCACATTACATACTTCATATTTAAAAAAAAGTCAAGTCAGTTTGTTATTAGACTATTGATAACAACCTCTTCTCAATAGAGTGACATTAAAAGTAGTAGTTGAGTAGAGTAATGGTCAAACAACAGCCTCTATGGGAACCGAGTAATCAACACTGCCGTTTTTTTAAAGGTTATCTTGCACAATGAGCAGAAGTGACTCAATGATAGACGGCCTATTCCTGTCATTTCTGGGTTGTAAATTCTGTATTTTTAGTAAACTGTCATGTTGGTCAAAAAGTAGAAGTAGAACCAAGAGGGTTTCTAAGCACTCGAGTTGCAATGTTTGAATGCAGACAACCCATTATTATTCATATCCTGTATACATAACATTTGTAGTTTTGTGGATTAAAAATACACAGTGAACTCACAGTGAGAGCAATGGCAATGTGGCATTTTAGTGACCACATTTAAAGCAGCACAGGGACAAAAAATATTCAAATATCCTGCTTTGAATAGAGTGAGCTGTTGGTTTAGGCAGACACTCTATGATAGCTTGTTCACTGCTTGTTAATGGACATACAGTTGCTTATGAAACACAAATGAATGTTTAACAGAAACCTTAAGTTTTAAGTTCAAAACGAACATCTGAATCGAGATGCAAGCAAACTATGCAACTTTGCTTGTGTCTCTACTGTTTTGATCGCATTTTTCCTTAAGGAGCTCCCCCTACATTTCCGAGAAAAGCACTGCGGTGAAAACTCACGAGTCCGTTCGACCTGTGTGTGACGCCTTGACTCTCGTTTTGTCCTCCTCGTATCTTTACAAAGATCTCCTCTGTCTTTTGGCTGCTCTGGCATGAAGAAAATCTAAGAAACAAGGTCATTAATAGCTTGTAGTTGTAGCTAACCTTCACATAGGAATGGGAAGATAAAAGAATCACGATAATCTTAGCCACAATAATTGTGATTAACGTTATTATCCCGATATTTATGAAATTATTCTTGTAGTTTGAAAATCTAGCTAAAACATACTGGAATTACTTTTCAGTGACAACAGACTCAAGTTTATAATTTTAGGATAAATTATTGCAAATATATGGCTTCCCCTTGTGGCCAAAATTTAGAATACATATAAACAACAGCTGTAGTGACCTGGATAACGCAGTGAGTTGTTAAACTGCTGGGTTGGTGCTCCCATTTTTGCAAAGCTGGTTTTTCGCCAAGATACAGCAGGGGGAGGTCCAGGAGGCTTTATTCACCCTGTAAAACCTATTTCGCCATCACACTGACCAAAGCTGTTCATTTTGGGTTAAAAAGTTGAAATGGCTTTAGGGTTAGAGTATTTTGAAACCGCTGGTCTTCAGGGATTTTCACACACAGTGATCTCTAAAGTTTACAGAGAATGGTCCCCAAAAGAGGAGATATCCAGTGAGCAGCAGTTCTGTGGTGAAACTGCTTTGTTGACACCAGACATTAGAAGAGAAAGGCCAGTTTTGAGATGATAGAAAGGCAAAAGTAACTCAAAAATCCAGTCTTTAGTTCATCTCTGAACACTGAAGTAGAAGACCACACCAGGGCCACTTTTATAGGTACAGGTTGTATCTAACAAAGTGGCCTAGCAGCTGTAGTGTAGAGATAAAAATGACGAGATCAGTACCATTGTAGTATTGAATAAGCTGCACTGTTTCGTGAAATTTCGCTTGCTTATAACACCACTCATTGTCCTCTTTTTTTTTTTTTTTCCTTCTTTTGTCCATCGCGTCTTACACCGAAGTCTCAGATTGTAGCTTCATGACAAACTTGTGGCTCTTGGGGTCGACAAACTCCTCGCCTATGGCCACGAAGGGCAGCGACGTCACCGTCACGACCAGAGAGAAGTCCGGGCGGCGGAGAGAAAACACCTGTCCCTGGCGTACCGCGGAGGTCACGGGCTCCTCGCTCACCAAAGTCCATTGGCGCGCCCTGCCGTGGTCCAGGTACTGCAGCGTGGGGCCCAGAGCCAGGTAACGCTCCAGGAAGGCCTAGGATAAAAACAAAAAAACAGCCTTTTGACAAAATGCTCTTTCTGTAAAGACCAGTAAGATCTTGGAGTGTCCCACATTACAAACCTTCAAAACTTTTGTCTTGTAACCACTGACCTTTATTTGTATAGCACTTATCAAAACAAAGTTACAAAGTGCTTCACAACATTTAGAAAACAAGCCAGAGATAAAACAATAGAACATGAATTCTAAAGAGACAATAAAATGAATAAAAACAAATTCACAAAAGAAAGCCATTATATTATATGTCATTATATTAATGTGCACTGTCCCTATCAAACAAAAACAAACAACAAATAAATTAAAAAATTTTGCTAAAGAGGGTTCTCATTTGAACAGTATGTGTTTGTAGTGAGGCTTTAAGACTGTGTGGCCAAGACAGGAGCTAACAAGAAGCTAAAAAGGTGTTCCAGATGAAATGAAACTCCTAGCTATGATAGAACTGCTGTGTAATTTCCAAAAAAATATGCCCTGTTGCATTGTCTGATAAACCTGTGGACGTACCTTGGGGGTCATGTTGTGCGTGATGCAGAACTGCAGGTGGTTGATGATGCTCTCCATGGTGTGGTAGGACTGCTGCCTGGTGGCCCGCAGGTACTTCTGCATGGCCCGGGCCATAGGGGCGAAGATGGCCTGAGCTGCCTCCCGCGGGTCCATCACCTCACGCGGGTGTTTGGGAGAGGAGGGAGTCTGGTCGTCCTGGTGACGTTTGATGTGAGTGAAGGCCTCCTCTACTGCCACCACCAGTCTGGGAGGAGACGAGAGGTGAGTGACACTCGTGTAAGAGACAAGTAGGAGAACAGTAACCTGGAGAAAGCAATGGCTCCCATTGAAAATCTTTGTAAAGGGGCGGGACTTTCAGGACTATACTTGGAGGTGATTGGATAAAGCAACAGCTACGTAGCTGAACAACAAACCACTACGACAGTAAAACAACACAATAAAGACATTAGAGGATGTTTGCTGTTTTTGTAAATGTAGAACAGCATACTTTACATTTTTTGCGTCGCCATTTTGACAAAGCTAAAAATGCTTGTCGTTGTTGGCAAACCTAAAACCTGCCCACTCACAGCAGTACTGCCGCACAATTGGCCCGGAAACAAAGGAATCAGCGGGAGTATGACAAGATGGATTTTGCTCACAAATTTTATGACAATCCCAGTTTGCTGTGCAAGGTAAAGAGAGCAGTGCTCCAAGCCTCAACCATACTTCCTCAGGTCAAACTGTATTAAAAATTTAGGATACACCAATGTTTGTGCATTTTGTTCCTTTGTAAGTCTGATGATAACGTGAACACAATGCTGACACTTGATATACAAATGAATTTCACCTCAGGAATAAATAGTCACTGAATTAAATTACAGACTATTAAGCATTAGTTCTGCATTAGTAACTACACAGTCCATCATTTCCAAAGCATTAATGAGACTGACGAGGTTAAATTCAGAGCTCTAAGTTTAAGGCCAGCTCTGTTGTGGGACTGACAGAGAATACAATAGTACCGTATTTTCCGGACTATAAGCCGCTACTTTTTCCCCCAGCTTTGAACCATGCGGCTTATACAAAGATGCGGCTTTTCTATGGATTTTTCTTCAGCCGCCAGGGGGGGGCGCTAGCAGGACGGAGTACAGAGTTACATTACTTTTAAATCCTGGATGCTGTGCACGTCCAGTTTCCTGTTTGGTGCGATCTGAGTTGCAGAGGTTGATCTGAACAGAATCTGCCGTCAAACAAAATAGACTGGCTGCGTATCTCTGGCGCAGGGCGGAGCACAGGCCGGACCAGCGCCGCAGAGCTGCGGAGGCTGTGGAAACGCTCTCATTCACTAGAACGGCAGTGTATTTACTGCAGGAGTGCTGTGGCATAGTGCAGCAGATCGGATTCGCATGCAGTGTGTATCCGGTAATTATCTCATTTCTCAACCTGGATATTGGCGGCTTATAGTCTGGTGTGGCTTATATATGTACATTTTTTTTTTTAACTTAGTGGGCTTAGCGGCTTATATTCAGGTGTGCTCTATAGTCCGGAAAATACGGTAATAAAGTTTTGTGGGCGTGCATGAGTCGAGCTCAGTACCTAGCCTTGCGTTTGCGGACCCTGCGCTCCATCTCGGCCTCCTCGTAGTAGTACTCGTTGTGGGAGTTGTCTCTTCTCCGAGCGGCGGCTGCGATCATGGCACGGGACTGTCCCGTGGAGTTACCGGTGGTGTTTTCTGAGGATGCAATGCAATGAATACAGATGTACAGTGGTTTGGATACAAGAGATATAGGACTATAGGAAGAAGTACTTACTATCTGTACTGCTACCTTAAAATAATATTACTTAAGTTGAAGTAATAGTAACCTACAAAATGCTGTCATTATTTAAGTAAAAATATAAATGTACAATTTATTATTATTAGTTTTAAGTAGTAACTATTTCTATTACTATTGCTACTGTTGTTTCTACTCCTAATACTACTACTATTACAGCTACTACTACTACTACAACAAATACTACTACTCCTGCTTCTACTACTGCAAATACAACTTCTAATACTGCTTCTACTTCTACTTCAACTACTACTGCTGCCGCTACTGCTTAATACTACCAATACTACTACTATTACAGCTACTACTGCTACTACAAGAAATACTACTAATGCTGCTGTTACTACTACTACTACTGCTGCTGCTGCTACTATTACAACAAATACAACTTCTACTACTGCTGCTACTACAACAAATACTACTACAGCTGCTACTACTGCTACTACTGCTACTACTACTACTTCTTCGTCATAAGTATAAGTATCTAGTTACTTCCCACCACTGCACAGTGAACACATTGCTGTTGGGGCTCTACCTTCTCCGAGGCTGTAAATCTTGAAAGCAGAAGCCTTTTTGGACAGGATGGACTTGGGCAGGTTTAAGATGGCGGGGTTGTGAACCGGGAAGTCGCTGTAGTAATGGTCCAACACCCACGCCGCCGCTCGCTGAACACTGAAAACAAAAACCACAGAGAGGGAAGATAAAGTTGACTTGAGACCGTTACCGAGCCATCAGGGCTGAGAAATGTGCAGTTTAAGACGGAAGTGGTGAACCAAGTGCTAAGAGTAATGTGAGAAACAAAAGCCATAACATATACAAAATTTGTTTGCTGCTTATATGACATGAATAATACTAAAATTAAAATTAGTATTAGGACTTTACATCGAACCAAAGCTTAGACCTAAACTTCTGCTCTTTTCTATAGTCAAGGAAAATTGTTTATTCGACTGCTTAAACTGGAATAATGTGAAAAACAAGACCCAGTGGTTCTCAAACTGTGGGTACAGGTCCTACTGGTGGTACGCAGGCTTCCTCTGGTGGTACGCAGGAGTCTTTTGCATTTCATGGCATGATTTAATTTCATTTAGAGACTGTTTTATTCCAGGTTTGGTCCTTGATTTGTCAGGGTTTAGTCTCGGTTTGGACCTGTTTTAAACCTGGTGAGGTCCTGGTTTAGTCCGGACTTGGTGATGGTTTAGTCCTGGTTAAGTCCTGGTTTAGTCCTGGTTTAGTCCTGGTTTAGTCCTGGTTTAGTCCTGGTTTAGTCCTGGTTTAGTCTTGGTTTAGTCTTGGTTTAGTCCTGGTTTAGTCCTGGTTTAGTCCTGGTTTAGTCCTGGTTTAGACCTACTTTAGACCTGGCTTGGTCCTGGTTTTGTCCAGACTTGGTGATGGTTTAGTCCTGCTT
Organism: Bostrychus sinensis; assembly: GCA_020698575.1. Lineage (NCBI taxonomy): Eukaryota > Metazoa > Chordata > Actinopteri > Gobiiformes > Eleotridae > Bostrychus > Bostrychus sinensis. The sequence continues at coordinate 12,420,810 of CM036252.1, forward strand.
TAGTCCTGCTTTTAACCTGGTGTGGTCCTGTTTTAGTCCTGGTGTGGTCCTGCTTTAGACCTGGTGTGGTCCTGATTTAGTCCTGGTGTGGTTCTGATTTAGTCCTGGTGTGGTCCTGCTTTAGACCTGGTGTGGTCCTGCTTTAGACCTGGTGTGGTCCTGCTTTAGACCTGGTGTGGTCCTGGTTTAGACCTGGTTTAATCTTAGTTTGACCCTGGTTCGGTTCTTGTTTAGACCTAGTGTTGTCTTGGTTTAGTTCTGGTATAAACCCTGTTTTGTCTTTATTTAGCAATGCATATTTCTGGAAAACCCTATTTTATCCTTTGGTTTAGACCTGGGTTAGTCCAGATTTAGGCTCATTTTAGTCTAGTCCTTTAAAGATGTTCCTTGAAAAGCCAAAACCTTTTCTGCGGTGGCTGGTTGTCAACACTGAAAGAATTTTGGCTAATTTAACATTAAGTGCTATACAGACTAGCTAGAACAGGTTAAAGTGCTGATAATAACAGTCCTGAATTAATAAAAAGAATAAAAAAGCCACGAACCTGAGATGCCCCACGTTGTAAAAGCGACTGACTCCATCCGAGGACCTCACCACTTTGAGACAGAAGGCGGCCCGTAGGTGGCGCACTTCGAGAAGCACCAGAGCCAGATACTGAATGAACAGCAGAGCGTCCACCAGCGACGCAGCGTATCCCACGATGCCCCTGTAGTCCGTCTCCCTGGGCTCCAGCACCCGCACGCCGTAAAACAACCAATAGGATGCCACGAAAAGGAAGACCAGAGCCAGCAGCAGACACCGGTACACAAAAAAACGTGGGAAAGAGGCACGGGGCGGTCTCAGAAACAGAGCCCAGGTTGAAATGAGGAGAATTAACAGTTTGAAGGCCACAGAAATGTACTGCCCCTCGCACGGCGTCCCACAGGGCTCCAGAGCGTCCCGCCACAGGAGCTGGGGCAAGGCGAGGAAGGCCAAGGGGGTGACGAAGGCAAACAGACCCAAGATGGCGCCCAGGACCAGGCCGAGGTAGCGCCGGCAGTGCAGAGGGGCGGAGTCCTCGAGGTCCTTAGTGATGCGGGTCAAATCCTCCTGAGAGACGCTGTCCACAGACGTCCCGGTGACGACGGTGGTGGTCTCGCCCCAGTTATCGTCCTAAAGAGGGGAAAGACAGAAGGCTATTACTCAAAAGATAATTTATACCAGCTATGCATGCATTTGATTATGAATGTAGAGGTCTTTCCTGTTCATTTTGATGAGGGAACCAGTAAAGTTTTTAGACAAATATGAATTGCTTTTGTTGATATTTTAGGTTAAAGGTGCCCTATTATGCTAAATTGTCTTTTTTTCCCAACATGTTATATTGTTGTTTCTTCCTCAAAAACATACCTGGAGTAGGATTTTGTTTCCTTCACAATTGTTTGAGTAATCCTGTTTGCTGAGGCTGCTTCTGCTCGTTTCTAAAGCCCATACACTGTCACCAGACTCATTCTGATCATTTCCGTGCTTAAATTGCCGTCACTATGAAGCAGTTAGCTCATTTATCTATCTGTTAGCGTCATGTTGCTAATACCAGTGATAAAAAGCCATTTTATTCTCTGTCTAGTCCCTCACCATTTCAAGCAGGGGGTGACAGACACCTCCTCCAAGTGTTCTCTACAAACTCAAATTACTACCTTTTTACATACATATACATTATTTTTAAAACCTGAAATACTAATGCAAAGGAGTCCTAAGCCTTTACAAAAAGCCTGAAAAAAGCATAATATGTGATCTTTGAGGTATAAAATCTGACTCTAGAGATTTCTGCCATGGTTTTATAACTAGTCCAGCAGAACATAAAAAAGCAGTGACTTTTAGTATGTGCCCTTTAGATTATTTAGTGCTAATTGCTCAGAAATTAAAACACACAGTATTAAGCTACGTGCCATTGTTGTCTACCCATTACACACAGGTAGTAGATAATAATGCTAATTTGTACATTAAAAACCTATCTGTCTGAAGCTTCTGTTGCTTGCAAACACTAAAAGGCTCTACTCATTAGATTATAAAGTCATCAGCCTTGTTTTTGTGCTTGTGCTCACATTAGGCTGTGAAGTGTAGCCATTAATGTTAGTATGTACATATTAATACTCGGTAAATACTGTGTACCCTCTCGTCTCCTCTGGTCGACTCGGCGTCCAGCAGAGGTTCTCCCGGAGGCTGGAGCCCGGACTTGTCACGACTGCTGCCATCTCGACTTTTGGAGCTTCGATGTCGGTCTCTCCGCTCCCTGGAAGGAAAAAAAACAAAACATCAGTCTGGTCGTTAGTCCTGGTTTAGACCTGTGTTAGTCCTGGTTTAGACCCGTGTTAGTCCTGGTTTAGACCCGTGTTAGTGCTGGTTTAGACCTGTGTTAGTGCTGGTTTAGACCTGTGTTAGTCCTGGTTTAGACCTGTGTTAGTCCTGGTTTAGACCTGTGTTAGTCCTGGTTTAGACCCGTGTTAGTCCTGGTTTAGACCTGTGTTGGTCCTGGTTTAGACCTGTGTTAGTCCTGGTTTAGACCTGTGTTAGTCCTGGTTTAGACCTGTGTTAGTCCTGGTTTAGACCTGTGTTAGTCCTGGTTTAGACCTGTGTTAGTCCTGGTTTAGACCTGTGTTGGTCCTGGTTTAGACCTGTGTTAGTCCTGGTTTAGACCTGTGTTAGTCCTGGTTTAGACCTGTGTTAGTCCTGGTTTAGACCTGTGTTAGTCCTGGTTTAGACCTGTGTTAGTCCTGGTTTAGACCTGTGTTGGTCCTGGTTTAGACCTGTGTTAGTCCTGGTTTAGACCTGTGTTAGTCCTGGTTTAGACCTGTGTTAGTGCTGGTTTAGACCTGTGTTAGTCCTGGTTTAGACCTGTGTTGGTCCTGGTTTAGACCTGTGTTGGTCCTGGTTTAGACCTGTGTTGGTCCTGGTTTAGACCTGTGTTGGTCCTGGTTTAGACCTGTGTTGGTCCTGGTTTAGACCTGTGTTAGTCCTGGTTTAGACCTGTGTTAGTCCTGGTTTAGATCTGTGTTAGTCCTGGTTTAGACCTGTGTTAGTCCTGGTTTAGATCTGTGTTAGTCCTGGTTTAGACCTGTGTTAGTCCTGGTTTAGATCTGTGTTAGTCCTGGTTTAGACCTGTGTTAGTCCTGGTTTAGACCTGTGTTAGTCCTGGTTTAGATCTGTGTTAGTCCTGGTTTAGACCTGTGTTAGTCCTGGTTTAGATCTGTGTTAGTCCTGGTTTAGACCTGTGTTAGTCCTGGTTTAGACCTGTGTTAGTCCTGGTTTAGACCTGTGTTAGTCCTGGTTTAGACCTGTGTTAGTCCTGGTTTAGATCTGTGTTAGTCCTGGTTTAGACCTGTGTTAGTCCTGGTTTAGATCTGTGTTAGTCCTGGTTTAGACCTGTGTTAGTCCTGGTTTAGACCTGTGTTAGTCCTGGTTTAGACCTGTGTTAGTCCTGGTTTAGACCTGTGTTAGTCCTGGTTTAGACCTGTGTTAGTCCTGGTTTAGATCTGTGTTAGTCCTGGTTTAGATCTGTGTTAGTCCTGGTTTAGACCTGTGTTAGTCCTGGTTTAGACCTGTGTTAGTCCTGGTTTAGACCTGTGTTAGTCCTGGTTTAGACCTGTGTTAGTCCTGGTTTAGACCTGTGTTAGTCCTGGTTTAGACCCGTGTTGGTCCTGGTTTAGACCTGTGTTGGTCCTGGTTTAGACCCGTGTTAGTCCTGGTTTAGACCTGTGTTAGTCCTGGTTTAGACCTGTGTTAGTCCTGGTTTAGACCCGTGTTAGTCCTGGTTTAGACCCGTGTTAGTCCTGGTTTAGACCCGTGTTAGTCCTGGTTTAGACCTGTGTTAGTCCTGGTTTAGACCCGTGTTAGTCCTGGTTTAGACCTGTGTTAGTCCTGGTTTAGACCCGTGTTAGTCCTGGTTTAGACCCGTGTTGGTCCTGGTTTAGACCTGTGTTAGTCCTGGTTTAGACCTGTGTTAGTCCTGGTTTAGACCTGTGTTAGTCCTGGTTTAGACCTGTGTTAGTCCTGGTTTAGACCCGTGTTAGTCCTGGTTTAGACCTGTGTTGGTCCTGGTTTAGACCTGTGTTAGTCCTGGTTTAGACCTGTGTTAGTCCTGGTTTAGACCTGTGTTAGTCCTGGTTTAGATCTGTGTTGGTCCTGGTTTAGACCTGTGTTAGTCCTGGTTTAGACCTGTGTTAGTCCTGGTTTAGATCTGTGTTGGTCCTGGTTTAGACCTGTGTTAGTCCTGGTTTAGTCCTCTGTTAGTCTTGGTTTAGACCTGTGTTAGTCCTGGTTTAGACCTGTGTTAGTCCTGGTTTAGATCTGTGTTGGTCCTGGTTTAGACCTGTGTTAGTCCTGGTTTAGATCTGTGTTGGTCCTGGTTTAGACCTGTGTTAGTCCTGGTTTAGACCTGTGTTAGTCCTGGTTTAGATCTGTGTTGGTCCTGGTTTAGACCTGTGTTAGTCCTGGTTTAGTCCTCTGTTAGTCCTGGTTTAGACCTGTGTTGGTCCTGGTTTAGACCCGTGTTAGTCCTGGTTTAGACCTGTGTTAGTCCTGGTTTAGACCTGTGTTAGTCCTGGTTTAGACCCGTGTTAGTCCTGGTTTAGACCCGTGTTAGTCCTGGTTTAGACCCGTGTTAGTCCTGGTTTAGACCTGTGTTAGTCCTGGTTTAGACCCGTGTTAGTCCTGGTTTAGACCTGTGTTAGTCCTGGTTTAGACCCGTGTTAGTCCTGGTTTAGACCCGTGTTGGTCCTGGTTTAGACCTGTGTTAGTCCTGGTTTAGACCTGTGTTAGTCCTGGTTTAGACCTGTGTTAGTCCTGGTTTAGACCCGTGTTAGTCCTGGTTTAGACCTGTGTTAGTCCTGGTTTAGACCTGTGTTAGTCCTGGTTTAGACCCGTGTTAGTCCTGGTTTAGACCCGTGTTAGTCCTGGTTTAGACCCGTGTTAGTCCTGGTTTAGACCTGTGTTAGTCCTGGTTTAGACCCGTGTTAGTCCTGGTTTAGACCTGTGTTAGTCCTGGTTTAGACCCGTGTTAGTCCTGGTTTAGACCCGTGTTGGTCCTGGTTTAGACCTGTGTTAGTCCTGGTTTAGACCTGTGTTAGTCCTGGTTTAGACCTGTGTTAGTCCTGGTTTAGACCTGTGTTAGTCCTGGTTTAGACCCGTGTTAGTCCTGGTTTAGACCTGTGTTGGTCCTGGTTTAGACCTGTGTTAGTCCTGGTTTAGACCTGTGTTAGTCCTGGTTTAGACCTGTGTTAGTCCTGGTTTAGATCTGTGTTGGTCCTGGTTTAGACCTGTGTTAGTCCTGGTTTAGACCTGTGTTAGTCCTGGTTTAGATCTGTGTTGGTCCTGGTTTAGACCTGTGTTAGTCCTGGTTTAGATCTGTGTTGGTCCTGGTTTAGACCTGTGTTAGTCCTGGTTTAGTCCTCTGTTAGTCTTGGTTTAACCCTGGTTTAGTCTTTGTTTAACCCTGGTTTAGTCTTTGTTTAACCCTGGTTTAGTCTTGGTTTAAACCTGGTTTAGTCTTGGTTTAAACCTGGTTTAGATTGTGTAAGTTCTGGCTTAGTCCTGCTTTAGTCTCGGTTTAATCCTGGTTTAGTCCGGGTTTAGACCTGTGTTAGTCCTGGTTTAGACCTGTGTTGGTCCTGGCTTAGTCCTCTTTCAGTGCTAAATTAAAATCAATTAAATTAAATTAGACCTGGTTTAGTCTTAGTTTAATCCTGGTTTAGTCCTTAATTAGACCTGTGTAAGTTCTGGCTTAGTCCTGGTTTAGTCCTCTGTTAGTCTTGGTTTAACCCTGGTTTAGTCTTGGTTTAACCCTGGTTTAGTCTTGGTTTAACCCTGGTTTAGTCTTGGTTTAACCCTGGTTTAGTCTTGGTTTAATCCTGGTTTAGTCCGGGTTTAGACCTGTGTTAGTTCTGGCTTAGTCCTGGTTTAGTCTTAGTTTAATCCTGGTTTAGTCCTTAATTAGACCTGTGTAAGTTCTGGCTTAGTCCTGGTTTAGTCCTCTGTTAGTCTTGGTTTAACCCTGGTTTAGTCTTGGTTTAACCCTGGTTTAGTCTTGGTTTAACCCTGGTTTAGTCCGGGTTTAGACCTGTGTTAGTTCTGGCTTAGTCCTGGTTTAGTCTTAGTTTAATCCTGGTTTAGTCCTTAATTAGACCTGTGTAAGTTCTGGCTTAGTCCTGGTTTAGTCCTCTGTTAGTCTTGGTTTAAACCTGGTTTAGACCTGTGTAAGTTCTGGCTTAGTCCTGCTTTAGTCTTGGTTTAATCCTGGTTTAGTCTGGGTTTAGACCTGTGTCAGTTCTGGCTTAGTCCTGGTTTAGTCTGGGTTTAATCCTGGTTTAGTCCGGGTTTAGACCTGTGTTAGTTCTGGCTTAGTCCTGGTTTAGTCTTAGTTTAATCCTGGTTTAGTCCTTAATTAGACCTGTGTAAGTTCTGGCTTAGTCCTGGTTTAGTCCTGGTTTAGTCCTCTGTTAGTCTTGGTTTAATCCTGGTTTAGTGCCGGTTTAGACCAGCTCTAGCCATCACCAACCCTAACAAAAAAATAAACCATAGAAAATGAATAATTTTAGTATTTTAGACGTATCTTTTTACCTGTGTTTGCGAGAGCTGCGTGAGTGGGACGACTTGTAGGAGTAGCCCGAGTACGTCGACTCGTTGTCCATGTCGGAGGCCGTCAGTGGGCGGGGTTTCTTGGCCCCTGCCGCCACGGACCCGCCCCCTTTCTCCCAAACCACGCCCAGCTGCCCCTTACAGTTGGTGATAGACTTGGACGACAGAGCCAACGGGAGGCGCAGCAAGTCCACTTTGTTCCTGAGGGAATCTATCTTGGAGGCCTGCGAAAAACACACAAGAGAGGGCAATTGAGTGGGACGGGCAGACAAAAAAATACAGTTTCAAAGAGATGAAGGGAGAGAAGTTGGCAGGAAGAAAAATGGGCAAAGTCTTGGAAGGATTATTTGTCATATCAGGGACAAAAAAGCATCTCAGGAGGGAGCAGAGAAGGGAGGTATTGTCGAAACGCTGGCTCTGTGAACTGTATCAGAGCAGCAATGTGAGGGCTTTGAGCGGCCCGTGACCTAGCTGGGCCCATTCTTCCGCTTTGTGAGAGACTTTTTATGGAAAAACTCAAGTGATTTATCCCCTGAGCGAGTTCCCAGCCATTAAAAAACAATTATGGCACCTTCTTTTCCGGGACACAGGACTCTGGTGTGCGGGACGGCACAGAAAATGGACTTTTCTGAGCTTTCTACCATGTTATAATGTTGTCTGTGCATCAAAAAGCATACCTGGGGTTGTGTTTTTGTTTCATTCACATTTGTTTGAGTAATCGTGTAGTCTACTGGCGCTGAGTTTGGGAAGCCTCAGAACGCTTGGTTACACAAACCCCGCCCACTCCAGGAAGCACTGACCAATCAACAAGCCCTCTACATCCAGTCTGCTCTCATTCACCAAGAAAACGGTGTACAGCTCTGTTTCCACTGATTCCTCACAGACATTTTTCATTTTTGTAGTAAAAAGGAAACATACTATGAGTTCAAGGAAGTACAATTTTTTTTAAAATGTTTCTGGCATCTCTGCTGCCCCCTGCTGGTCTCTGATTTTGTTATGGCACCAGTAGAGCACTTATTAAAAACTTTTAGTCACATAATGTTTTTAAAATATGAATCAAAGCATAATACAGCCCATTTAATGTTTATTTGTACATAATACATTACATTTTTTTATAAAGTGTTACCAAAAAACCTGTACCTTTAAGACTTCCCCCGTGTTTTCTCTGCTGGAACTTATTTTTGGATCATTTATAACCCACGCGAGGCCCACATTCCCCAACTGTCCCCTGTCGTCTCCCGGGGCAGCAGCTCCTCTCCACAATGGGGGGATGAATGGGAGGCTTCGGGTGAGAAAAAACAGGAGGGGGCCGCTGCCTGGGCAACCACTACATCAACTTCACACCCCCCTCGATGCTCCCGAGGAGTACTGCGAGTACTGCGAATACTGCGACGCGTTTACTGCAGAGGTGGAAGAAATACTACAACTACTGATGCTCTAAAATATTAATTAAGCACACATAAAACATGTTATTTGAGGAAAAGTATTTGAGTGTAAAGGGTACTACTCTTACTACCTATAATACTAGTATTATATTACTACTGCAGTTACTATTACTTTAACCACTTTTAGAGCTGCTACTACAACTATCGAGTACTTCCTAAGTAAAAGTTAAAAGTATTGAGCGTAAAGTGTACTAAAACTGCTACTGCATCTGCTACTCCTACTAGTACTACAAATATTACCACTACTACTGCTGCAATTACTACTCCTGGTGATATTACTATTACTATATTGTTATTAACTATGCTATAACTCCTACTACAAATATTAGGTACTCAACAAAATAGTTACTTGAGTAAAAGTAAAAAACAGTTTTGAGTGTAAAGGGTACTTAAGTAGAAAGTACTGCGACTCCTACGAGCACTACTAATAATAGCACTACTACTGTGCAATTACTATTAATTTTTATACTATTACTACTAAGTACTGCTACTACTATTATTACCTTTACTTTAACTACTTGAGTAAAAGTAAAAAGAGTACAAGTACAAAAGATACTTAAGTAGAAAGTGCTTACTACAACTCCTACTACCGCTGTTACTAATAATGTTACTACCATTGCTGTGATTACTATTACTTTTACTATTACTACTAATGCCGCTACTACCTATCATTATTGACTACTACTATAACGCCTACTACAACTATAAAGTACTCAACTAATTTGTTACTCAAGTAAAAGTAAAAAAAAGCATTGAGTGTAAAGAGTAATTTTTAAAGTACTTATTGCTACTACTACTACTCCTGAGTCCTGGTATTACTACTAATGTTACTAGTACTACTTCTAGTGCTGCTGCTACTATTCTGACTACCACTACTACTGCTGTGATTACTATAACTTTTATTACTACTACTGCTGCTACTACTGTTAGCTAAACTATAACTCCTACTACAACTATTAAGTACTTGTTATTTGAGTAAAAGTAAAAATAAGTACTGCTACCTCTACTAATATTAATTCCGACAACAACTATTACTACCAAAAAACTTTTTGCCTATTCCAATAGATAAAAAAATACTATCACTTATTTAGAAATTTTAAAAAAGTATTAATAGTAGTAATAGTATTTTCCCTCTAAAATGTACATATTACACATTTTACATAACTAAATGTACACAGAAAGTACTCTCCCTTACCAAAATGAACTAGAGAGAATGTATCTAGTTACTGTTCACTTCTGGTTTACAGTCAGGTACTTTCCGTAAAGACTCGGGAACAAACAGCCCATAATTTAATAAGCGTCTTCCTCAGTGCTTCCTATTTTCCGCTGAGTGTGTGAACTCCTGTGTCCATTTTCTGCTTTTCTCACCGATAGATTTCACATGATTTACAGCAGAAGCAGCTGTTAGGTGCGATGCTGGCTACAGTGTTAGAAGATACTGAAAATACACCACAAATATTAATGTTAATATAATAATAATAACCAATACTTAAAGGTATCCCAGCTCCCAACAACATAGCTACTTTTATATGTTTTATTTGATTAAAAAGTAATTGAAACAATTCAACTTTGCAAAATGATAATTTACCATCAACACATCAAGCAAAGGTTTAGAGCAGTGGTTTTCAAGCTGTGGGACGGGTACTGCTGGTGGTACTTTGCAGTTCAAGCCTTTTAAAGGTTCCCTATTCTGCTAAATGCTTTAAACCAAGCTTTAATATTGTTCCCACTTCAAAAACAGACCTGGAGTAGTCTTTAGTTTCATTCACTTTTGTTTGAGTAATCCTGTATGCTGAGGCGCTGTCCTTCTCAAGAGCTGATAACGCTCGGTCTCACAGCTCTACGTAGACGCGTGAAACCAGGAAGTGCTCCTGTGCGTTCCTAAAGCCCAAACACCATCACCGCATTCATTCTGATCATTTCAGCTTTAAACCTCCGTCACTACGAGCAGTAAGGCGTAGAAAAAAGCATAATATGGCCCCTTTAATTTAGAGGAAGTTTTTATTGGGTTTCTGGTTTTTGTCCTGCTCAGTTTTGGCTTAAATTTGAAGATTATACCACTGCATAGCCCTGGGTTAATCCTGATTTAGTCTTGAATGCATTTTCTTTTATCCCTTGGTTTAGATGTAGGTTAACAGTATGTTTTGAACTGTTAGGTGATATGGTGTAACGTTCAAAATCGTGAAAAAGTAAAAAATAATCATTAAAAAATCTCTAAAAATATTAGTGGAACAGAAGGAGAAGACCTTCAGCAATTACCTCTAGCATTTTAGCAGATTTTTTTTAAAGATTTGTCAAAGTTAAATTAAAATTTCTTTGGAGGCTCAAAAAAGGTAAAGCATTTTGCACTGAATATTAATAAAAAAGTGCAAAATGTTGCAAATTTGTGCAGAGAAAATGTCAAATGCCTAAAAAGCAGTGAGAGGCTTGTGTGGTGTTTTAAGAAAATATTATCTACTTTTTATTTTATATTAAATTGTTTACTTGTCGCATCATATGACACCGATTTGAGTAATATATATAAAAAAAATCTAACTAAAATACAAAATTTCAAAATGTATTATATTTCTTTAAAAACATCAGACTCAACACAAATATATTGTTTTTATTCCTAAATTTTTGAGCTGACTAAAAAGATTATTTTTGCTGCTTCATCATCATCTACCCATTGATGGATTGCCAGTCACGTTTTTCTTAATTGGTTTGTGTGTACACAGATGTAACCAGCGCATGTTTCTTTCTCTGTATTATCAGCAGCCATGAATTCAGCTGTTGCCAAGCTGTGTAGTCCAACCAACAGGAGCTGTTATAAAAGGAGCTAAGGCTTGTTTTTTCCACAGGCAATTTAATTTCTATCAGGGTTTCTGCAAGGTTCAACAAGTTCAATTTAAGACTTTTTTTATACCTTTTAAAGACCCTTATTCAAGAAAAAAAGACCAAGTTCATATGCACGCAGTGTACAAAAATTAACAAAAAAAGATCAAATTCACAAAATTAATTTCATTGCAACCGTTTATTTGCATTTTTTTACTGACAGTGAGTTCCACAAATTGGTTTAATCACATTTTGGTCTTGGTAAGAAAAGATCTGAGCTCTCGTGTTGGTGATGGTAACGTGCCTTGAGTGAGCATTTTAGAATAAGCTAGTGAAGATACGCAGATCAAATATACGCAACATATTTAAGACCTGTCTAAGCGTTTTTAATATATTTACATTTAAGACATTTTTAGACTTTATAAGACCCTGCAGAAAACCAGTTCTTTGGACTTTTAATGTGTAGACTACCGATCCATTCAAAGCCTATTGAAAACAGTTGTGTTCGTCTTCATGACAGCTCGTATGTTTGTAGGTCCCACAATGCTTTGCGGCGTGACGACACATTCCCAAACTCTATTAGGCGATAAAAAACATTTTACAAAACACATTAGTATCACATAATTTCACTTTAATTGCCATATTGTCCCTTGTATTTTAATACGTTTGTGTATGAAATATTGTCCAGATTTAGTTTCAGAGTGCATTTAAATATTGTGTGTGAGTGTGTGTATTGACGCTTATTAGCTACTATTTTTAGCCCAGGCCAATCTTCCAAATCTGTTCATAAGCGGAGCTCTTGTTCTGGTTTAAAACAAGACTTGAACCGACCCAAAGACCTAGATTCTCTCGAGTATGCATTAAAAATATCTTTCAACTCCTGCTGTAAGAAGCCTTTTTCAGTCCAGCCAGCCAAATTAAAGACTGTTATTAGACTTAATAACGTCTGCCTATTGATCAGAGCCAGGCCTGTCCCGCTGTAATCAACACACAAAGGATTGTTCTGAACCGGGCTTCGCGTTAAAAGTGGCATCCAAAATGTCAGTCTTTAAAGACATCTATTGTCCTATGTCTTGTTGATTTGAGACTATAGAAACTTATTCTATGTAAAGAATAGCTCCTTTTAGTAACTGGAAACTGATAATCTGATAATGATCTCTCCTTCAATATGGGCTCCATAAGGTTTCTTCTTTTTTCCCGTAGCTGGGTTTTTTAGGAGTTTTTCCTTACCGAGAAGGAGGGTTTAAGGACAGGAGTGTCCTGGGTTTATTTAGTTTAGTGTAGTTATTGTTTGTGTTGTCTGATTGTGTGTTTATGTTTGATCAACTGTTTGTGAAGCCCTTTGAGGCGACTTTTGTTGTGATATTGGGCTATACAAATAAATCTGAATTGAATTGAATTGATAAGCATACATCTGTGTTTTTTTCTTGTTGATTGATGCACCATTTAAGTCATATTTTCTGTTATAAATATGTTGATCTAATACATTTTGTTTTTCTATTACTGCCTTATAATTATTTTAACTTTGAGTTCCACTTATCTTAGGGTTACCACATCAAAAAGTACAAAAAGTGGGCCCAGATAAAGACACAACATTCTAGGGCCTATATTGAACATGCAATGGGCCGTTTTCATCACAAAACCACACATTTTGTAAAGTAATGTGTGCATTTTCTCAACACACTCTGGCAGCAGCTACACAGCCCTGTCCTGAAACACTAGGGGTACACAACAATACAACTATATATTCCAACCCAGAGAGACAGGATGTATTTAAGTTAATATAAAAGACCTCTGCTGATGAGCTCAGTAGCTTTTTCAAATTAAAATATTTTATAATTTTTTGGCAATCAAGAAAATGTTGAAGATTTGGAACATGGTTGAAGTCAGATGAATGTCACTTTTGTTGTTTAGAGTCAAAATCTGCTGTACATTTGTTTTGGTAGTTGTTATATTGTGTCTTCCTTTTGGAGTGAAATTGGGGAAATGTGTGAGGAGACTGAGCTGGTTTCTAATTTAGATTTTGTTTCCATTTTTGTTAATTTGATTATTCTATTGGGAAAACTATTTATTTTTTAAGCTGCAAATAGCCTTTTCTTGCATATTACTTACTTTAAAAACCTAATAAAACGCCATTTAACACTCTAGAGATATATGGCCGAAACAGAAAATGATGTTAAAAAACAGAAAAAGAGATGGTATATTTCTAATAAATGTTTTGGGGTAAAGTCTGGACGGATCCGACCAGAACGCTGACTGCTGATGAGGTAAATATGTTTTGGTGTCTGTAGTGGGGTTTGTTTTTTTATACGTGGTCTTTTGTTTGATGCGGTGTCATGTATTAGGGCTGCACAATATATCGCAACATTATCGTTATCGCAATATCGGTATCGCAAGAATCTAAATATATCGCAATAACGCTGTGGTCTTCCATCTGACAGAGATTTACACTGAAGAATCATTTTCCACCAGAGCCTTAAAAGAACATGTGTTGTGACTAAATAAAAATGTTTAAAAAGTCCAGTTTTAGTGGTAATTTAATTAATTTAGTCACAGCTTAGCCTTGTTTTATTCCTGGTTTAGTCTGTGGTAAGTTTTGATTTTATCACTGTTTTGACTTGTAAATACAGGAACTTACATTTTTGTGAAATGTAGTGAATTTAACTTACTATGTTCGAAAAGTAGGCTCTATTTTCAAATATCGCAATGATATTATTATTGCAATTTTCAACATAGTTATCAAATATCAGCATGTTTTCTCCATATCGTGTTTGTAAGTGTGTGTTTAAAATAGAGTTAAAAAAGACAGGACACTGCCCACAAATTTTACACAAGGAATACTTATCTTACCATGTTGTTGTATAACTTTCTTCTTAACTACACCAACAGAATCTCACTTTTAATAATATCCACTGAGAACTGATGGAAAAAGTGGGACATTATCGTAATAAGTGGGACTGTGGGACAACCAAAAGTGGGACAGGTGGTCACCCCAACTGAGCAACAAGCCTGGCTAAATAATCTCCCTGGTAGATCGATTTTTCTAACAGCTTCCTGCGTCTGGCTCCTCCATACAAATTAAGGCTAAGTGTTTTTGGGTGTGTGCAGCATCTAAACATTTTCAATCACAGCGTACACCTCCGCCATGTTGTAAATATCCACAAACAAACGCTATGCCTGTTCAAACAGATGTGGATTGTAGTTTGTGTGTGGCCCCGAAGGTGGGGGGCGGGGGGGCCTCCAGTCCTGAGGGGGGCAGTGGGCACAACGAGGCGTGGTCCTACCCTAAACACTGCTGCGCCTGGTTTTTTTGGGCCTTTTTTTTTTTCCTTTTACAGTGAACAAACACAATCCTGGTCTAAGTTCGTGTCGCTGTAAAAGTCGTGCGATAGAAACCAGAGTTGGGCAAACAAAGCCAGGTGTGGTGCAAACAAACAAACTGTTGACCCCGCAGCACCAACTAAACTCGCGTGTGAGCGTGACCTCAGTGGGGAAACGAGCAGACGCACAACCGAGGACTGTTCCATTTGGCACCGTGCGTAAAAAGCGCAACATTTCAAATCAATGGGGCCGACAGTGACAAAGGCGTGCCGTCATTACACCGCGATTGAGTTGATTGCAAATCGATAACAACAGCAACAACAACAACAGATGGTTCCCACGCGAGTGTAAACAAAGGCAAAGGAAAGTGAGAACGTAACAGAATAATCACTTGTTTTACAAACGCTGCTGTGTGTGGATTAGATTTCCCAGAGTTCCTGCTGCAAACGCGTCTTACCTTTCTCCTCCAAAGGAAAGCGCTGCACTCGACACAAAGAGGGCGAGCAGCAACAACTGAGCGACCGCCGAGCTCGGATCACTTTCCCCACTTTCCTCTTCCTCTGCGGATCCACGCGTTTCCTCCAAACCCGCGGTAACTCGGCGCTTTGTCCGCGTTTCTTCAGGTTTTTATGTTTTTTTTTCTTCAGATTTCCTCGGAGTCTGGAGCCACACAAAGGACGCGCTCCTCACGCGAGTCAGTGTGCGCCTGAGTGAGCCGAGGGAGTCCCGCTGCGAGCCGCTGCGAGCCGCTCCGTGCGCGAACACAGCCCGAGCATCTCACCGCCGGCTCCGCACAGACCACACCACCGGAAGAGCTGCGTACCTCAGCTTCCGGTGCCGGCCTTTCAACGTAAAAGCAGCAACAAACACAAAGGCACAAAAATACGTCCTTAAACGATAAAAAAGAACAAACTTAAGAAAATGTACGTAAAATATAAAATATATAAATGAATACCGACGTTTTATTTAAATAACCCATAGATAATGCGGTGGGTCTGACGAGCATGATTACAAACATGCTAATGTTTTGAAGCGCGAAAACTAAACTGAGGACTAGAGTTATGAATTAAAATGTACTTTTTAAAGGCGCTATGAGCAGTATATATTTTGTTTCACACAAATAACCCACGTGTGCCAAGATATAGGGTAAATATGTTTAAATCAAATATTAGTTTTACTGATAACAATGGTACAGCTGATTTATTAACAATTAAAAACATGTTTTACATAATCAGGGGTCCTGCGGGGCATTAATACGCATTAAAAGTAATTAAATTTACTTTTTTAAAATTTGTGCATAAAAAAAAAAAGGCATTAAAAAGCATTACATTAGACTTGCTGAGACCTGCAGGGACCCTGATAATGACCAAGTAGTTTGTTTTGGTGGCTGTTTATCGTTTATAATGTTTTTTTTTTTTACGTAATTAAATTGATATTGGACATTAACTGCTAATAAATTAAACAGGCAATTATTCGTTAATTTTAGCCAAATTTTATATTTTTCCAGATGAGAATCCCAAAAGTGGTGTTTCCTACAGTCAGTGTTCTCTGTATAAAATAGGATGACTAGACAATCCTATTTAACCGGGACAGTCCCAGTTTTAGGCTCCTTGTCCCATGTCCCAAGACGAATCTGTAAAAACACTCACATGTCCCAGTTTTCCCAATTTTAACCAAATAGAAAAATTTAAATAATAATTAAAAAAAATGTGTGTCCCAGTTTTTGGGTCTAAAAATCTGGTCACGCTTGTATAAAAGTAAATGTATTGTCCCTTATCAATTCAATTCATTTTAATGAGGTAATACAGAAAAATGAGGGACATTAGTGATTTATTATTTGATTTATTTTTAAATACCCCCTCACCCCTTAATGCCACTTAAATTCAATGCCAGGATCATGAACAACAGAACAATAATTTTTATGAATTTCACACTGAGGAATTATTTGTACTACACTCTGAAACTCCAGGGTTTTATTTTAAATCTTATACAGATGAAAAAACTCCAGCGCTGCATTTAAAAATTATGAATAAATGAATCATGTATTTATTATTATTTGTTATTGTGGCGACTTTTCTTTCTTGTAATATTAACATAATGTTTTGACAATATTTAATCCTTTTACAATCCTATTTTTTCCAAGATTAAATTTAATACTGATTTAAGGCCATGGGGCTGCCCTGTGTTCCCTTCCACTCCGTTCCTAGACACAAACATGTCCCCACAAGGCTACCGTAGCTGCAGAAGACATGGGGCATGAAGTGTGGGAAGTGTACTTCAAAATGTTGCCACCAGAGGCCACCAAAACACCACAAGAAACCAAATCAACAGAACACTATTATTTTTATATCCAGTTTGTTTTTATTCTCACAAAAAACACATGAATCTTCAACATGAATTTCTTATTTATCCTTCTGTGCGGCTACTACCGATCTCACCAAATTTGAAAAACATAGGGAGAAGAAAATAATTTATACATCCTTTCTTTTTTTTAATCATAGATCTACAAAAATAAAATCAAATACGAGGACTAAGGCTTTACAGAAAAAATAACATATATAAAAAACAAGTGGGTCTCATCTGTCTATATTACACAAGTGAACAAGATTTGTTTTAAAAAAAAAAAGACAAAAAAACGACAATGAGATGATCCTGTGAATGCATACAGTAGTTTGCACCGTGCGGGGAAGTTTGTGCAACATATTTCTTAAAAAAAGGAGTTAGTTATAGCTTGTTTAGCGCTGATGCTAGTAGTAGTAGTAGTAGTAGTATTTTACAAAAGTTATGAGGGGGAAACAAAATGGAAGATACAAAAAGTGTGAATGTATGAAGAGGTAGGAGACAAACGTGGAAAGGCGATGAAAGGGAATATTTCTGAGGGAAGCTGTTTGGATTCAAGCGAAACTGATGTTACATGCAGAGGAAAGGTTCATAAATGCAGTTCGTTCAGTGTCCTGGGGCCCTGTGCCACGAAGCTACGCAAGTAAATTTGGGTTAAATCTTGGTTTTCGGTATCACAAAGCTGTCAACGTAAATCTCTATGGACATTTCTAAGGCTAACCAGGTCCAGAGCAGGTTAAGATCCCGATACAAGAGTAAAAACTCCCATCAGGGATGACGATAACAAGCTACCGGTAAGAAGAACCAAAGTGCTGCAAAAGGGAGGAAAAAGTAAATGTTTTTTTTGCCTGAAAAGATTTAAAAGCTCTGGTGGTACTCAGGAGTTTTTAGCAGTTCAAGGCCTGATTTAATTTAATTCAGTGACAGTTTTATTAGTTTATTTTGCTCTGGTTTAGTCCTGGTTTATACCCGTTTTAGACCTGGTGTTTAGGCCTGTTTCAGTGCTGGTTTTCTCCTGGCTTAGACCTTGTTTGGATGTAGTTTAGTATTGGTGTAGTCCTGGTTTAGTCCTGTTTTAATCCTAGTTTAAACCTGGTGTAGTCCTGTTTTGGTCCTGGTTTAGCCTGCTTTTGTCCAATTTTAGACCTGGTTAAGTCCAGATGTAGTCCTGTTTTTTCCCCGGTTTAGACCTAGTTTAGTACTGATTTAGTCCTCCAGGTTTAGTACTGGTTTAGTCCTGTTTTAGTTCTGGTTTAGTCCTGTTTTAGTTCTAGTTTAGACCTGTTTTAATCCTTGTTTGGACCCGTTTTAGTCCCGGTGTTGTCATGGTTTAGTCCTGTTTTAATCCTGGTTTTGACCTGTTCTAAGTCCTGTTTTAATCATGATTTTATTCTGTTTTAGTCTTGTTTTTCTCCTGGTTTAGACCTAGTTAAGTCCTGGTTCAGACGTGTTTTAGTTTTAGTTTTAATTTAATAATGCATTTCCCTGCTTTATCCCTCAGATCGCATGGGTTCAGTGTAGTTTCTATTTGCTATTCATATTGGTTTTCAAGCCAATGTACCGTTTGTGCCAGTCCCAAGCCTGGACAAAGAGAGAGGGCTGCGTCAGGAAGGGCATCTGTCATAAAAACCTATTCCCAATCAGTATGTGAAT
Source organism: Bostrychus sinensis (assembly GCA_020698575.1). Taxonomy (NCBI): domain Eukaryota; kingdom Metazoa; phylum Chordata; class Actinopteri; order Gobiiformes; family Eleotridae; genus Bostrychus; species Bostrychus sinensis. Next base: position 12,438,990 of record CM036252.1, read on the forward strand.
CAATAACACAACAAGAAGCTGATGGTTTACTCTGATAAAGAAAAAGCCGAAAGGAAAAAGTAACATTTAAATGGCGCTGTGATTGTTCGTTTAACTCTCTTTCTGCTCATTTCTCGTAAAAATGCTCACAGAAAAAAAAACAGGATTAACTCAACAAGTATCCCGAGTGGCTAATGTTTGATAGAAGAAAGTTATTTGTGGTTGGATGAACGAGCTTTGTGGCACAGGGCCCTGATTCGAGATGCCAGACATCAGCCTCTAGCAAACAAAAACAAAAAATTGTTCCCTTCTGTGGAGACATTTCACTTTGGGAGAACATTTTTGACATTTAGCACAACTTCAGCTCCTACTAGTTCATCTTTTTCCTTCTGTGCTAAATAGAAAAAAAACTTCCACCAATAGTAAAACATCTATAGTTAGTGGTGCCCCAATGGCAGATAGTGTCTTCAATAATTTGGTGTAGTAGTACTAGTAGTAGTATTAGTAGTAGTAGTACTAAACTGCTCCACAGTTCGTATTTGAAACCAGTTCAAATATAGTTTTAGTGTGATTCTGTCCCGCAAACACACAGCTTCAGACGCAGCTAATGTCCGTCTGAATAAATCTTTTAAACGTGGAGAAAATACAGTGTTAGTGTTACACAAAAAGTCACTCAAAAATCACAGGATTTATAAACGCTGTTGATGGGCAATTTTCTTTCCATTTGAGCTCGGACGAAGGCTGCACAATCTGTAGCGTCAACATCAGATATGGTTAAATATCACAATCATAATACAATCATTATTTAGTTTTTAAGGACATTAAGGGAAATGAAATAATTCTTTACCATTTTGAGTTAGGGACAGAGATATTAACTCCAAGCACAAGCGGTCAGGAAATGTTTAAGTGGATTCTTTTAAGCTCATATATTATGCTTTTTTCATGCTTTCTGAAATAGTTTTCAACACCTTTGCATTAGTATTTCACGTTTTATAACTTAAAATAACGTATATGTGGAAAACTATGTCTCTGCTGGCAACAGTGGGGAATGAACAAAGAATAAATTGGCTAATTAGCATGGCTATTAGCAACATGAAACTAACAGATAGATAAATAAGCCGGCTGCTTTGTTTAAACTGATCAGAATGAGTCTGGTGACGGTGTATGGGCTTTAGAAACATCATCATCATTTCATGTGTCTATGTAGAGCCACAACACCGAGCGTTTTCAGCTCTTGAGAAAGGCAGTGCCTCAGCATACAGGATTGCTCAAACATGCGTGAATGAAACAAAATACTGCTCCAGGTCTGTTTTTGAGGCGTCAACAACATAATAACATGGTTAAAAGCTCAAAAAAGTAGGTTTTGCAAAATAGGGGACCTTTAACTTGGTCTGGGCACTTGATATTTACCATTGAGATAGAAACACTGCCTTGGTGGAGGTCTTGGCCAACCTGAGTGAATAGCAACAAGCTTTTACACATTAACTACCTGCTCAAATGGAAAGAAAACCATGCAACATATTCAAGCAAATGTAACATTAACAACGCTGGCCTTCATAGTCACACAAAATTAACCAACGCTTCAAAAACAACAATGCTACTTTGTTTAGAGCACTTTTAAAATTGGATTCAGCGCTGTTTTGCAAAGAAAGTGGGCGGCTTGTTATTTTGAAAGTGTTGCTTAGTAGTTACTTTACAAATGACGATGGTATTAAAAGAAAAACAAACATTTTTGCATCATCCTAATAACAGTGCTGAACTCGGCTTATGTGCATATACTGGACATTAAAACAAACTCTCCGGTCTCTTGTGCAAGGACTTTTTCAATGTAAAAAGCTACTTGGTGAAGAGTGCGGTCCCTTCTTGGCCCGTTTTCTTTTTTTTGGGGGGGGGGGAGAAGTAGGGTTTTTCTGGTTCACAGTATATCTAACCTTAGTTATCTATGTACACACAAATACAGTGGAGCGGCTGTAGAGAGGATGAGTTTTGGCAGCGGTGAAATTCAAGTTTAAAACATGTCCTGGTTGCTCACAGTCGTCGAAAAAACAAAATATCCCTTCATGTTTCTGTCTTAACGACGTAAGGAGGAGCTGCGCGTTCGTCCGCTGAGTAGAAATCGCTGAGATATTTGCGTTTGAACAGAAAATCCCGTCAGCATTTCAGTAGTAAACAGTGCAGTAGTAGTGTGATGATGATGAAGAAGGTGAACCGTGTGGATTCAAGATGGCTGACTTGAGGTTACATTTTTCTCCCTTAGTGGTGATATGAATTATACAATGGTGCGATATATTATATTGGTTTCCATTGGTGTCCACAACCCAGTGCAAAAAAACCTGATTCTCCGAACACAGTCCTTCGGCCGAGGGGGAGGGGTCTAAAGCCTGGTTTCCGCTGCAGAGGTACGGCACAAGCTGGGTCAGGACGGCTAAGTTTGCATTGCCAGAGAGTGCCCCCGAATAAGCAGTGGTTCTCAAACTGTGGTACAGGTACCGCTGGTGATACGCAGACTTCTTCTGGTGGTATTCAGAGGTCTTTTGAAGTTTTAAGTCCTGATCTAGTTTAATTTAGAGACACTTTTATTATTATTTATTTTGCCCCAAATTAGTCTGGGTTTACACCTGGTTTAGATCTGGAGTAGTCCTGGTTTACACTTCGGGTACTCCTGGTTTGGACCTGGTTTTCAGTTTTTTTCTGTTTTAGTCTTGTTTTTTTTCTGTAGAACTTGTTAAGACCCGGATTAGTCCTGGTGTAGACCTGTTTTAATCCAATTTCAGACCTTGTTTAGTCCTGTTGTAGGCCTGGTTCAGACTTGGTGTAGTCCTCGTTTTGGCCTTTTTTAGATCTTGTTTAGTCCTGGTTTAGTCCTGGTGTAGTCCTGGTTTAGACCTTGGGTAGTCCTGGTGTAGACCTGGTATTAGTCCTTATCAGACCTTGTTAAGACATGGTTTAGTTCTGGTCAAGACATGGTTTAAACCTGTTTTTGTCCTGGTTTAAACCTGGTATAATCCTCTTGTTTTAGTCATTGTTGAGACCTGGTTTAGTCCTGGTTCAGTCCATTTGTCGAACTTGTTTCGCCCTGGTTTTGTCTGGGTGTAGACCTGGTTCAGACCTGTTGTTCTCCTGTTTTAGACTATGTTTAGACCTGGTTTAGTCCTGTCTTGGGCGCAGTTTAACCCTTATTTAGCAAGGCATTTTTCTGGGTTACTCCCTGTTCTCTCCCTCAGTTCTGACCTGGGATTTGTTCAGGTTTAATTTTAGTCCATTAAAGATGGTACTTTGAAAGTCCAATTATTTTCTGAGGTGGTAAAAGTAGAAGGGCAGCGCCTCTGTAAACAGGATTACTCAAACAAGCGTGAATCAAACAAAATACTACTCCAGGACTGTTTTTGAGACGGGTTAAAAAAAAAAAAAGTTAATTTAACATATTAGGGGATCTTTAATGAACCAAACTTTCCCGTGCTGACCTGCCCTGTACCATACCTCTTAAATGGAAACTAGGCTATTGTTGAAAAGCAGTAGTGTCCGGTCCCTGATGTGTGGAGGTCACGCAGAAGAGTGATGCATTGTGGGTAAAGTGCTGGGGTATTGGGTCCCTCGGGTAATTCCTTAAATTAACATTTTAAACACTTGTCTGTTCCATTCATTCAACCAGCTCTTCAAAAACAACAACACATTTTCCTTCTCAAACTTGGTCAACTTCCTCATTTCTCCATTTTTCCTCTTCATAAGTTGATATTTTACTCGTCTCTGGACATTTGTTTTTTTATGTTCCTTCATACGTTTCCCCGTATCGTCCGTCTAGAGGCGCAGGTAAAGGCTAAAAGAGTCCAGCCGGGTCTATCCAGACTGGTGAAAGTCCCAGAGATACAGAAAAACCCAAAAAACAAAAATAGTTCCTCATGGGTTCACTCAAAGGCTGGTGCATGCAGCAGGTCAAAGTTCAATCTGCTCCAAGATGGCGTCAGAAACCAGTCGACTGAATTTTTACTGCTGCTGGACTTCCTTCCTTGCCTGTTTTAAAAAAAAGAGAAAATGTATTGTATAGTAAATAAGCTTTACATAATGTGTTCTCAGGGTTGGTAAGCTAAAGAAATAGCACAGAAATTTCATGGATGGGATTATTATTATACAAGGTAACGCTCTACAAAAAAATTAGATGCTCACCACTGCTTTTTAATTTAATTTTTATACAAGCAACTAGGTGTTAGGCAGGATACACCCTAGACAAGTTACTCACAGGGTAAAGCTCTTGATTCTTAAAATACAAGGTAAGGTATCAATTTAAATATACCTTTGGCCCAGTTATGGTCCACAGATTTCTTCTTTCTTTCTAATTTCTAAAGTCCTGAATTTAAATATGAATATGTCTAAATATGAATTTAATTACACATTTAGTTGTTGCAGCCCCTGTTTGTATTAGAGCTGCAAAAACTAATCGGATTAATTGATTATAATCGATTATTGAAATAATAGTTATCTAATTTAGAAATTGTTTAGTTGTTAAATGGAATATTCATAGACTCTGAAACATGCCATGTGCTGAGAGAGGAGGGTTGTTTACCAAGACAGAGAAGTAAAGCAACAAAAACCGTTAAAAACAATGTGCATTTTATGTTTCTGATTAAAAATACAGTATCTTTGTGTGTGTATATATGCTCGATCCAAATGTCCTCAAGTGTCATACTCATGGCTTTGTCTGGTTAATTTTTGGTCAGAAGATTGGTATCGGGCGCCGATCAAGGAATTTTTAAATGATCGGGTAAAATTTAGTCACGTGATCCGGCCGATCTTGTGTTTTACATCTGCCGCAAACCAAAACACAAACCACCACAGCATGTAGTAGTAGTAGTGTGACAGTAGGACAGGGCAAAAAACGAGTTCATTTGATTATTTTCCGTTTTTGTTTTTTACCTTGGATGATGTCAAAAGCAGCTCTATTGTATAATCTACTTCAGTGGAAATAGCTGCAGCTGTTAGCGGTGTTGTGGCTAATGCTAATGCTAGCGCCTACAGCAGCTTAAATACTGACTGTGGAGACTCTGCAGATGTTAAAATATCACAGAGAAAAGAGTTGTTTACCTTAGTAACGCCTCTGTTTAGATGTGGCAGCAGTTTGGCCAAAACAAAAAGCGTCATGTGATTTGCAGTCTTCAGCGCTAACTTTGTGTCTTTGTTTATGTGCTAATTAGCCACATGCTCTGCTTAGCGGATTTTCACAGGCCTCATTTGTTGTATTTTATATTAGACCTGGCCTTTAGAAGCAGATTGGACTTAAACTAAAAGACATTTATGTCTTCACTGATGACACAGATTAATATACACTGCTGCTGTTTTGTTCAGACATTTAGCTTAAAAACATAGCTACGCAATAGGTTATTATGTTACAATGTTATTATATTATAAAATGCAAAAAATAATAATAAAAAAGATTGGTATCAAGACTCAGATCGGCCAAAACCAAACACAAAATGACAGAATCGGAAGCCAAAAAAAGTTGATCGGGACATCCCTAATTTTTAGTATAATTATAAATTTTTTTTAATGGGAACTATAAAACACCTCAACTTTTTGACCATTTTACTGACACTTTACTATCCGATTATTAATCGAAACAATCGACTGATTAATTGTTTATCAAAATAATCGTTAGTTGTGGCCCTATACAAACTGTTACTATGTGCAGGTGAACTGGCACTGACCGTCCGCTGATCCGAGTGAAGGCGTCCTGGACACAGTGGCGGAGGGACACTGATCGTCTGAATCCTGACTCACTGTGGACTCTCTGAGGCTCTGCAGCAGCTTCTGATGGGCCTGCTCTATGTCCTGCACCAGACACAACAACGCAGCTTACATTAAAAACACTCAGGACTTTTAAAATGCACGCACACATCTTCCTCTGACTGTTAGAGCAGGAATTAAATTTTTAGTCCGAGTACTCACCTTCAGATGCCGCAGTTTGCTCATCAACCCCTCGATTGTGTGGAAAATCTCATCTACGTTTTTGATCACATGACTCCGATGCCCTGACGTCTCTGACTGACTGATCTCGATCTCCTGCTCCAGCGGTGCGGCTTCTGATTGGCTGCTCTCCAGGTCGCTGGCTGGTGCTTCCTCATTGGTCTGCGCGGCCGGTGACATCACTTCCTCCAGACTTTGGGGGAAGTTGGTGGCGATGGGAGTGGGCGGGTCGGTGAGGTCGTCTGTGGTGCTTTCTCCTTCTGACGGCATCGCCAAGTAGAACATGTTTCCTGAAGCAAAGAAACGTCGTTAGCAATTTCAGATAAACTTTATTGTATTTATAGATAATAGGGCTGCACAATATTAATAAACTAGATATGCTTATACTGTTTGTTGAATCGTGTGAGAACAATGCAGTCTACATACATGGATATCTGTATTCATAGTTTTCAGTCAAATGTTCGTGACACTTGTGTTCTACCGGAGGGCAAAACAAACAACAGGCAGCCAAAATAACTATTTAGACAACTCAGGATAAAATACGCAATGGACAAAAACTACAAATATCCAGGACCTGTGATCCGTATGAGGCACAGACTTGAACTATGGTACTACAGACGAGCTAAAAGGCTTTATTTATCAGTCCTAGACACATTTACAGCCTGACCATCCTGGGACTGGATCTCTCCCTCAATGTGGTCTCCATAAGGTTTCATCCTTTTTTTCCCCACAGCTGGATTTTTTTTAGGAGTTTTTCCTTATCAAGGAGGGTCTAAGGACAGGGGACGTCCTGGGACTGTTTAGTTTAGTTATTATTTATGGTTGATTGTGTGAGTAATTGTTTGTAAAGCCCTTTGAGGTGACAGCTGTTGTGATACTGGACTATAGAAATAAAACTAAATTGAAATTGAAAAATTCTTTCTTGTGCCTACATTGATCATCCGATGACACTACCTGGCATTTTTGCTAACTTGGATAAAAAAGTCACGTCAGCTGACGTTCAGTGGAGTAACCTTAAACCAGCGTTCTTGCCCTGCAGGCCTGACCTCACAGTGAAAACTATGAATAGCAGAAATACAAGGGTTTGGACTAACTTTCACTCGTCAAAACATGGCTTCAATGAAACATTAAAATTAAACAAGACAGGACACAGGGCTTAAGTACCGCTAAACCAGGATTAAGCAACCGCTATACAAGTGGACATTTACACACTGCCAATATACAAACGCTTGGCCTGTAGTGTATTAAAAACATTTCATCTTCATTCTAACATCTAAATCCTAGCATTTTACTGTAACAACCTGGTGATGTGAGCTTTATACCGTCACTGTTTGAACATGCACTATATTTCCAAAAGTATTTTCTCACCTGTCTTTATACGAATATTAACTTAATTCTTAATCAATAGAGTTAAATATGACGTTGGCCCACCCTTCGCATCTATAACAGCTTTAACTCTTCTGGGAAGGTTTAGGAATGTTTATGGGAATTTTTGACCATTCTTCCAGAGGTTCATTTGTGAGGTTACACACTGATGTTGGACGAAGGCCTGGCTCACAGTCTTCGCTCTAATTCATCCCAAAGCTGTTCTGTCAGGTTGAGGTCAGGACTCTGTGCAGGTTCAGTCAACTTCTTCCTCACCAAACTCACTCATCCATGTCTTTATGGACTGTGCTTTGTGACACGGTGAGGTCATGTTGGAACAGGATCCTCAAACTTTTCCACAAAGTTTTAAGCTGCTGCCTAGGTGTTTGATTTTATTCACCTGTGGCCATTGAAGTGAAGGAACACCTGAATTCAGTTATTTGAGAGGGTGAGTAAATACATTTGGAAATACAGTGTAGGTTTACAAGTCAATTATATTTATTTTCTTTATTGTACTTGTAGCTTTTTAATCTACTGGATTTAACTGTTGTCCTACTTTATGTTATTGTACATACAGTTAGAATCCAAGAGTAACCCACATACTAAAAGCCTTTAACATATTCCTAACACCTTAAAGTACTAGTTGCACTGGTCAGCAGTCGATAAGTTTCTGAGTACAGGGCTGTTGCGTCATCTTTACAAAACAGACTTGCTCTGATATAGAAGATGTGTTTTTGTGGATTGAAATTGAAATGTAAACAGCCTTAAAATCCAGGCCTAAGCAAGGTCCACACCAGCTCTACACCAAGGATTTTTTTGAACTGGTCACACTTTTCCTCTCCTTTCAGCTTTTGTCTTCTAGGGTCGCCGCGCTAAACCATGTACCTCCTATTGTGCAGTGATTCACATATTGATTTGTCAAAGGTTTTTACACCGGATGCCCTTGTTACAATGATACATTTTGAGAAATATTGTGCAGCCCTCATGCAGAAGTTATTATCTTGGCTCATGAGAAAGAGCTGGAGTTTTATTAAAAAAATATGAGTGGTCTCACCGATCGGCTCGGATGATTGGTCGGAGGAGAGCGCGACATCATCAGGGACAGAGGAAGAGAAAGAGCCCCCAAACACAGCTACAGGACAGGACAGAGGTGTGAAAGGTGAAGCAGATTAAAGGAACAGCGGTGCATTTGAACGTCATCGTGTCGCGAAGAGGAAGCAAATTAAAGGAAAAAGGTGTAAAAACAGATTAAGTTCAAGTCAACATGCAACATGCAAAGGGTTTTGTATTTTCTTATTGTGTTTACGCATGTATGTGCTCTAGAGCTGACAGCCGTTGGTCACAAAGTCAGTGAAGTCTTGGTTGATAAGCTGCATTCACTCTTTGCATTAATAAAGCTGGTATTAATAATTATTGATCACTTTTATTTTTCATTTTATTGACAGTTTCTTAATATGTTTTTATCACCTAATTAATGTGACATCACTTGTTTGTGTAGTTTCCCTACATGTCCTTGGTCGATTAATTGTGCTGGGCATTGTTTAGTTTTTTATTTACTGTACTGAATGATATTTACCAAAAAAAGTAAACTGGTTTTTAGAATACATTTTTAAATAACATGGGTCATGGGGAGGGTCAATATAGTTTCAATGATCATTTTTTTTCCAGACTTTTCCATGAGTGATGTATTCAGAGAAGTTGAGCACAGTTTGGAAACAAGATAAATGATCTTTCCCATTCGCTTTTATGATGGAGCAAATAAAAACATTAATTTGGATTTTTTTTTATAGGAGTGGTTATAATTTGTATATTTGTTAAAATTTACTACAAACTAATAACACATCTGAATCAATTTCATTTAATAAAGTAATAAAATAAGTTTAATCTGAGCAAGCATAACTATTGTGCTCCAACACACATTGAAATTGAGAAACATATCTTATGTAGCCTTTAGATTATATGCTAGTTATAGAGGCTAAATGTGACATTGTGCTCACATTGATCAAAGTGCTCAATGTTGATCGTTAATGTTTTCTACCCAGGCTCAGATATTACTCACATGTGGTCGATTGGTTTGTCAGCGGCCAAAATCATCTTGATTATTGATATTTTGTGGCTAATGCTAATTCCTTTATTGAAAATGTATTGTGGTTTGTTTAGTTTATGGCACCATTCATGCAGCTGTTCTGTTTAAAAACATTAAAAAACCATCATTACATGAAATATTTAAACAGAGCTTTACATACATGCAAGTGCAGTAAAGGTGGTAGTAAAATAATTTTGGTTCTGGTCACTTTTTATAAAAATGATCAGGAATATAATCCCACCATCAGACCAGAGGAGAAGCACAGGTCCAGATGTTTGTTTATATTCTCATCATCAGCATTATTGAGATAGGATCTGTACCTTTCCTGATGACCTGAATACTGGACTGCTCAGACTGAGAGTCCAGACCTGGGGCCCCCTCTCCGAGTTCAGCGTCTTCTGCTGCTGCGTTATTGGTGCTGGAGTTAAGGATGGGCTCCACAGACTCAGGCCTCGGTTTCTCTGTGAACGAGTCGTCGTTGGTCGTTTCGTTGGTGGGCGTGTCGTCTGAGTCGTTGCTCCTTGTGTCCTCGTCCAGATCCCGAAGTATGAGCTGCCGTAGAGTTTCAACTGCGGGACAAAAACAGGGCTTAGGAAGAGTGAATACTTGCATAGTACGTCAGTTACCGTCTTTGTCGAAGTAGGACACCAATACAAATATAACTCACTTAAATCCTTACACTTGCCTATTTTACATGATTCAAAATGTCCCCTTGCTGCCTGTAGCAACCACTAATGTAATAATGGCCAATAATGTTTTAATTTTGACAATTTTAAATGTAATAAAGCCAATAACGTAATAAATTGCCAATAATGTAATGACATTTTTGAGCCAATAATGTAGTAACATTTTGCCAATAATGTAAAAAATTACATTATTGGCATTAAAGTATCCTTTCAAAACCTAATAACTGCAGTATATAACAGTAATAGGACCTAAAAAAGATGTTTACTTTTTGTTTTTATTTATTTTTTGCAGGTTTTAAGAATTTAATAATTTTTTCCTTGTACATAATGTTCTATTTCGACTATTATTAATTTGGTTAGGTATGCTGTGAAAACTCTTTGTCAAGTAATCAAAAGCAAAACAAAAAACATTTAAGAATAGTTGCTCAAAAAAGTCCAGCTGACTTATTTTTAGAGTCAAGAGAGTCGCAGCCCCCTTAAATTACCCAAAATCCCATGCGGACCCTCAAATATACAACTTCCCTATGTTCAAAAAATGTCATATTTTTCTCCATATATTTCTCGAAAAATGTTACAAAAAACACTGATTGTTGGTACAGTTTCAAAATCAAAACTTGGCACAGACTAAACCAGGAGTAAAACAAGGCTAAATTGTGACTAAATTACGGTAATTACTACTAAAACTGCACTTTTTAAACATTTTTATTTACACAATAACACATTTTCTTTAAAGGCTCTGATAAGAAAATTATTCTCAGTCAGATAGAAGACACTGCGATATATATTTAGATTCTTGCGATATGGATATTGTGTTTGCTAATATTGCGATAACGATAATTCCGCGATATATTGTGCAGCCCTACTTCTTTCCATTTAAAGTATTATTGCGTTATAGGCAGGTATTACATTATTGGCCATTATTACATTATCAGTTGTTAAATTGCCTAATCCCACCCACTAACGGGAGCCATGATGAAGAGATAATCTGTGTTAGTCACTTCGCCTGTCAGCGATCATAATAATACTGCAAAGTTTATATTAAAGTAATGATTCCTCACCGTCTTGCAGAGCGGCCTCAGCCACACCTGTCCCTTGCGTCTCGCTGCAGAAGAAAGAGTCCTGGTCTGAACTCGTGTCTGTTGAGGGCTCGATGTTGTTGGATGAGTTCATTTCTCTGTCTCGCTCTTTCATCGAGATATCTGAAACAAGACAAGAAGTGCTGTTATTGGAATGGACACACACACACAAAACAAAACGGTCTTTGAATGCATATCCTATCCATTTACCTTCTCTGGTTGATACTGGAGATGAACTGCCCACACTGGCGGATCTGAGGAAATGCAGACACGATTGGCGTTTGTACAAAGACAGTAATTATTTTTATGCTTTGTAACTAGGGCTGCACAATATATCGCAAAATTACCGTTATCGCAATATCCGTATCGTAAAAATGTAAATATATCGCAATAACGCTGTGGTCTTCCATCTGACAGAGATTTACACTGAAGAATCATTTTCCACCAGAGCTTTAACAGAACATGTGTTGTGACTAAATAAAAATGTTTAAAAAGTCCAGTTTTAGTGGTAATTTAATTAATTTAGTCACAGCTTAGCCTTGTTTTATTCCTGGTTTAGTCTGTGGTAAGTTTTGATTTTGTGGCTGTTTTGATTTGTAAATACAGGAACTTACATTTTTATGCAATGTAGTGAATTTAACTTACTATGTTCGAAAAGTAGGCTCTATTTTCAAATATCGCAATAATATCCTTATCGCAATTTTCAACATAGTCATCGAATAGCGCATGTTTTCTCCATATCGTGCAGGCCTATTTGTAACTTGTACTCACGATAATCGCAGAGAGCCATGATTGATGTGAGGCGAGGAGGAGCCACCAGCTTCTGAGATGGTCTTTTCAAGTAAATCCTTCCACCTGCAAGGAGAAAATAAATATTTTTGTTACAGCCCATACTAATAAACATTAGTGTGTTTGTTTGTTCAGAGGGCAGATGCTCATGCTCACGTGTTTTTCTCTGAAGGTGTTCCAGCCACGAGTTCATAGATCTGCCGCTCCGTGGTGCTGATGACGTACAGGGCTTTGTTGTCTGCAAGGAAATACATTCAGTTTTACATTAATCTTGAACAGACCTGTCCAAAGTGCGGCCCGGGGGCCATTTGTGGCACAGAGTGAGATTTTATATGGCCCTCAGCTTTCATCATAAAACGTGTTGTCTATGGCCCTCTAGCAGCATTAAGCAGAATTTCTATATATTTGAGAGCTGAACTTTTCATTGGTTAGTCTGAAATCAACTTCAATCTGAGTTTATGAGCAACTATATTCTTTTAACCTAGAGGCTATATCATGACTATTAAAAAATTAACCTAAACCTACAACAAAATGACCAAGAAATTTAACAATTCTCAAGAAATGTTGTTTTACAAAGCCATTTAAAAATAAGAAAGTGTTTAGTACTGTGAACAAAATACACATAAAACATGTATATTGTGTTATATAATACAACAGCCAGCCCTTGGACATTTTTGCTGACTCAAATCTGGCCCTCTTTGAAAAATGTTTGGACACCCCTGATCTTGAAAGCATCATGAATTATTAGTGTTTTTAATGATGGGGGTTAAGAAAATACTGATTCTGGAAATAGTGTAATACTTTTATTGGCCCATACGGAATTATTTTTAAAAACAGCAGCATTTATTTTGTATTATTTATTTCTATTCAAATGTTCATGTCATCAACAAAATATCTTACACATCTGATAATAAAATAATTTTAATTTTGTGCTTGTATTACATTATAAGCTGTGTTACGTTAACATACCGCACACATTCAGCCTGTTGTTCTGTGCTATTGTGTAGTTGAATAACTTGCCTTTCCAGATTAAATGTCTGTTCTTGGCCTTGGGAAATAAATGTTTAAATAAATGCGATTTTTTACTCTTCATGACACATTTTTTACTGAACCAATACTAAGTGGTTTCATGAGCGGCTAAAACAAAGACTACACTAGAGCTGAATAAATAAAATCACTACACAGTAATGGGATTTTTTTAAGTAGTGAAATAAATGAATACAGATTATGTGGCTTAAGTTATACTCATGTACAAGTATAATTACAGTGTTCATAAGTATCAGTCCTTACCTGTTGCTACTAATCGGACCAGAAGCGAGTCGAGTTTGACCACAGGGCTGAAGGAGGTTTTTCCGTCTCCAGTGGGAACTCCACCTCCACTCATCCAGCGGGACGGGTACCTCAGCTGGAGCCGGTCGTCGGGACCCCTCTGTAGCAGGACGAGGCAGTCGGACAGCAGCAGCGCTTGGATCTCTGAGGAAGGAGGAACAATGTTATTAATAATACAAGCTGAGAAGATGAACGTATGAGACAAAATGCTATCTGCGTGCGAAGACACTGACCTAAGTGTTTGTCTTTGGTGAGTCTCCAGGTGAGAGGGCCTTCGTGGATCATTCGTTTTGTGGTTAGGTCCAGGTTCTGAAAGTGAAAAAAACAAAAACAAAATATAATTACGAGATTTAACACACACACATAAACATAACAAAGTAAAATAAAGAAACTACCTTGAACTGTGGGGCGGCGTCGAGCCTGCGCTGGTATTGGCTTAGCCGCAGACGCTGCTCCGTTTCCCCGACGACCACATTAACAAACTGTAGTATCCCACGGCAACAGGCCTGGGCCCGCTGGAGCGAGACCAAGTCTGAGGAGACTCCTGGAGGGAGCACAATGTAATTTTAATCACATCAGACTCTCTGAGGAGTGTCTGCCAGTGCTACAGGTCATTTTAACAGGACACAATACTTAGAAATACATTCAGAAATATCCAGGTATGTGGTTTGGTGCTCTACTGGCTGAGCTCCCATGGGCCCCAGAACATGAATGTGTGGTAACATATACATGTTACGCCTGGGACACACCAACCCAATGCCCCACCGCCGTCAGAAGGGACAGGGCGACTGCTTTGTCTTCTCACTTCTCCTCTTGTCGCAACAAAAAGTGGCTACAGACACAACGAAAGCAACTCAGACCCACGACTGAGCAGTGCCTTAGTTCTGAGAATGTGCAAGACGTAATAATAACTACTTACATCATCAGGTGGCACTAGTCATTAAACTCTGCAGTTATTTGGGGTTAGGTAAACAAAACTCTGCAACACATACGTGTTTAAAAGAAGTATTTATGAGTGAATAATATTCATATGTGCCAAATTAAACTCGTCTGATCACAGTAATGAATAAAAGGAACTGGATTATTGTAGGTGTTTGCCTCAGAGAAGGATTATATTTTTATCTGCAAGAGGCTAAAGCTAAGGTAAGCTAACTGCAGCACATTAGCGTCACAGATGTGGGAAACATAATAAAGTTGTAGAACAAAAGTTCCTTATGTTTTGATGTTAAACACGAGCTGTTACTGTACTGACAAATTGTGAACAGGACTCACAGCCAATCAGAGCTCTCGTTAAGCACGACACCTGACGCCGATTCGACATGTTCAATCGGCCAGAATTATGTCCAACTGTGTCCCACTGTGTCCCACTATGTCCGATGGTGTAGAACTCACCGAACAGACTCACGTCACCGACCGCATCAAAATGTGTGACCGTGCCAGGCGGCTGATAATCGCCCCCGTGTGCCCTGACCTTTACTCACCGTCTGTGTGTTTGATGATGTTGTCCAGCAGCAGAGGATACTTGGTGAGTCGCTGCATCTCACACACCAACAGGTCTTTGAGCTGCAGCCTGCGACAGTGAGGACTGGACTCACACTCCTGTAAGAAACACACACGTCTAATACAGCAAGTTTACTAAATGCCCATTATATAAAACTCCTATACAAGAAAACATCTAGGCTTCTTTTCAGACATTAGACGTGTGTCAGGAAGAATACTGTGGAGCTTGGACTTATTTACTTTTCCATTAAATTAATGATATTATGAAATCATTATCACAAAGGCAATTAGTCTGTCAATCACAATATAATGCAAACAACTTAAGCCTTTATAAGCACAATTTATCATTAGAAGAATCAGATAAAAGATGAAATAATTGTTTCCAGAATTAATGGTCAAGGTAATGCTCCCTGTCCTCCCACTCTTTGCACATCATATTTTTTTCACAATGACAGCTTGTTATTGCCGATTTTCTTCCACAGAGATCAACCACAATACAAACTGAACCAACTTTGACTTGAGAAAAACTGGATATATAAAATGCAAAATATTTTGAGCTTTCTACCATGTTATAATGTTGTTCCCTCATCATACAAACATACCTGGACTTTTGTGTTTTGTTTCATTCAAGTCTGGTTGAGTAATCCTGTAGTCTCTGACACTGAGGCCTCAAAATGGTCAGCTCCACAAGCCTCCTCCACTCCAGGAAGCACTGACCAATCAACAAGCTCTGTTTCCACTGTTTCCTCACAGATATTTTTCATTTTGTAGTAAAATGACATCATAAAAAAAGTTTAATGATGTAAAAATCTTTTTTTTCTTCTGTTGCTGCATTCTGAATCTCTCTGCTGGTCTCTTCACCTGTTTCTTTAGTAGGGTACTTTTTGGAACTGTTCTCTTTTAATCACATAATGTTTTTTAAGGGTTGTAACACATGCTGCCGCTCTAGAGGTGACACACATTGGTTTAAAAATATAAATAAAAGCATAATCTAACTTTAAGGGTAACCCTAATGTTATATTTAAACTTTGTAGGTGTCCTAGTTTAGGTCAGGTTTATGTACCTGGATGATGTGAGCAAAGCGAGGGTCTTTGCGTTGTTTGTTTCTGATCAGCTCCAGAGCCTGAGACTGTTGGCTGCAGAGCTGAGAGGCCTGTTCCTTAAAAACCTCTCCAGCAGCGCCTTCGAACTGAAAACACAACAACCAGCCATGAGTTACCTCACAGACAAAAGCAGCAGTTCAGTCTGGACAGTGTCAGTACATTCCTATTCCCTAAAAAGGTTGGGACACTCGGTACAATGTAAAAATAAAAACAGAATCTCATAAAACAATATTTTATTCACAATAGAACAGTCTTTTGTTGACCTGTCCCAACTTTTATGAGACGTGTTGCTGCCATTGAATTAAAAATTCAAAGTTGCTTTGTTGTTTATGTTCAATTGTGATTAAAATACTTGATATTCGCAATCCATTGGATTTTATTTTTTTATTTACATTTTACACAGTATCACAGTTTTGTAGATGGATTATGTTAAACTCACTCTGGCCAGCATTACATCTCCAATGTCCTGTACAATGGGAGACTCTCTCCGCTTCTTCATTGCTTCACAAAGACTTGCTACAGAGGAGAAAACAAAACACAAGTAGGATTAAGATTGGGTAAATAATAAGAATAAAAAAAACTAGCAGACACAGAGCAGCCAGGAAATGCATAATTTTATATTCTGCATTATACTCTAACTCTAACTCTAAGACTGATTTATACAAACAAAAAAGTACTGAACAGATATATTTCTGACACGGTACTGACAGGAAGTTTTCACCAGATGTCAGTAACAGCCCAAGTAATCCACACAGACAAAGAAACCAAAACTAATACATTCAGAAATTAAGTTATGTGTAATAAACTTAAACAACACAGGGGAAAAGTACTGAACACATGAAGAAAGGGAGCTGCAAAAAGGTGCCGTCTAACCTATCCTGCCTCTTGTCTGACCAATAAAAAAGGTGTCTCTTTACAAAGGAGTCACACGGAAACTATCTCATGACGAGAAAAAGCAAAAAGCTCTCCCGAGACCTTTGCTTTAATCTTATTTTTGGAGACCAATTGCATTGTTTACAGAAGAGTTTCTAAACTTCTGAATGTCCCAGTGAGCTCTGTTAAGGCCACGATAAACCAGCCATGTCAGAAATGTATTTGAGATAAATGGTGACGTATTCAATTTTAATTTTACTCACTGTGCAGTTATCACATATTGACCTGCTCGAAGTTGTGACCTTTGCTTTACTGATTTTTATTTACGAAGCCAGTCCAGCATTGTTAGCTCAGTACAAATCATTTTATTGGTTTACTGAGCAAACAAACTACAGAAGAACAAAAAGCTGCCAATATGCAAGATACATACAAAGTCTTTGCAGTGTTTTCTACGTTGCAAACAAAAGAAACTTAGACTTTGTTCGTTATAATAATTATTTTTCCTGTCTCAAACTCACCGTGGAATTCGTAGACTTGTTGCAGGTTGGGGAAGATGCAGGCCAGTTCATCGGAGTTCAACACACACCTCATCTTCTGGTAGAAAACCTGGTCCAGGACCCTCAGAGTCCTCAGATGGGACACTTCAGTAGTAAACAGCTCTGGTTTGAGGAAGAGAAGCAAAGATGCGATAGTTAAGTTGTTTTATATTTACATACAGTTGGAGCATACAGCGCTTCTAGTACTTTTTCTAGGACGTCTATCTATTGACTCCAGGAATAACTGACAACAATTTCAACAGAAAGGTATGATATAAATTAACTAAAGTAATGACAAAAAGAACAACGGTATTTTATTCAGCATTAGTCATTTAATATAATTTTACCAGCAGCTCTAGAGTGACCTACCCACTCTCTCAAGTTACACAGAGATAGAGGACGCTAATGACAAGCGTACTCTCATTAGCGTCCTAATAAGAGGAAGAGGCAGTTAGTCCCGTTAAGAGTTGATCGACCACTAAAATAAATTTAAAAACATTATTTTAAGGTCCGAATACTACATAGTAATGCTTTAACGTTGCATACATAACAACAAATCTGTTTTATTCCACCGCTTACAAACACAATATCTGTTTCTAAATCCATACAACTACATGGCTTCACAAACTACAGCAACCTCAGAGGGTCAAAACTCAAACTTTAAATCTACAAAGGGATACAGAGGACCATAGACACTATTTTGCAACATTTACCAAACTAATCTACTACTACTAATCTAAATTACTACTACTAAACTAAATATGGTGTAGATATTGGTATAATAAACAATATTAACAGGACATTTTAGTGAATTTTCATTTTATTTCCATCACTAAAATTATTAATAAACCTTCTCTTTAATTATTATTTCCAGATTTTCCATGTTGTAAGAACTACCGTACCGTATATGACTGCTTGTCTGTCCACCTCCTTCGGGCTGAGCGTCGCCAGGAGCTGAGGAGGCACCGTCTCCTGCCAGTTTTGAGCTTCACACACTTCCTCTTCCAGGGCTGCAGCATCAGGCAACAGGGCCAAAGGGGAAGAATCCATGCTCCTAATATTAAAATAAAATAAAAAACACAGAAGATATTTATACAGCAGAAGGAAATGACGTGTTATCTGTCATACACCATGTAGCTAAGTATGAAATGTAATGCCTGATGTAACTGAGGCCAACCATAGCCCCTAATTACATTTTCTTGTATATTACTTTATCCGTAACATACTAACTCCAGCCTGTACCTCTAAATCTCTACCCTTCAAATTGCCCGTACATTACCCGTTTCCACATTCAAAGGGAGTAGTAGTGGTGAGTGCACTGCTGATTAAATGAATGGCATGAGAACTCACCTGCGTCTGGAGCGAGGAGTGTATGGGGGTGTGGGGTTCTCTAGAGACCTGAGTATGAGACAGAGATGGTATGGAGTGAAACAAAAGCAAGCTCCCGTTATTTTTATTTACAAGATTTCCAAGACTTCCTTTCCATGATGAGGTTATTTTCTATGACATTCTAAAGATTATTGTAAACGTACAGGCTTGTCTTGAAAGTACAACAGCCTCAGAAAATCAACACTCGAAACACATTTCATTGTTAACGCTGCAGTAATTGGAGCTTAGTTAAAGGGACTGTATTATGCAGAATTTACTTTTCTGAGCTTTCTAACATGTTATAATGTTCCCTCATCAAAAACATACCCAGAGTTGTGTTTTGCTTTATTCACGCCTGTTTTAGTAATCCTCTATTCTCTGGCGTGGCCTTTCTGAGGCCTCAAAATGAACCCCCGCCTACTCCTGTAAGCACTGACCAATCAACAAGCCCTCTAAATCCACAGGTTTTCTGCATGGCAAGTTGAATTTAAGACCTTTTTTTTAGACCTTTTTAAACCCATTGTTAAAAAAAGTTAAGACCTATTTCATAAGCCCACAGTGTACAAAAAGCTGAGTCATAAACGTGGCCACGTCACAAAGCATTTTGTTGAGTCTGAGCTCTCGTATCGGCGACAGTAATACAGCTTTGAGAATTTAAGTGGGCATTTTAAGAATAAGCTAGGAATGGAGGTAGTTATGTGACACATTTAGGACCTGTTTCAACATATCTAAGACCGAGTACAGCGCATCTGGACAAATTTAGGACTTTTCAAGACCCAGCAGAAACCCTGCATCCACTCATTTATCCATAAAAGCAGTCTACAGCTCTGTTTCCACTGATTCCTCACAGCTATTTTTCATTTTGTAGTAAAATGGCATCATACAAAAAGTTTAGGGAAATGAAGTTCCTTTTATTCTTTAAATTATGTTCAAAAGACTCTCCAACCCTGTGCTGGTCTCTTCACCTGTTTCTTTATGGCACCAGTAGAGTACCTATTAAAAACATTTTCTTTTAGTCACAATGTTTTTAAAGGTCGTAAAGTGTGAAATGCTGTTCTAGAGGCGACCAAGATTGGTTTAAAAATATGAATAATGCATAATATAGCCCCTTTAAACATCCAATTTCAATGATTCTGACGTGGAAACCCTATTTAATACTCTTGTTGATGATATATTATGTATGATTTATGACATATGCCTGGAATGATGTTGGCTTATCGTGCCAAGTCTGTCTCCTCAGCAGATGTTTACCGTGCAGAGCTGCTGGACGCCGACGATGAAGCGCTGTGTTGCAGAGGCCTCAGCCCGCTGCCCTCTCTCTCCTCCCCACAGTCCTCCATGTCCACGTCGCTCCGGGATCGAGGCACCGACTCCGCCCCCGGCCCAGCCCCGCGACGCCGTCCTTCTCCCTGAGCCTTCAGCGACTCGCTACGGGCCAGGCGCACCGAGATAGTAGGGCTACGGAGAAAAGATGGGATGTTTTAATGTCTGCTTTCCTTTTGGGTTTTCCCTTCAGGGGTCGCCACAGCAAATCATCAGCCTCCAAGTGCACAGTGAGTCACATATTGACTTGGCATACGTTTACGACCTTTTCTGATGGAACGCTCCATTTATTCAGGCTTGGGACAGGCACAAATTCATTACAAAGGAAGTTAAAGGGGCAAAAACATCCATGAACAGTAAATAAAGGAGAAGAAATTAAAATCTGTATGTTGTTACTGATCTTTGACATGTCCAAGACGGTGATAAAAGCCAAAAAAAGAGACTGCAATCACTTTTTATATTGAAAAGACTGTACTTATTAACCTTTTTTTAGTAATATTTTGTAGTTTTGATCAGAACTAAGGTTGATTAACACATTCAAGCAAAAATTCTTGGAAAAAAAATACATATCTGATATGTTTAATTTACAGAGGTTCATACACTTTTTTACCTAGAATTTTCCATGCCTTTTCTAAAACTTTTGACTGAATTTCCAAGACCTGAAAAATGATTTACATGTGTTTAAATAGTATTCAAAATGTCAAATGTGGTACATTACAAACATACTTTTGCTGCATTTTCATTTGTTAAAATTGGAAATTAGTCAGTTAAAGAAAAAAAACAAAAAAAACATTTGGGCTTCTTCCCCCAGAAATATATGATTCCACTAATTTTACTGACTATACACCAGTGATTAAAAGATAATTATGCTATATTTCAGGGTTCGTACAATCTGGAAAGGTCATGGAATTTTAAAATGCAATTTCCAGGTCCTGGAAAAGTTTGGGATTTTTATATTTTAGTGTAAAGTTTTGGAAATTAAACAGTCTGAGTAACATTCAACCACTACTGTGCCAGCCTGCCTAGATGATTACTTTATATACTATTTATACGTCATTTCAGTCATTTGGGTCTTGGAAATTTTGTGAAAACTTTTGGAAAAGTCATGGAAAATTCTTCTCTTAAAAAAAAAAAAAAAAAAAAAAAAAGATACTGGTCACTTTTTCCTGCAGTGAGAACAAGTTTCTACTGACCACTTATATTTACTGTATTCTAGCTGGCACAGGTTTAACTAGTAGTGGCCCAATGTTACTCAGACTGTTTAATTTCCAAAACTTTACACCAAAATATAAAATTCCCAAACTTTTCCAGGGCCTGGAAATTGCATTTTAAAATTCCATGACCTTTCCAGATTGTACGAACCCTGAAATATGGCATAATTATCTTTTAATCACTGGTGTATAGTCAGTAAAATTAGTGGAATAATATATTTCTGGGGGAAGAAGCCCAAATGTTTTTGTTTTTTTTCTTTAACTGACTAATTTCCAATTTTAACAAATGAAAATGCAGCAAAAGTATGTTTGTAATGTACCACATTTGACATTTTGAATACTATTTAAACACATGTAAGTCATTTTTCAGGTCTTGGAAATTCAGTCAAAAGTTTTAGAAAAGGCATGGAAAATTCCAGGTAAAAAAGTGTATGAACCTCTGTAAATTAAACATATCAGATATGTATTTTTATCCAAGAATTTTTGCTTTAATGTGTTAATCAACCTTAGTTCTGATCAAAACTACAACTTTTCCAGGACCTGGAAATAGCATTTTAAAATGCCACAGCTTTTCCGGGTTTTCCATAACAGTACCCTGAACAAACCCTCAATTTAGTGCGGCGTTCTTGAACAGTGCACAAGCGTTAAATACAAGAACAGAAATGACATATTTTGGATTGAACTTATTAGTGTCCATACCTGTCCATGCTGTCCTCTCCCAGGCTGCTCGTGGACAGTCTCTGGGAGTCACTGCTGTCTCCCTCTTCACCCACAGACTCCGAGTTACTCTCAAACTGCTGAATGATGTTCTTCACATTACCGGAACGAACTGCAATCAAGAACATATAGGTTATTATACGTGGACAGAAGCCAAGCTCAAAAATGTTTAAAGTAAATGAAGAGGGGTGAAGAAGTAAAATAAAAAAAAAGATATACCTTCAGAGGGGGACAACGGGACATTTGACGCTACACAAAATAAAATCAACCAAAGAATGGAATCAGTAAAAAGCAAATTCAAACAAACAATGAATACAATCTAAACAAAATGAATTCAATGTTTAAAAAAATACAATGATTTAATGAGTAGACAAGAAAATTACAACAAGCCAATAAGAGATGCCCTTATTTTTTTCAAATGATATAATTTTTCAATCTTTCTTTTTTTTAACTAGGTATTAGCATTAATATTTAGCTTCAGCTGTAAATGTATGAGTGATATGAGCTCATGAAACATACCTGTCCCAATCAAATAAATACAGAATAAAATAACGTGAGCATGCCATTTTTGCATAAGCTCTAAAAAAAAAACCAATAAGTCCTTTATAATCAGAGGTGGACAGTAACAAAGTAAATTTACTTGAGTACAGTACTTAAGTATAGTTTTTGAGAATCTGTACATTACTTGAGTAGTATTTTTAGCAGAAACTTACTACTTTTTACTTCATTACATTTCTAAAAAAGCAAAAGTAACTTCTGCAGAGAAATTGTCTTAAAACCAAAAGACAGCTGACTTACTCCCTAAAGATAATTATTTACTACATGATACTACTCATATTTGCTCTCAGGAACTAAAAAGAACCTCTGGACACAATCTGGAAGTGATTTAGCTTTTGCTTTTAACATTATTTGCATGATTCTATAATAAACCGATTTAAAAATAAGTATGATCATAAAACCCAGCTCTTTTATGCTGTAGAACAATCTTATCTATTATGGTTTTATAGTTGATCCCCACATTTTATCACTAAAATTATGTAAAATGTATTTTATTCATATTTTTGGAGCTGCAAATTTGTGACTTGAATGTAGTAGAAATTTTACCCCAAATTCTTGACTGCACTCATTTGAAATACATTGTAAAAAAATAAAAAAACTTTGATTACTTAAGTATTTTTGAAAGCACATACTCCAGTAGTTTACTTTAGTAAAAATCTGACTTAGCAGCTTTTACTTGTATGACCTGGAGGAGCTATACTTTTACTCAAGTAATGAAGTTGAGTACTTTGTCCAGCACTGTTCATGATAAAGATAAGATTAAGATTAAGGTATTTTCAAGGAGAAATCATGTTATACTATGCTACAGATAGTAAAACAGATATATTCAATTATAGGAACAAAAATACACACACTCCCTTTCGAGACTTATTTTCTTATATTGGTTGGTTAAAAAAAATCTCAGGGACCGCCACATCAGACAGAGACAAGACTGAGTAAAAAAAAGCCGAGACCGAGACCACAGAAAAGCGATATCAAAACCAAGACTGGTCTGGAGCGCTACAACTCTAACGCTGATATTAAATGCTGTTTATGCTGCGTGTGTTTTGTATTTACTTGACTGGGACGAGTTGCGTGGTTTTCCGATGTACTTCAGGATGGGGTTTCTCTTCTTATCTTCTCCATCTTTCTCCTTGTCTTTTTTAACGCCACTCGACTGCAAAGACACAGAAACATGATTATTACATTTTGTGTAAACATCAATTTATAACATTTACCGGCCTGGGACGTATGAGATACTGAATATTAGCTTTGTAAAAGATAACATGGTTTTGTAATCACAACCTACTAGCATTTACCTTTAATATCCACATGCGTAAGTGGGACTTAAGCAAATGGTCTGTTCTTTGATATAAATAAATTTGGTCACTTAACGCTGGGCTTTGAACTTTTTTACACATTAATCAATTTGATGATTTCTGAAAGCACTTTGAGGCAGTTTTTTTTTCTCGATACAAAGCTTATGTTAGAATAGTTTATGGGAGTATTCAATGCAGGAAGCCAACCCAAAAATTGACAAGCCTATATTAATAAACCTGATTTATTCTGACACCTTCATTGTCTTGAAAGCAACTTCCCTTAATGTCTTTTCCCAAACTCCCATCTTTAAACAGGGTAGCTCCAGTGAAATTTAAGACCTTTTTAAAGACTTTTTAATACCACTTAGAAGACAATTTAATCCCAAGATTTTTATTTTTATTTTTACGCTAATAAACTATCAGTATTACTCTCTGAAAGTCATTGGGATTATTTTAAGTCTAATACAGGTGAAATAACTCCAGGTCTGCATTAAAAATACCAAAATGGAAATTCAGCGGAAACAGCATTTACTGTATTGTGCGGATGTTTTTGCAACAAATATGCCTGCTACATTACGCAGCCCAAATAAACAGTAGACTTAGTTTTCAAAAACTAAATAAAGGCACATTCGAGTGGGTGACTGGAGAAGATATTCATAAAATGGCTATTGATAGAAGTTGTTGCCATTTTCACATCTAACTTGCAAAAAAGACAAGCTTAACTGTTGTACTTAACAACAGAGAAGTTTGTCTTTTTTTGCAAAGTAAGTAACAAGTTGTACAGATAACTACAACGCTGAAAAACTTGACTTAAATGTCCCAATTTAAGATGTAGTTGAACAAAATTTAATACCTGCTCATACAATCTAATACTTTTAAGACCTTGGGGCTAGCCTGATGAAAGTACTACTGTTGTATATATATAGATTATACTTTTTTTGTTGTTGTATATTTTGCCAGATTTCAGTTGTTTCGTCTCTTTTAGTGTTCAAATCATATTCCGAGACACGTCAATCAGGCATAACATTATGATCACCTGCCTAATATGCAGCCACATACACAACAAACTAATGCACTGTGTATTCTGACATCTTTCAATCAGAACCAGCATTAACTTCTGTTGGATTGGACCACACGGGCCTCAGCCTTCGCTCCCCACGCAAGTCACCTGTCGCTGGGTCACCACTGTTCCTTCCTTGGACTGCTTTTGATAGATCCTGACCAATGCAGACCAGGAACACCCCACAAGAGCTGCAGTTTTGGAGACGCTCTGACCCAGCTGCCTATAGGCATAATAGTTTGGGCCACTGTCAAACTCGATTGAATCTTTACGCTTGTCCTTTTTCCTGCTTCTAACAACGTCAACTCTGAGGACAAAATGTTCACCTACTGCCTAAAATATCCCACAGATACCATGATTAAGAGATAATCTGTTATTCACTTCTCCTGTCAGTGGCCATAATGTTATGCCTGAGCGGTGTACAAGGCAACTTTAAATCACTTGCAGACCTTGAAAACAGCCAGCGCCCAGTGCCTAATTTTATTCATGAAGAGAAGAACCACTCTTACCTTTTTGGTCTTTAGAAAAGCGGGCCACTTGTCTTTTTCTGTGCTTAGTCCGGGAAACACTTTGGAGTCCCTTAATTTGATCCCAGAGTGCCGCAGGTACAAGAGCACTGCTGATGCCAGCGGAGAGCTAGAAGTAAAAAAAAAACATATTTAACATAATGGTGGCTTTTAAAGAGGTGTTTTGAGAGCATATGGCATGGACAGGCGCTTACCTTCTTTCTTCTTCGTGCTTTGAACTGCAACCGCAAACAAGAATAGAAGAAATACATAGAAATGATGTTAATGCCACAAAAAACAAACAGATCTTGTTAAATTAAGCCAAGTCCAGTCCATGCAGAGCCCGTGCTGAACGCCGTCTGTCCCGCCGTGATCATGTGACGGGAATCTCTCAGTGTGCGTGTGCAAATATCATGTGGTTTACAGGGCAGTGACCTTTGTTATGATTGCTTACTCGAGCTTCCTCTGTCCCTTTGTAATAACCATTTTATGGAGCCACCAACATCTGACTGGGTCCCTAGGCAAACAGCGCAAGCGTGTGTGGGCTAGTCATAAATTTAACGAACATGTCTCATTTAGGTTATTAAATGTGTGATTTGTTAGCTATATGTAGATAGTAAGCCACTGAGTATCTTTTAGGAAATATGTATCAATTTTATTTATATGCATGGGTAATTTTTGGTATTTTAGCCTTTATTTCAAAGTGACAACGGTAAATAAACTGGTCAGGAGTAAGAAGGGACTAAATGTAATGAAAATATAGATTAGGGTTAACAATATATTGCAGAACTATCCATCCATCCATTTTCTTGTGCTTAATCTGGGGCTGAGTTGTGAGAGTAGCAGTCTAAGCAGAGACGCCCAGACTTTCCTTTCCCTGGACACTTCCTGAGGCGTTCCCAGGACAGCCGAGAGACAAAGTCCCTCCAGCGTGTCCTAGGTCGTCCCTGGGGGCTTCCCCTGGTGGGACATACCCAGAACACCTGCCCACGGAGGCATCCATGAGGCATCCAAAACAAATGTCCCGAGCCTCCGCTGGATCCTCTCAATGTGGAGGAGCAGCAGCTCTACTCCAAGCTCCTCCTGGGTGACTGAATCTATCTCTATCTCTAAGGAAGCACCAAGCCACGCTGCAGAGGAAACTCATTTTAACCGCTTCTATCCAGGATCTTGTCCTATTCACTCTCACATTTGTTGAGGATGAAATGTCTGGCCCAAAGACACAACGGCAGTATGTAGGTTGGAGGTTAACCCACTGCCACCCCAAAACACATATCTTATGTCAATTCAATGCGCTATGGTCATGAGCTGCCACAGAGCTGACTGGCCTCAGTGAAGGTTTAAACTCTTAATATACACATTTTTCTAAGAAAAAAAGTGAACGATAAATTTACTTCCGTTACCAGAGGGGGGCACTGTTGCGCTCTATACACACAGAGTGTAAATTAGAATATGCATTACAAAATCATCATAATCATAAAACCTACATAAATTACTGCTTTAAATGTTTTAACATATTTTAGCGTGAACCTATCTAATCTTCTATATTCTAGTGCTGTATTTTCCACACTATAAGTCGCACTTTTTTTTTCATAGTTTTGCTGGTCCTGCGACTTATACTCAGGTGCAACTTATATATCAAATTTAACCTGAACCAAGGAGTAAACATTACCGTCTACAGCCGTGAGAGGGCGCTCTAGGCTTGTGACAACTACTGTCAGTAGTGATGGAGAATAAGATGGAGAGCGCGGGGAACTTCCTTACCGCTAACTTTCTTCTGACTCACTGGCTTGTTTTGTTAATTTATCCTCTCCAGCCGCCCAGGTTTGTGCTTTATGCTGTTGTGTAGCTGAATAACTGTTAATGTGTTATGTTAACATACCAGATACATTCAGTCTGTTGGTCTGTGTGCTGTTGTGTAGCTGAATAACTGTTAATGTGTTATGTTAACATACCGGATACATTCAGTCTGTTGGTCTGTGTGCTGTTGTGTAGTTGAATAACTTGCCTTTCCAGATTAAATGTCTGTTCTTGGGTTTGCATTTTGTGAAATACATTTTTAAATAAATGCGACTTATAGTCCAGTGCGACTTATTTATGTTTTTTTCCTCTTAACGACGCATTTTTTGATACAACTTATAGTCTGGAAAAGACTAAATATGACCTACAGTATACAGTACATGTTCAATTCTCATAGGACCTTGCACACATACTACCTCTGAAACTATTTGGCTTTCAAAGTACCACTTTTAACTAAAATGAAAATTAATTTAATTTTTATCAGAAGAAAATAAGGACTAAACAGGACTAAACCATGTTGAAGTCAGGACTAAATGTATAAACAGGACTAATGTAGAATCTAAATCAGGACTAATGCTTGACTAAACAGTAGTCTACATAAATTTAATTATCAAAGCAGAACTCAAACAGGACTAAAGCTGGATCTAAATTAAACTGAAGCAGGAACGTGAACTGCAAAAGACTCCTGAGTGCCACAGAATAGGTTTGAGAACGACTGATATAGGAAGATGTGTCTAAACCTTTAACTGGTGCTGTATAAATGCCACTATTATCTGAATATCCAACATCGTTATCACATATTTCGAGTTTTTGTTAATACTGTGCTGCTCTGAGGAGAAAAAAAAAAACATTGTAAAAAAACGCAGCTTGCACAAACTGAACCCTTGCCCCTGCGTTGAACCTAAAGCTGATGATTACATTACATTACGTAACAGCAGCAGACTCACAGTATCTCCCAGAGCGCAGTGACCTGTCTGTCCACCACCTGCCGCTCTTTGGCCGGGTCTCCGTCCAGCTGCAGCAGGTCCCCCTCCCCAAACAGAGAGCCGAGGCCCATCATCTGCTTGTTCCTGTCAAACACACACACAACAGGTAATCAGCCGAGGCTGCACTACTGTTGTACTAACAAACCAGACCACCTAGTTACTACAACTGTGAGTGTGAACAAGACAATCTGATGAGCCTTGTTTTAATCAGACTTACAAGTTAATGCTTCTGCCAAACATTTAAGACCTTTACTTTATACTGTGTGATGCCAGTATTTTGTAATTAAAGGATTTGTTTCAAAGAGCAACACTCAGATGAAACAGTTGAAGTATTTGAGTATTTGATACTACAAATCACCCTATAGTTAATACTTTTAATGCTCTTGTAAATGTTAATTGTCTGTTACAGCCAGTACCGTGCCAGAATGTCATGACTTCCCTTTACTGATTTTATTAGTAGCAGTAGTACATAAGGGATAGACCAATAGATCGGACAGCACTGCGTTTTTTTGGACATTGGCTGACTCATGAGCTTTAATGCAATTTCTTGGTCAGCCACTTGTATCAACAATATATCTATCCAGATATTTATATTTCCTCCAAAAAATACATTTTCATGTTGCATACCAGCATTACATGTCAATGTGCATTATACACAATATACTTATTAATGACATTACTCCTGAAGCAGCCCTTGATTTTACAGCAGTTTAAAAGTCAATATTGTTCTCACTGTCCAATTCTGACACATTTGTTTACATTTTACAAGGATCATGAAAAGGAAGGACTACATTAACTTTATTTCTTTCATAAAATTGGGAAAATCATTCCTGCTTATTGGCCCCAAAAAATCAGCAGTGCCTATTGGACATCAGCTGATCTGAATTTGATCTGTGTCGGCATTACTCGTATTACGTAGTACACAGTATTTATATAGAATAATAGATAATAATACAAACTTATCTTGTGCAAAATGACAGGATAATTAGTCATAGCTCAACATATGGCCAAGAATGATCTATTAAAAAATGGCATTACCTGTAGTCCTGAATCTGGTCCTGGATGTCCGGCAACACCTGCTGCTGCAGCTCAGACAGAGGCCCCCTGATGTCCTCCTGGGCGTGAAGCCGGCTCTCTGAATCAACACAAAGCATAAATATTATAGATACAGCAGCATCATCAATAACTTTAAATAAAACAAAAATCTTTTACTTACCAATATCTGTGAGATACTCTTCTCTCACTTTGATTTTCAAAGGCTGGAAACAGAAAAACATCAAAATAATCTTAAAAATTGATACTTTATTCATCCCCATCAGGAGAAATTCAAACTAATTACCTACTGAGGGCAAAACAGACATGGCTGACCAAACATCAACAAATCTAATTAAAGAACACCGTTACATACAGCCTCAGGGTCCAGGAAATGGGAGCAGATCTGTGGTGCAAGTGCGCGTGCGTCTTTAGGACTGGAGCCAAGGTAGCCCTCCACCGACAGGTAGAACAGCTACAGAAGTGAACCAAAAACATGCCATTGGTTTGGATCCTACACTTTACTACTGTACTTTTATCAGAGACTCTAACAGACCAGAGGGTTGGGATCCAGGAGCTGGCTGAACACGTATCTCATGAACACGGTCATGTGCGCCGGCCGTGACTTCAATAACTCAATGTCCTGAAATGGGCCGTCCATCTGACCGAGGGGAAAAAAAGCACAAAGGCACACATTTTACAGTTTAACAGAGCGGTGGGAGCCATAGTATTAATAAAGTACAGTTTAAAGATATAATTCCCACCTCAATAAATTCATAGCCGTCGTCGTCATCCTCTTCCTCTGGGCCGATGATCTGTGCCTTTCCTCCCTTTAAAGACAAATAAAAGTTCAAGAAAAAGAAAGATTTATTCAGGCACCAAAACGACAATAAATCCTTGTACGAGCTGACAAAACAATATAATAACTAAAATTACCTAAAACGTCTGGATATTGAATTAATGGTGCAATGTTGTTGGAGATTTATATTTTATTATATCAGGCTTTTTAATATGTTTAATGTTGTTGTGTGCTTCAAAATGTAATACACTTTAAAAAGCAAAAAAAAGTTGTCCTTGGATGTGAAAGGACCAACATATTCACCACAGCTGATTTGTTTTTATTTAGAAAGACAAATAGCTTATTTTTTTACCCTCTTTTCTATAGCATAGGAATAATAAAGGACCATATCCCACAATTTATTAACTTAGTATGCACAAAATCGGATCATCGGGACACAGCACAACCTCATTAATTGCATACAAGGATTTTCCATATTAACATTTTGCCTTAAACCAAGACCAAGAATTAACACAATATTTTTACGAGTATGAATTTCTATTAAGAGTAGTGTGTGATCTCACCAAATCGGGCAGGGGGTGTGTGTCGGAGTTCTGTCGCCTGTGTTGGGACGTCCTGAAGGAGGATGAGGGGGAGGACTGGGGACTCTCAAAGGCCTAAAGAGGAGGAGGAGGAGGAGGAGGAGGAGGGGGAGGAGGAGGGGGAGGAGGAGGATGGGTGTGAGGCACAGGCGGGACACAAACAGTAAACAATAACACTGGAACGAACAAGCTTTAGGACTTACCTCCATGTCTCCTTCACCAGAGTCCATAGACAACCTCCCTGTAGAGAAAACATGTGTTAGGACAGGGCTTAAAATGTGTACAGAGGAAAATTACAAATAATATTAATGTCTTATACAGGGTAGGTTTTGTTTGTAAAATGTAAGACCTTTTTAAGACTTTTTAATGCCAATATCGTCAAAACAGAACAATAGTCTGTATGAATTTTACACTAAGGAATTATCCATACTACTCTCTAAAACTGGAGGGTTTTATTTTAAAAGTCTTATACAGACGAAAGAACTCCAGTGCTGCGTTAAAAAATCATGAATAAATGAGTCATGCATTTAAATGATAACGCTTCTTCAATAAATATATTCTGTTATTGTGCTGACACTACTTTTTGTAATGTTGATGTTTTGACAAATTTTAAGATCTAGATCAGCCATTCCCAAAGCCAAGATTGTTTGGCTTAAAAAAAAAAAAAAAAAAAAAAAAAAAATCCCAGCGGACCCCCCCAAAATAAAATTTCTCTCTATTCGAAAGACTATGTCATATTTTTCTCTGTAGATTTCTATAAAATATTGCTTCAAACTAAAATTTTTAAACAAGTAATTAACTACGAATAATTTCAAACTCATTTACTTTTTTGTACCTAATGTAGACACCTTCTGGTGGCCCGCCCTGCAGTACCTCCACGGCCCACCACAGGGCCCCAGACCCCACCTTGGGAACCACTGATCTGGCTAAACAAAACTTAACAGCTACTCATTAAATACTTACAAGGCCTTGATTTAAAACCTATTTAATGCTTTTAAGATCTTGGGAATAGCCTGATATCACTTTTTTAGACACTGAAAATCAATTTACAATTAGGTGCATTATTTATTGAATCCTCAGTCACACTCTGTCTGTAGCCAAAGCTGGCCTGGGGCAGACTGATGGAGATGTGGCAACCATTCTGTGCCTATGGCCTCTCAGACTGCTGACTCAATAATTACAACTGTCTTTACTGTCGTTAGTCCCGTGCATGGATCTATACAACAACAACTACCTCAGATTGTGACATAAACATAAAATACTGTGCCACTGGCAGAAACATGGGCAGAAGATAAAACACAACACGACCAGCACCAAACACATAACTACAGTCACACATTCATTCACCAGTGCCAGTGAAGTGTCTTGCCCAAGGACACAAAGGCAGTATGCAATGCTGGTAGCAAGGCTTGAACCATGAACCTTACAGTTAGTGGGCGAACAATTCACATGTTGTATTGAGTAGTAGTTTTTTTTCTACTTTTGTACACAGTTTAACAAAGATAAGAGTTTAGTATACCGGTATCAAAAGATGTCATTTGATGAAAGTAAAAGTTTATTGACAAACCTCCGGCTAAAACGTAGTTGGTCACTGATTCTGAGCGCGTTCCCTCCTGAAGGAGAAGAGAAGGAAAACAAAGATAGGTCATTAATATTTTACATGAATAAAGCTTTTGGATGTGTTATGGTGTAGCTCGTAGTCCACTCGACCTGGTCTTGTTGAATCTTGACTCTGACTTGGTGAGCTCTCCTCTTGGCACTTTCAATCCGCTCCTCCAGGGACGGCGACGGGTTCCTCAAACGCTCCTCCAATAAGGCCTGCACGTCACATCAAGTCCCATAAAAACTTGAACTTCTTGCTTTAAAAGACAAAGCTTATAGATCAAAGTTTCAATTCAATTCATTCAATTTGCCACACAATGTAATGCACTCTAGTGACCCTACCTGGGAGCAACCTTCTCCACTAAACTGAGCTTGGAATAAGCACGTACAGTATTTTTGGATGAAGTCTTACGCCCAATTCACACTGAAAACATGTGTCCTGTACAACCTCCTGCAACAAATAGATGCTATTCAAGTTGATACATGAGTTCACCTTGGCTGCGTTGCAATATGTCCAGCACTTTGACAAAAATACGTATCAAGTCTGGTTTTTTTCCGCATCGATAAAGATGAACAGTTTGAGCCAGACAGGAAGTCAGATATGTAAACATTACGTCTTAACTGGGGACACGGAGTCACAAACAAGACCAGACACCGTTAAATGTAAAATATTTGTATATCGTAACACGCTTACCCAGGGTAGAAGCACAAAAGTCACAGAAATAATCTCCAAATAAAAAGGAGATTGTGGTCAGACAGGCAAACGTGGCTTTTGTTTTCATGTAGCTCTCTGTATACACGGTTATCCTCATGTGAACTCATAGCTGCAGCTTAAACTCGCTCCTCTCCTGTGAACTTCGCTGGCTGTTGTCGGATACGTACTGCACACGCCACGCACTCGGTGTGAATAAGGCGTTAAGTGGCCCTGACGTCCTGCCAAAGGGGCCAAACCAAAGAACTAACCATGTCACTAGCAGGAGCCTAAAAGCCACACAAATCCATTCAATTCCCCTCCTAATCTACCTCTGCAACAATCTGACAGGTGGCTCGAGTTGATTCAGAGCCACAGTGTATGGCCAGACTAGTATTTGTATAATTTGTATATTTAAATCCTTGATTTGCATGTACCTGTAGTTCAGCCTCTTCCTGCTCCAGCATTTTCCTGAGTATCTCTGTGGCATGTTTCTGAACTTCTGAGGGGTCCTAAAATGCAACAAAATGGTTTGCATAAAAGCGAAAGACATGACAACGGCTAGAATAAGCTGATTTTAGCCTCATTCACCTGCAGTGGTTTGGGTCCAGTGATTCTTTGGGAAGAGGTGCTGCTGAGTCCTGAGGGCAGAGGCGGCGGCGGAGGGGGCGGGGCTTGTCCTCCACCTAAAGACGTCCTCTGATTGGGCGTGAGGTCAGTGGGGAGTGGCTCTAAGGGCACAGACGCCGCTGAGGGAGGCGGACCTTGTAGCGTGAGAGCGACGTATGTTCCAGCTGCGGGATGACGACATGAAACAGGAATCAGATTAATGTAAAACATACAAAAAGATACAAGAAAAAGGCAGTGTTTTCTGGACTTACACTTGATGAGTTTGACCACCTCCTGATGGGTCATGGAGGATACCAGTGAGCCGTTAACCTGACAGGCGCAAAAGAGGAAAAATTTTCTTAATCGCAGCAACAACAACTGATTTTAATTACACTAAAAAGAACTTTATTTACAACAAAATACCTTTATGATTCTGTCTCCTTCCTGGACCCCGGCCTTGACCGCCGCACCACCTGCACGACAACACACAACACTTATGAATAATCTACAACTAGAGAATATTTTCGTCCTGATACAATTCTTTATCCGGGCTTTGGACCTACACAATGGTAAAACCTTTTGCCCTCAAAGAATAAAACTCCAGTCACCCACACAATGTAATTACTTCTATTCATAGCTTGATACGTGCCTGGTCGGACGTTCTGGACCAGCTTCACTCTCTCTCCACACACAGTGAAGCCGAAGCCCAGCTGATCCTTCTGCACAACCACACATCTCTGAACCAGACCGGGACCTGGAAAAAAAAAAGAAAAAAGAAAGAATATTCCACTGTGTAAAGTGCTGCTTATGGCATCATACAAAAAGTTTTTCCCCATTGTGTCTGTTCAAAAATGCAAAACAGAGCTACACTCTGCTTTATGGCAGGGTAGCCCCACGTTGAGACCTTTTTAAGACTTTTTAATGCATTTTAGATTTAAATTTACTGTGAGGATTGGATTAAAAAGACAATCATCCTCATCATACGATCTGAAACTTGAGTGCAATATATTTTTTTGTGACATTGTGTAGCTAATATAAACAGTAGACGTGGCACAAAAGCTTTCAGAAATATAAAGACACATCCAACTCTCAAAAACAAAAAATCCAAAATGACAAGTACATTATAATTGGGGCTGAACATTAAAGATATTAGGGAGGATTTTTTTCGACTGCTGAGAAACCAGCGACTGTTTGTCCTTTTTTGAATACTGCGCATGCGTCAGGCCCCGCCCTTCACACAGCCTTCCACAGCGACGTGCACGAGCGTTGGAACACGCGTGTTTGTTTACAGCCGGCATCAGCAGAGATTCACCTAAACCTAGACCTGCATTGTTTGTTTGCTCGACCTTTGACCTAGTTCCCCACACAGACCCAGTCACATGCACAGTCCCTAAATGTGAGCAAAAATATATCCTCCTGCTATTGGTAGCATTAGCAAAGTGACGCTGCTGTACAGTTAAAAAGGTTCAACAGATAAAGAAAAAAGGCATTTTTTTCAAACGATAAGATAAACCTAACGTTACCTGTCCAGCAGAAACTTGGCGACCAATGCATCATCTGAAGCCCTTTCTGTTCCTACAGCGCACGCCGTCCTTTGAAGGAATCGCCAATAACTACACAGGTTTTATTCTGCTCTTCTACAGTTTTTCTCCTCCTCCTCTGGTACACTTCAAAAACAGTTTTCCTTTTGTGACCTCCCGGTTCACGGTTTTCCTCAGCCATTGTGCTCTTCGATGTTAACGCTAATGCCGGACTACATAAACATAGTGTATACGCATGCGCAGGCACAAGAACGCATTTTGATATGATCAAACTGAATACCTTTTTAATACCCTGTTAATGGCTGTAGTAAATTATTTTTTGGAAGTGCTTTCTTTAAAAGGATGTAAAATGTGCAATGCTGTTCTAGAAACTATGGTGCATCCACATATAAATCCTGGTATACTCTTTAGTTTATATAGATTTCGCTGCAGGTCATTTATTTTATTTTTTATTTTTTGCAGTATTCAAAACATTTATTACATACCATCTTTTTCTATTATTGTGCAGCCTTACATACATGTATATCCAAATATTTTTAACCTTTCTTTCACATTTCAAATGGAAACACAACTTACATGTTGGTTGTATGGCACCACTCTAAATGTAACTGGGTTGTAATTTACTATTTAGGAGACACTCATACCATACAACCATGGGATGTTGCTCCAATTTAAATTGTGGCAGATGCTGGGAAGTTACCTGTGCTTTCTGTAGGAATTTCAGTCGGGGGCTCCCTCTGTTGGGCAGCAGCGGACTTGCGCTCTGAGTCCCCGATGGTGAGACTGCTAAGCCTGGTTTGAGATACAGGAGATGAGCATTAAACAACAATTTAATTTAGACAAGCCAAAAGCAAAACATGTGTAGAAAGGATGGTTCAAAGTCAGAGATAAGACCAAGTGGAAGAGGAGGAGACAATAGCCATGTGAGAACAAAGACGATACTCTATCAATATTAAATGAAGACACTGTATAGGCTGCATTAAACATATATCGCAAAGGATGCCAAGAGAACGGTCGACAAGAGGACTCACCAAGCAGCGAAAGGGCTGTAAGCGAGGCATGACAGTGGGGGGAAGAAAAGACACAGAGAAAGGGGAAAAAGAAGATATTCTGAATGAAAACCTGGACACAGAACTGACCAACAGGAAGCAGGACAAAACATCATCCTGCGCCTCCTACTTTTGTGCGGATTGTAAACAGTGGAGAGAGCAGCCGTGGCTTCTCAGAATGTGTTTATTTAACTATGACACTAAAGGACACAGTGTTTCTGCTTTAGGACTGCACTGACCCAGCGCTGGTAAACCCTATTTGACAAACAAACACGGAACTTTAAAGTATTTTTATCTAACAGTAATAATAATAACAATACTTATACAAGGAGCTTTTAGTAGTAGGGATGCACATTCGGTTTATTTTATTTAAGCAATTAATTGGTAGTCTCACTAAACGATTATCGATTAAACATTAACCATCAGCTTGACATCACCCATCATCACTTTTT
The DNA here is from genome assembly GCA_020698575.1 of Bostrychus sinensis. Classification (NCBI taxonomy): domain Eukaryota; kingdom Metazoa; phylum Chordata; class Actinopteri; order Gobiiformes; family Eleotridae; genus Bostrychus; species Bostrychus sinensis. The sequence goes on from CM036252.1 coordinate 12,475,453, forward strand.
ATAACAAACAACTCTTTATTAAACTCAAAGCAATGAACCATAATAAAAAAGTGGCTTTTTAAAAATAAAGACAAGTTATAGGCTTGTATATTTTAGGAAACAGTTTTTTGTTTAATTTGCCCCAAACTCTGCAATGGTATAACGGTTAATTGTTTGTATTTCTTTCAATCGATTATGGTTGTAACGCCGATTAATTGATTAACCACGAACACTCCTAGGTAGTTGGTAGAAGCTTTTTGCAAAACTAGACCTACTAAATTTGTTTTCATAATAAATAACTCTGTAAGTTACAGATTAGGACATGTTTTTACTATTTACATATTAATATTATAAGTTAGTGCTGTAGCCTATCAGCAAGGAGGTTGTGGGTTCGATCCTTGGGCCAGCCGACACAAACTCTCTGAGTGGAGTCTGCATGTTCTCCCCTGTGTTACTGTGGGTTCTCTCCAGCTTCCTCTCACCGTCCAAAGGGATGCATGTGTGACTCTAAATGACTAAATTACAAGTAAGTGAATGAATGGTTGTCTGTCTGTGCTTGTCTTTAAGTGTCAGTCCTGCAACTAGCTGGCCACTGTTCAGGGTGTTCCCTGCATAAGGCCTATAGTTACTGGGACTGGCTCCAGTCACCCACACCTCCTAAGGAATGGGCAAAAGAAGCTGAATTAATGAATAATTTAATGTAATAATGTAATGTATTTCCAGTGGTTGGACAGCTGTCAGTGCGACCCAAAACCTAGTAACCTATTTAAAAAGCAGAGATTATATTTAAAATGACTATAACTGCACACAGAGCAATAACTGATTTATTTTAAGTGCTAAAATATCCAATAACAAGTGACTTTTCTTTTAACCAGCGGCCTTATTGGGTCCTTTACACCAAAAGCATACAATGCAAGTAAGATGCTGTATATCAGAAAAAAATCTCCTTTAGGTAATAATCATGTTGTTTGTTTGTCTTGTTTCATTTTACCACAAAAAAGATGTTGGTCCATTAATGTAGCTGCTCTGGTCTGCTTCTCCATTAACCAAATGTATACTTTTTTAGTCTGAATATCCGCGTACCTCATACAACTACACCTTACATGACATCATACAATCAGTTGGGTTGTAGATGCATTCAGACATGCTCAAAACAAATAAATACTGGATGCATGCTACATCAAGCACCCAAAATGCCACATCTCGCAGCTGTCCTACCTTGACAAGTGGACGTTTTTCTTATTGGCAGCCCTGAGGTCACGCCACACACAGACAGACAGAGCGAGAGGGTGGATGCACACAAGAAAATGAGAACAGAGAGGGACAGATGAAACAAAGGTTTTAAAGAAACAACCACAGACAATGATGATGAAGTGAAAAATGCAGTACTGGTGATGACAGTCTGTTCCATACAAGCAGGTGAGTAGTTAAAACACATGTGAGAAAAGACATGAATCACAAGAGTGCTGGTGGCTAGGACTTCACCATGACACATACTGTCATTACATTATAATGATGGCTTAAGGACTAAAACTGGGCAGCGAGGAAGTTGAAGATTGTTTCAGTTTTATTAAGCCCAGATGTTGTCTGAAACGGTCAATCGGGTTTTAAAATACATGCACTAAATGTCATACTAAAATAATTTTGAAATATAAATATGGTTCTGTAAAAAGTGGGTCACAAAAACATGATAGAAGTAAACATTATGTCCTACAGTCAGCTGAGAACCACTTGTTTAAATGGAAGAAGCACTTAGGCACTGCAGAGTGAAATGTTACGGTCTTCTAAGTACCAGACGTTGCCAAAATAAATACTTAAGTTACATTGTTGTTCTAAGTTATTGCATATTCTTCATAATCACACGCACCCTTATTTTTCACCATTGAACACAGCAGGTTTTCCTGTCACATGTGTTTTAGTTTACATAATTTCTCTTGCCTCATTGGTTCCAGAGGGTGCTTTTATCACGTCCTTCTAGCAAACAGCCCGCCTGACTAGTTATTCAAGCGGCCAGACTGGACTTCAGTCAGATAAGGACATGACTATCGGTTCATGGCAACATAATTTCGACCACAGAAATGTCTAGTAGCAGTGCAGAGAACAAACCATGCATTTATAAGGCCCAGGCGACAGGGCAGTTTTGATAAGGTGTAGTGTGTACCTGTCCAGGGTCGAGGTGGGCTGGCGTAGGCTCATATCTGCAGCCGTGTGACACTCCTCTTCTTCCTGATGCGGGCTCTACTCGGTCACTGTGCCGCGGTTATCATCACCATCATCTCTTGCCTCTTGAGTTTTCATTCCACACAATGGGGGCTCTCTGTCTGGCTCCAGTCAGATCTTCAAGTTTACGTGCACTGGCCCCAAGGAAGCCCTCATGTTCACCCGTCCACCTTCAACAAAGTGCTGCTAAAACTGACCCTGAATGTTACATTTGGCTACTTGTGAGTGAGTGAGTGGTTAAAATAAATGGTAAATAAAGGCAGCTGGTTGCACGTGCAGTGGAAACTAGACCAGTGCAGCCAGTTTCCACAAAGATCATCAATCATGAATGATATGTCTCGATATGCTCTGGGTCAACAACTCCCCTGGCACACTGTCTGTGTAAAGCTAATTTATAAAAAATACGTTCAATTTAAATTATTTAGCATGCAAAACGGACGTGTGTGTGAATAATTAAATAAAACAAGACAAATCGACCTAATTAGTCCAAAACCAATCAACATTTACATTCTCTCTACTGGTTGCATAGTAAATCTACTGTAGTGTGCATTTGCTAATATAACTGGCTACATCAGTAAAAAAACAGCAACATGCATTTGAGAGTAAATTAGCACTTAATACCAGTCACATCTGTCTAAAGAGGTCACTCCCAGGCTAACTGGCACATATGTGCATGCTAGCAGACTGTAAACAACTAAACCAGATTATACCCTTGGCTTTCTATTACATGCTAACGACATGGCTAGTTAGCTAATTAGCAAATTCACCGGCGTTAGCTCCGGGAGAAACTGAACGCAGACAACAGAACGAAAGTAAAAGTGATTTAGCTTAGATATTTTTCTTATTTATCTAACAGTGTGGTGATAATAACGGCAGAGCAGCGACCCAGTATATAGATAAGTATGATTATTTGGGCGTTAGCGTTAGCTCGGAAAACGGGCCACAGTGAATCCTCGGCATCGCGTTACGTGGCGACGCTGTACGTGGCGACGCAGCGCTGGGAGAAGTTCGCGTCGTGTGTCGTGTGTGTGTGAGCCAGCTAGCCTGCTAACTAGCTACATCTGCAAAATAAAAGGCTTGCAGCATGACAAAATAACGCGTGCCCTTGCGAATCAAAGTGCAGTCCGAAAGCAAAGAGCAAATCCCACGCCGATATATCCACAGGAGTCCGAAATTTGTGGAAAAAAAAACATGCACAAGTAAAAGTGCAAGTTGTTTTAGCACAGTTAGCTACATCCAGCACAGCTCTTGTCCCCAAAAACGAATCACAGTGCTTCAGTTAGTGTTATCTTACAAGTCGTCAGCCAAACAAGCTCAAACTTTACGCAATTGCCATTCCTTCGCAGTGCACATGCAACGCCTTTGAGTCCGATCCAAAATAAAGATCTTTTCTGAGTTGTTATCCGGCTGACTGCTGCTGCTCCAGGTCCCCACACAGATCATACAAACACTGCACACTGCGCCGCCGCCCGGACAGAGCGAGGTACTGCAGCCTGGGGGCCAGTCTAAAGTCACTGCCACAGGTTTATCTGCAATCTGTGGGTTTGCCTGCACTCAAACCAAGAAAAACTACAGTATGTAACGTAAATCTAAGGCAGTAAATAAACTTGTGAGGTACTCCCCAAAAATGGAGGACCAAAACTCCCAAATGAATGAATGAATGAATGAATTAATGCTCTCATTGCCAAATAAATCAAGAAATGAATAAATGTAAGAATAAATAAATGAGGGAAAAAAATCTATATTTAAATAAAGCAAAAATAAATTAAAGCCCAAATGAACAAATGTAGAAATAAATACAGAATGACAGTGGTGGAAGAAGTACTCAATTTCTTTATAAGGGAGCACAAATGTATTCAACTAAAAGTAAAAGTATCACCTTAAAATTTCTACTCAAAAGTATAAAAGTGCTCACTTTTAAATGCACTTGCAAGTAAAAAAGTAAAAGTAATTTGCACAGACTCGAAAACTCATGAATGTGTTACATGTGAGGGATTTTGCTGAAAAATTGTGTTGATTACTAAAGAAATGAACAAACTGTTGCAGTAGAAGAGACTGAATCTGTCGCTGAGCTCTTCTGTCTTTATTATTCTGATGTTTCTAAAGGAGCTCTACTTTACAGCGTCTGTTATATTTAAGTACTGTGTGTCTACAATGAGGCCAGGACAAGAACACATGATTTTAAACCAAACTCAAAATACTTTTTACTTCAAACTAACTCAGAAATGAGTAAAAAGTACAGATACTTGCTCTAAAATGTAGTAAAGTAAAAATAAAAGTACACCAGCAGTATAACAGCAGTGTATAACAGCAGTGTATAACAGCAGTGTATAACAGCAGTGTATAACAACAGTGTATAACAGCAGTGTATAACAACAGTGTATAACAACAGTGTATAACAGCAGTGTATAAGAGCAGTGTATAACAACGGTGTATAACAACAGTGTATAACAGCAGTGTATAAGAGCAGTGTATAACAACGGTGTATAACAACAGTGTATAACAACAGTGTATAACAGCAGTGTATAACAGCAGTGTATAACAACAGTGTATAACAACAGTGTATAACAGCAGTGTATAAGAGCAGTGTATAACAACGGTGTATAACAACAGTGTATAACAACAGTGTATAACAGCAGTGTATAACAGCAGTGTATAACAACAGTGTATAACAACAGTGTATAACAGCAGTGTATAACAGCAGTGTATAACAGCAGTGTATAACAGCAGTGTATAACAACAGTGTATAACAACAGTGTATAAAAGCAGTGTATAACAGCAGTGTATAACAGCAGTGTATAACAACAGTGTATAACAACAGTGTATAACAGCAGTGTATAACAGCAGTGTATAACAGCAGTGTATAACAGCAGTGTATAACAGCAGTGTATAACAACAGTGTATAACAACAGTGTATAACAGCAGTGTATAACAGCAGTGTATAACAACAGTGTATAACAGCAGTGTATAACAACGGTGTATAACAGCAGTGTATAAGAGCAGTGTATAACAGCAGTGTATAACAGCAGTGTATAACAACAGTGTATAACAGCAGTGTATAACAACGGTGTATAACAGCGGTGTATAACAGCATTGTATAACAACAGTGTATAACAGCAGTGTATAACAGCAGTGTATAAGAGCAGTGTATAACAACAGTGTATAACAGCGGTGTATAACAGCATTGTATAACAACAGTGTATAACAGCAGTGTATAACAGCAGTGTATAACAACAGTGTATAACAGCGGTGTATAACAGCATTGTATAACAACAGTGTATAACAGCAGTGTATAAGAGCAGTGTATAACAACAGTGTATAACAGCGGTGTATAACAGCAGTGTATAACAACAGTGTATAACAACAGTGTATAACAGCAGTGTATAACAGCAGTGTATAACAACAGTGTATAACAGCGGTGTATAACAGCAGTGTATAACAACAGTGTATAACAGCAGTGTATAACAACAGTGTATAACAGCAGTGTATAACAGCAGTGTATAACAACAGTGTATAACAGCAGTGTATAACAGCAGTGTATAACAACAGTGTATAAGAGCAGTGTATAACAACAGTGTATAAGAGCAGTGTATAACAACAGTGTATAACAGCAGTGTATAACAGCAGTGTATAACAACAGTGTATAACAGCGGTGTATAACAGCAGTGTATAACAACAGTGTATAACAGCAGTGTATAACAACAGTGTATAACAGCAGTGTATAACAGCAGTGTATAACAACAGTGTATAACAGCGGTGTATAACAGCATTGTATAACAACAGTGTATAACAGCAGTGTATAAGAGCAGTGTATAACAACAGTGTATAACAGCGGTGTATAACAGCAGTGTATAACAACAGTGTATAACAACAGTGTATAACAGCAGTGTATAACAGCAGTGTATAACAACAGTGTATAACAGCGGTGTATAACAGCAGTGTATAACAACAGTGTATAAGAGCAGTGTATAACAGCAGTGTATAACAACAGTGTATAACAGCGGTGTATAACAGCAGTGTATAACAACAGTGTATAACAGCAGTGTATAACAGCAGTGTATAACAACAGTGTATAACAGCGGTGTATAACAACAGTGTATAACAGCAGTGTATAACAGCAGTGTATAACAACAGTGTATAACAGCGGTGTATAACAACAGTGTATAACAGCGGTGTATAACAGCAGTGTATAACAACAGTGTATAACAACAGTGTATAACAGCAGTGTATAACAGCAGTGTATAACAACAGTGTATAACAGCGGTGTATAACAGCAGTGTATAACAACAGTGTATAAGAGCAGTGTATAACAACAGTGTATAACAGCAGTGTATAACAGCAGTGTATAACAACAGTGTATAACAGCAGTGTATAACAGCAGTGTATAACAACAGTGTATAAGAGCAGTGTATAACAACAGTGTATAACAGCAGTGTATAACAACAGTGTATAACAACAGTGTATAACAACAGTGTATAACAGCGGTGTATAACAGCAGTGTATAACAACAGTGTATAACAGCAGTGTATAAGAGCAGTGTATAACAACAGTGTATAACAACAGTGTATAACAGCGGTGTATAACAACAGTGTATAACAGCAGTGTATAACAACAGTGTATAACAACAGTGTATAACAGCAGTGTATAAGAGCAGTGTATAACAGCAGTGTATAACAACAGTGTATAACAGCAGTGTATAACAGCAGTGTATAACAGCAGTGTATAACAACAGTGTATAACAGCAGTGTATAAGAGCAGTGTATAACAACAGTGTATAACAACAGTGTATAACAGCAGTGTATAACAACAGTGTATAACAACAGTGTATAACAGCAGTGTATAACACCAGTGTATAACAGCAGTGTATAACAGCAGTGTATAACAGCAGTGTATAACAACAGTGTATAACAACAGTGTATAACAGCAGTGTATAACAACGGTGTATAACAGCAGTGTATAACAGCAGTGTATAACAGCAGTGTATAACAACAGTGTATAACAGCAGTGTATAACAGCAGTGTATAACAACAGTGTATAACAACAGTGTATAACAGCAGTGTATAACAACAGTGTATAACAGCAGTGTATAACAACAGTGTATAACAGCAGTGTATAACAGCAGTGTATAACAACAGTGTATAACAGCAGTGTATAACAGCAGTGTATAACAACAGTGTATAACAGCAGTGTATAACAACAGTGTATAACAGCAGTGTATAACAGCAGTGTATAACAACAGTGTATAACAGCGGTGTATAACAACAGTGTATAACAGCAGTGTATAACAGCAGTGTATAACAACAGTGTATAACAACAGTGTATAACAGCGGTGTATAACAACAGTGTATAACAGCAGTGTATAACAGCAGTGTATAACAACAGTGTATAACAACAGTGTATAACAGCGGTGTATAACAACAGTGTATAACAGCAGTGTATAACAGCAGTGTATAACAACAGTGTATAACAGCAGTGTATAACAACAGTGTATAACAGCAGTGTATAACAACAGTGTATAACAACAGTGTATAACAGCGGTGTATAACAACGGTGTATAACAACAGTGTATAACAGCAGTGTATAACAACAGTGTATAACAGCAGTGTATAACAACAGTGTATAACAACAGTGTATAACAGCGGTGTATAACAACGGTGTATAACAACAGTGTATAACAGCGGTGTATAACAACAGTGTATAACAGCAGTGTATAACAGCGGTGTATAACAACAGTGTATAACAACAATGTATAACAGCGGTGTATAACAACAGTGTATAACAGCAGTGTATAACAGCAGTGTATAACAGCAGTGTATAACAACAGTGTATAACAACAGTGTATAACAGCGGTGTATAACAACAGTGTATAACAACAGTGTATAAGAGCAGTGTATAACAACGGTGTATAACAGCAGTGTATAACAGCAGTGTATAACAACAGTGTATAACAGCAGTGTATAACAACAGTGTATAACAGCAGTGTATAACAGCAGTGTATAACAACAGTGTATAACAGCAGTGTATAACAACAGTGTATAACAGCAGTGTATAACAACAGTGTATAACAGCAGTGTATAACAGCAGTGTATAACAACAGTGTATAACAGCAGTGTATAACAGCAGTGTATAACAACAGTGTATAACAGCGGTGTATAACAACAGTGTATAACAGCAGTGTATAACAGCAGTGTATAACAACAGTGTATAACAACAGTGTATAACAGAGGTGTATAACAACGGTGTATAACAGCAGTGTATAACAGCAGTGTATAACAACAGTGTATAACAACAGTGTATAACAGCGGTGTATAACAACGGTGTATAACAACGGTGTATAACAGCAGTGTATAACAACAGTGTATAACAGCGGTGTATAACAACAGTGTATAACAGCAGTGTATAACAACAGTGTATAACAACAGTGTATAACAGCGGTGTATAACAACGGTGTATAACAACAGTGTATAACAGCGGTGTATAACAACAGTGTATAACAGCAGTGTATAACAGCAGTGTATAACAGCGGTGTATAACAACAGTGTATAACAACAGTGTATAACAGCGGTGTATAACAACGGTGTATAACAACAGTGTATAACAGCAGTGTATAACAACAGTGTATAACAGCAGTGTATAACAGCAGTGTATAACAGCAGTGTATAACAACAGTGTATAACAACAGTGTATAACAGCGGTGTATAACAATGGTGTATAACAGCAGTGTATAACAGCAGTGTATAACAACAGTGTATAACAACAGTGTATAACAGCGGTGTATAACAACGGTGTATAACAGCAGTGTATAACAACAGTGTATAACAACAGTGTATAACAGCGGTGTATAACAACAGTGTATAACAGCAGTGTATAACAACAGTGTATAACAACGGTGTATAACAGCAGTGTATAACAACTGTGTATAACAGCAGTGTATAACAGCAGTGTATAACAACAGTGTATAACAGCAGTGTATAACAACAGAGTATAACAACAGTGTATAACAGCAGTGTATAACAACAGTGTATAACAGCAGTGTATAACAGCAGAGTATAACAACAGTGTATAACAGCAGTGTATAACAGCAGTGTATAACAATGGTGTATAACACCAGTGTATAACAACAGTGTATAACAGCAGTGTATAACAGCAGTGTATAACAGCAGTGTATAACAACAGTGTATAACAACGGTGTATAACAGCAGTGTATAACAGCAGTGTATAACAACAGTGTATAACAACGGTGTATAACAGCAGTGTATAACAACGGTGTATAACAGCAGTGTATAACAACAGTGTATAACAACGGTGTATAACAGCAGTGTATAACAACAGTGTATAACAGCAGTGTATAACAGCAGTGTATAACAACAATGTATAACAACAGTGTATAACAACAGTGTATAACAGCAGTGTATAACAACGGTGTATAACAGCAGTGTATAACAACAGTGTATAACAGCAGTGTATAACAGCAGTGTAGTGTTGACAGTGAATGACAGGAAGTGTAAAACTTTATAAAACAGTAGTTGGGATACAGTAGTGTACAAGGTGTGCTGTTGATGATTCTTAAAAAAGTGGTCATAAAAAACATCTGTCCTAATATACAAAGACATAATTTATTGTAAATACTAATTCTCCTGCATTTTTTTCTCTGAAAGTCATATTTCTGGTAAAAATGAAATAAATAATAATCTCCTTGCTTTAAAAAAAATAAAAATAAAAAATTCAAATATAACAATATCAAATATTAAATGTACTTGTTTTATTGTATATTAAATATTCAAAATAAAAAATCTTAAATTATCAAAATAACTTAAATAAATTAAATTTACCATAAAGAAAAATTAAAATAATTTGAATAACTCTCCTTTGAAACTTATACTGAAACATAACATTCATTTTGACCTCCTCCTCATCAGTCAGAGACACTTGAGCTTGTCTTTCATACATTTTAATTATAAAATATGAAAAGATTGCAAATATTTCTTATGATCACCTAAATAAATTATGAAATAATTCGAAGTACCTCCTGCAAAGTGCTCACGTACCCCTAGGGGTCCCCATACCCCTGGTTGGGAAACAATGGGCTACACTATGGTGCTATCCAATAAATTCAGAATATCATATAAAAGTGGAAATTTCTCTCAGCGGTTCATTTAAAAAAGTCAAACACACACATTTATAGTTTCAGTACAGACAGAGTGAAACATTTAAAGCTTTGTTTTCAGATCATTTTGATAATTATGACTCACAGTTACAGAAAACCACAAATTCACAATTTTCCGTAACTGATTATCAAAATGATCTGAAAACAAAGCTTTAAATGTTTCACTCTGTCTGCACTAAAACTATAAATATATGTGTTTGGCATTTTTTATTGAACTGCTGAGAGAAATATGCACTTTTATATGATATTCTGATTTATTGGAATACAACCTGTAAAATACTGTCCTATAGACAATTTTGACAAAAGTAGTAATATGTGTAGCCTCTGGATTCACAAAAGTAAACATAAAAGTGACATCTCTGTCTTGCAGCAAAAGATGGTCAGGTATGTTTTTTAAGATAAATGGCCTACTCTGTTAATCTCTTATCTGGTTAACGGCAGAACGCAATACTTATTACAAAAACTGACCCACTGATACACTTACTTGGCTTCTAAAGACTGAACTTTCTGCAGTGTAGTTTATACCTGCACCCAGTTTTTATTCCACAATTACTGTGACTGGAGATTTTGGGCAGTGAGGGAATCAAACCCATGAACTTCTGCACCAAGTGTATTTATACAGTAAGTACAAGCACTGCCAAAGCCACATTAAAATCACCAACACCAGCTTTAAAACTCTGTTAAACCCTGATCAGTGAACAAGTTAGATTTTAACTTCAGTACATAATAATCTGTATTATTAGAATAGTTACAAGTGAAAACAAATCACATCAAATGGGACATGGCTGTAAGTGAAGAAGTACTCCAAATACTACTCAAGTAAAAGTATTATTACTCCAAAATATTAATACTCAAGTAAATTTGGCTATTACTTAAGTTAAAAAAAACTAATTTTTTTTGAGTAAAGAGTACTTTTGAAAGAGCATATTTCAGTTGCACAACAAAATCTACTTCTCCTAAAGTTACTGCTTCTACTTCTAGCCTACTAACATGTTACTGCTACTACTATAACTACTTCTATAACTACTCGTACTAATGCTGCTGCACACTTTGCCACACAAGGTCAAAAAACACATTAAACACATTAACATTAAAATAATAATTTAAAGATTTTTAAAAATTTAGGCGGAAGAAGCTAAAGTTTTGTTGCCTAAAAAAATAAAACTCAAGTGGAAAAGTATTCAATACACCCAATACTTGAGTTAAAAGTTAAACTTTTTTTGCATTTGCACAAACAAATCTACAACTAAAACTATTAGTGTTTCTACTCAGGGGCGTAACATCAGGCAGGGCAGCTGCACTGGGGCCCAGGACATGAGGGGGCCCACTGAGAGTCCTTATAGTCAGTAGTAGAGGATTATGTACAATCTGGGCTCTAAATTACACAACAGGCACGGCTCCTTTTAAGAACAAACATTTCCTATGGTTCAAAAAGATTAAAAATGTTTGATAAACATAATTTCTTCCCTTTAATGCTTAAAATGTTTAGAGATAAACAATAATACACATATAATTAGAAAACAAAGGGGTCTGTTGTCCCGAGTCTCAGGGTTAGAGAGTCCCTCTTCTTATATTTTCTATTACAAAGGGCCCAGTGGCATAACTTGGTACTGAGGGGCCCCAGTGCAGGTTTTCAGAATTGGCCCTAATGTTCTTGTGCACATTCAGTACTACAGGTTCATGAATTAAGCTTCAAAGCTTTAAAAAAATGCTGATAGCTGTTATCTGATGTAAAAAACAACAACAAAAAACAATAATTGTTATTTATAGGCAATTTTGTGAACTATTTATAATTACTATTTTGTATTTTTTTTTCAAAGACACATTTGTTTATTTTGTTATGAGATGCCACGTTTAGCAGGATTTAAAATTTAATTTGTGTTAAAAAAAGCAACAACAAAAAACCCATGTGAAGCCTTCTTGTCCCGGACCAGAGCAAACCTGTTGATGGGCCTGGCTGCAGCTACTACTACTACTATCTACTAATACTACTACTAATTCTACAAAATATTTTTCAATTAAGGTAAAAACAAGTTTGCTCATGATTTTAAAATATATCTGAGTAATATTATAGGCTACTTGAGTATAGACCACAAAAAAAAAACAAAAAAACAACACAAGTAAAAGTTTGAGAAACTGCTCTCAGTTTGACCCCGCGCATGGGAAAAAGGAGAAGAATGGCACTGCCCCGTTCCATCGCAGGGAGAGGGGTTTCAACATTTTACCAAATATGGCCAGCGCGGGGCGTGGGGCCGGCTTCAGCCTCAGCTCTGAAATGTTTTGAGGATGAGAGTGGATGCGCCGCCAACTCTTACGCACGTTTCAGGAACTCACCAAAGCACGCCTACTGCCCAAGCGACAACTAACCCGGGTTTTAGGTAAGAGCCACTCTTAACAACACCTTTTTTCCCCCTTTTTTCTCTCTGATTGTTTGCGTTTAAGACGTGCAGCTTGCTTTTGTCAAGGTTTATTTTTGGAACAAGAGGTGGGTGCGGTATGTGCCCGCTACTCGCACGGATAGCGACCTTATCACTCACGTATTCAGCCTCTCAAACGTGCAATATTTTGCGTTTCCTAAAACTTTTCATACACAAGGCTTAGTTAACATTTTGGCAAGGTGCACGTCAGTAGTAGGCACGTCTTTTTAACAGCTTTCAAAAATAGCACATAATTAAGTTTACGTGAGCGCAGCTGTTTCGACGCCATTTGTAAGCGCAGCCTATGTAATATACGTAGCCTAAAGCTTTTCTGTATCAAAACCACAAGGAGGAAACCAAATCTACTTCCTGTCAACCACGGTGCATGCACACTGCCACATTCACCACACTACACCATAACTCAGGGTTACTGCAAGGGCTGTTTTTATCATTTTTAGTCAGACCAATATCAATTTAGGTCAGTAAAAGTGAATCTGTTATGTTGTGTGAGGTTTCATCTTGCAATTGACTATAGTTTTATACGCAGCGTTATTTTTCTTAAAGCTGGGGGTAGGAAAATTTGGAGACATAAGACCCACAAAAGACCCATATTTGCATTTATCAAACACTATCTATTCACCATATATATTTATCTGATAGGGAAAACTCTAAATTACCTGTAATTGTTTCAATTGTGTTGCCAGATTGGGCATATTTCCACTTAATTGGGCTTCGGGCTGCTTTTCACAACATTTGGCAGGTTTTTAGAAAATAGTCTGGAGAAAATGGCAACAAAATAGTTATAATTTCATGCCAAACAAAGTAGAAATACACATTTTAATAAACTACTGTGTCCCCCCAATCACATCATCAGTTAATTTGTTTTTTAAAATGACTGATTAATTTGTTTGGCTTCTCACATTTTGCTATTTTATTTCTGTTTTTTGTGGTTTCTATGAGTCCTGATTGCACTCTTTGCGAGGAACTTGTTTGTGTTACTTTTTCAGTGATGTTACGTTTTGTGTTCTTTCTTACGTTTAATGGCTTTAACATTTAGAGTGGTTGTGATTTGGGCTGTTTTTTATTAAGTTGGGCAGGTTTTAAGCTCTGTTTGGGCTGGAAACTGTCAGTGAGATCTGGCAACCCTTCGTAAATTTATAGGCAGAAGGTCGTTTTTTTTGGCTTGTTCTTCAGGGACCATCTATTGCATTCAAATTCTCTATAAATTGATTACAGTTTCTATTTATTAACGTATTTTTTTATTTGAATTGTATAATTTTAAAGTGAGTCTGTATTTTAAAGTATTCTGCTCTAAATTGGGCTCAATAAAACAAACAAATAGGTGGGGCAACTTTTCAAAAAAGCTCCTGATGCTGATGTTAAAGCTGCCACTATAGACAGGAGGCCTAGAGGAAGACCACAGAGGAGGTTTTTGGACGTAGCGGACGAGGACATGAAGTTATTTGGTGTCAGAGAAGAGGACGAAGAGGAGAGGGTTCGATGGAGGCTTGTGTATGTATTTGAAGCAATGCACTAGTCATTTTTTAGGTTAATGTTGTGTAAACTTATCATACCAAGTAAGTACCACCTCTCAGATTATTTGGCTTTCAGAGTGCAGAGTATTAAGTCAAATAAGTTTAATCAGGACTAACCCAGGTCTAAACCAGGCCATAGATTAGTGATAAACCAATAGAAATCCATTACCGAACAAAGACAAAGCAAGGGCTGTACTAAACTAGGACTAAAGCAGCACTAAGCCCAGGACTAAACTCCTGTTCCCAGGACTAAACTGCGTCTAAACCAAAAAGACTAAAGAAGGACTAAATCAGACATCAAACCTAGAGCAAAACCAGCACCTGCAGTCATCTTTAAAAAAAATCCCAGAGACTTCTCCTGAGCACTACTAGAAAGAGCCTGCGTACCGCCAGAGGGACTTGTCCCACAGTTTGAGAAAACACAGCTTCAGAACACATGAGCCACACAATATCAAGACATTTATAAAGTGGCAATATCTCTGCTGCTGTCTGTCTACTCCTGCAGCTTTAATGTTGCAAGATAATGACGCGTCTCATTTGTGCGAGTTCCTGCCTGGACCTGTCATCAGCGGTGCATGTTTCCTGTCTCGATAAGTCCTCCCTCTCAGAGCAGGAAGGGTGTATCTGAAATCTAAATGAGAGGGAATGAGACATATTTCCCTACCAGCAGCAGAAACACACATTTTTACCTCTAAATGCATACACTGTGTCCTTTTGCTGCATTTAAAGACACAGTAAAAAGTAGGGCTACGTGATATTCCATAACTGTGTTGAATTTTGCAATAATGATATTTTTGTGCTACTTTAAAATTGGACCTGCTGTTCCGACATGGTGTTCTCGGTCAATAGGTTAATCAATTAAAAGAAATACTAACAATTAATGGTTCTGCTGTACAGTAGAGTAAAAGTACAGTACCACTGGAGAATTAGGGCAAAATAAACGTAAAATTAAACAACTATTTCCTAAAATGTACAAGCCTATAACTTGTCTTAAGTTTAAAAAAAAGGTTCATGACTTATGGCCTGATCTTCTGCTTGACGCAAAGATGGAGGTGACACTGACGCAGATTTTTGTGCCTGTGTTCAGAGTGTGTCTGTCAGGGCCTGCAGCCACCGCCACAGGACATCAGTCTACAGTAAAGAGGAGGACTGGTCTAAAGCCAGGCGTGGTGTGGGGGAGATGGGCATGGAGCTGCTGTCATCAAAGCACTCATGCTGCAAACATTATTGGAGTTAAACAAAGGGCTTTCAGAGAACATAAAGTAATAATAATAATAATAATAAAAATAGTAATAAATGTATTTTTAACAGCATAGGAGAGATGGGGAAGAGATATTTCCTGTGTGCTCTGCTGCAATCTGGTTAGCTTTTTGTCATAATAACATTAAAAGTAATATTATTTATGCTATTAAATTGAGTCCTATAATTTTAACAGTCGTTTATTTTTAAGAGTGAGTGAGATTGGGAAAGACGCGGGGTCTGTGTACTCCGGCGGAGAGCTCTGTGTCACAGCTGCAGACAGGTGAGGGCCGGGGCATGTGCCTCATCAGCTCCACTGACTACGGTCCTGTCTACCTTTTAGACTGGGCAGCATTTAGCCAGTTCCATACTTTGCACTCTCAAACCTTTCACATGAGCTAGTTTTAGATTTGGTTTTAGTAGCAGTAGGCCTAGTGGGCGGTGCGCCACAGCCCACAGATCCCTCCAATCTTACCTCTGCATCGCCGAAGGCTGCGCGTAAGAGAAATCATCTTTGGTTTGTGTTAAATCTGCTGTGTGCCCTGGTCCTGGCCTGCTGTAGTTAAAGACTGTGTGTTAACCGTCCCTGCTTTGGTCTCTTAACCCCGGGAGGACATGGGAGATCCAGGACAAAAGGGCCCGGCCCAAGTTTGGTTCTCGACCTGGAGTCACGACTCAAACATTCGTTGATGACACCCACCCCCTGTCGGACGCGCTCCCTCCTCCTCTGTCGCCGCTGTCCGCGGTGCTGAAAGAGATAAACTGTATGCTGTAAACTGTGGGCTCGTCTGTCAGCCGCGCCTGGCGCTCTGCGGTAAGAGCAGGAAGCAAAGCTGGGGGCGTACTCCTTGCGCTACATCAGACCAGGACGAGACAGGCACTGCCCTGAGCACACCCAGGCACAGAGTTATGCCACTTGCAGAGCAGAAGTATTTGCTCCATCAGCTCAGTCAGGATCATCGGTTCCTCCTCTGAGAGCATTTTCCTAAATGCACTGATGTCACCCAGCTAGACTTGCACCAGTTCAAGTTCAGCCTCTTCAGCCCAAGCCCAGCTCACGTCCAGCCTCTTACACTAGGTTTTGCATCCAGTCTAAAGAGCAGGGTTTGGGATAAGGTGCCTTTCTGCGCCACTGTCTGGTCCACCTCCTGCGCTAAGATCATGAAGATCCGGTCTTTAGAATTTAATAAAGTGCTGGTTATTATAAAATGTAATGATGGGCGATGTCAAGCCGTCATTAACGATTAATCAGTAATTGTTTGTTAAGACTGACCAATTAATCAATTAAAGAAGATTAACCAAATGGCTTTCCCTAATAGTAAGTTAAATTAACTTAAAACAAAAATGTAAGTCCCTGCATTGACAAGTGAAAACTTAACACAGACTAAACCAGGAATAAAACAAGGCTAAACTGAGACTAAAATAAGGAAATTACCACTAAAACTGGACTTTTTAAATTATTTTTATTTAGTCACAACACATTTTCATGTAAGGCTCTGGTGGGAAAATGATTCTTCAGTGTAAATCTCTGTCAGATGGAAGACCACAGCGTTATTATTATTGCCTTACATTTAGATTCTTGCGATACAGATATTGCGTTTGCTGATATTGCGATAACGATAATTTGGCGATATATTGTGCTGCCCTAATAAAAAGTAATGTAGTCGTAACTGCAGTGTATAAGTATAAAGTCAAGCTGCAAGTGTTAAAGGGTGCAAGGCCCAATCTGATTTCCCCCATCCCTGTCTTTCAAGTTATTTTTCCCATTTTTTGCGAACTGCATCCTCAGAACCTCCGCTATAGGAAACACCAGGCCTCTCTTCTCTGTGGGCGTGGCTAAGCTGAGTAATTGAGGCGTCTAGGCAAATCCTACAAACTGAACCTTATTAACTTATGTCGTAAGTTTGCGCCTTAAGGGTAGAAATTCACAAGAAGGGTTTGTCTGATTTATACACAAAAACATGTTGGAGAATGTGTCTTGTGTAACTTGTGTAAGGTGATATTCTCTTATATTTGAATGAGGTTTTAGTCTAAAAACTACATTTGATTTATTGAAGGGATTGAAGAGTTTCTGTTGCCTAAATTGGACCAAAAAACATAAAACACAACGCCTAAACATAACCAACATTTTTTATTGCCTAAACATAACTGGATCGGACTCGGAAAAGGTCAAGGACAAGGATTTTTGTTTTTCAGCCAGAACCACTTTGTCTTTTTTTTCCTAAGGTGCAGACTTATGACATCATAATAAAGTGACTAGGTTTTTGCAGGGATGTTTTTGGGGTGTTTCTCATTTGCCAGGATCCTTGGCGGCTGAACCACAGAGTGATCCGTCCCGCCAAGCGCTGTTCCAAACACTTAAACCCCCCCTCCTCTCCTCCGTTTGGCCGATTCACGAAGGATGCACCTGTGGATCCTCCCCTGGCCTCACCTTGCTATAGATTGCCCACAATTCACTGCAACCACACCCATTTTTTGCAAACTTTATTTAACAATTAAGACAAATTTAATTATTCCGCTAAACCAAAAGTCCTCGAAGACCAAAACTCTGTGCAATGAATTCGATTTTTAATTTGTATTTGATATCTATTTATATTTATATTGCTATTTGCTGCTTTAATGCCTACCTTAAGTCTCAAGCTTTGTTAACGTTAAAATATTGTTTTATATTCTATCTGTAAGTAAAGTTTAAAGGGATGGTCCTGAAACATCAGTAACAGACTGAATGTTATAAATCAGTGTCTTTTTCCTCTTATTTCATTTTACTGTGAATGAAAAGTTTACAGTTTGTTACATGAGGTTTAAAACAAGCTGCAAACTCAACACTAGAGGGAGCCATTGTCTTTCTTGGAGGATTTAACTCACTCCTTAAACCTTGGGACTTTCCAAACCTTAAAACCTCCCTTCCTGTGTAGATGAAGTGATGCAGGTCTCAGCTTGAACAATACGCCAGAAGCACTTGTTTTATTAAATGGCCATTGCTGAACATACAACGCTAAATTCTAAAAAAGGTGGGACATTGTGTAAAATGTAAATTAAAACATAATTTAATGATATGCATAACTTACAAAACCACATTTTATTCACATCAGAAAAATAAACAATAGCATAAACAATTGCACATTTTTATTTCGATGGCAGCAACACATCTCCAAAAAGTTAGGAAGAAGCAACAAAAGGCTGGGGAAAAGTTTGTTTGTTAAAAAAAACAGCTGGATGAGCATTTTGCAGTTATTCAAGTTTCCGTAAGATGTCTAGGGTATAAAACAGGAATTTTAGAAAGGCAAAGTTTGTATTATATGTATTGAATGTATAGATTCCAATAATCTTTAGGTTTTTGATATTTTATTATTTAGGCTTAATAAATCTGATAACAAAGCATGAGGAAAATGTGTGAAGACCTGATGGTCTAACAATGGCAAGTGGTTAAAAACTGTTTTGTAGTTAAAAGAAATGGCAATAATACAATAAAAATGTGACTTTTTAAATTAAAAAAAAAATCAAAAACACAAAATGTGCTTTGTCCTTAATGCATCTGTGGCTTTACTGCTGTCTTGGAAATAAAACCTCCTCTCTCAGCACATAACAGAGTCTTTGTAAACTCCAGATATTGATCAATCAATATTATTGATTACTTTGATTAGTTATTGCATGGATCAGGTGTTGTATTAAAAAAACAGCAACAGTCTTCACTCTCCTGCCCTCTGCTGCCCTCTGCTGCCCTCTGCTGGTCTCTGCTGCCCTCTGCTGGTCTCTGCTGGTCTCTGCTGGTGTCTTCACTTGTTTCCTTGGCACCAGTAGAGTACTTATTAAATGTTAATGTTTTAAAGGTTGTTAAATCTGTTGCTGTGCCAGATGTGACCAAGAGTGGTTTAAAAATATGATTAAGAGCATAATAGATCCCTTTTAATGGATTCCCTTTTTTGTTTATTTTTCAGAATATGTGACTAACCTGCACTAAGCCAAGACACCACATTTGATTCTCAAGTCTCCTCGTCTCACACTGATCGGACTCCATCTGTTCACTGTCTGACCGCGGTATCCCATCATGCCTTTGATCGTGCTCCCCACCTCTCAGCTGCTGTGGTTCCGAGTGGCCGCCTTGCTCTTCACGTGCGTCGCCTTCAGCGTGGCCTCCCACAGCGGGGTGCAGCACTACGGAGGAATGGCCGACTGGTGCATCTTCTGCTGGGCCTTCAGTTTCGCCTGCACCCTTCTCGTCCTGCTGGTGGAGTTCTTCGGCCTCCAAACCCGCGTCCCCGTGTCCTGGTCCAACTTCCCCATCACCGTGGCCTGCTACGCCGCCCTGCTGTGCCTCTCCGCGTCCGTGATCTTCCCGCTCTACTACCTAAAGGGGAGCAGCGGCCAAAGCCAAGCCCGCGACTACCGCATCGTCTCGACGGTCTTCTCTTGCCTGGCGACGGTGGCCTACATGGGCGAGGTGAGCCTTTCCAAAGCCAGGCCCGGAGAGGTGACGGGCTACATGGCGACCGCCCCGGGACTCCTCAAAGTGTGCCAAACCTTCGTGGCCTGCGTAATCTTCATTCTCGTGAGCAACCCCGTGTCGTACGACCACCACGCCGGACTGAAGTGGTGCATGGCTGTGTACTGCATCTGCTTCATCCTCTCCATGGGCGTGGTGGTGATGTGCGTCGGAGAGTTAACGGGTTGTCTCCCGATCCCGTTTTCGAAGTTTCTGTCCTTTTACGGGCTGCTGGCGGTCGTCATGTATTTGACGGCGACGATCATATGGCCGGTGTTTCAGTTCGATAAGCAGCACAGTTACAGAGGCGACAGGTCTCCTCAGATCACGGTCTCGGTGCTCACTGCCCTCAACTTCCTGCTCTATCTTGCCGACCTCGCTTACTCTGCCAGGCTCGTTTTCGTGAGCGCCTAAAACCAAAGAGTATTTTTAACCAAACAGCTGTATTGAAATCCTTTAAATGTGCCTTTTTTCCCCACCTGGAACAGTATGGTGCGAGTCAGTTTTGGTCACTCACAGTGTGGACTTAAAGATGCACTACCCAACTTTTTCCCCCTTGTATTTGAGTAAAACTAATTATTCAGTCAAAAGCAGCATAATAGAAGTCATGTATGAAAAAATGAGACTCTGAGACCTCCTCTGAGCTTTATTATAAAATGTTTTGACAGCGTTTTTTGTTTTTTTTGAACAATCACACGCTCAGAACAAAGGAGGATGGTCCCATTCAGATCAGGGACACTTTAATTGGTCAAGACCAAGCTCGTGTTCGTCTATAAAGACTCGAGTAATAGTGACAAGTCCAACTGGAAAGATACCGGATGTTTCTCATTACCCAGGATCCTTCGCGGCTGAACCACTTCGGAGTGAACCACGTCATCAGTGCCCTGCCAAGTGCTGTTCCAAATGTTTAAACCCCCCACGTCCTCCGGAGCTCGTCTTCTCCGTTTGGACGATTCACGAAGCATGCTCCTGTGGATCTTCCATGCAAATTTCCCACAATGCCCTGTTAACACTTTCATTTTTCTGCTAACTTTATTTAGCAAATGTGATATAAAAGTCCCGACAAGAGAAAATAATAAAATATAATACTGCTTTGCCCCACTTTACAGCAAATAACAAGATAAAGACACACATTTTAGGCTCTGATCGAGGAAAGTTGTTTTTAAAATAGTCTGATAGTTTCTGGTTATTTAATTTTAACTTATTTAGCTATAATTAATCACTATATTTATGTACATTTTGTTATAGAGATACATTGGACCTGCTAATGATATGTGATTTTTGCTTAATTTGACATTTCTTTGAAGTATTCTTGTAAGATTTTTTTTTTAAATCAGGCCTAAATGTAGAGACACGACTAAACTGCTTTCCAATAAAATTAAATTAAAATCAATTTAAAATCATATTAAAATAGTAAAATTAGAAAAAATATAAATACATTAGTACAACAAAATATAAATAGTGTGTCACAGCATTGTTAAGTTTGAATAAATACATTTTAAGCCTGGATTTAAAAAGATAAAAAACATAATCTGTGTCACAGAGAAGTCCCGATCGTCCCAGGGTTTGTATTTGGCTCTCGGGACGTCCAAAAGGAGTTGGTCTGATGACCTCAAAGCCCTGTTTGGGACACAGAGACACATGTTCTGCTGTTTGAACACTTTCCACTTGCAAAGAAGTTGTTTTTTTTATTAAAGATCCATGTTTTAAAAGGGCAATATTTGATTGCGTGACTCCCGAGCAACCTCCAGACGAAGGATCCTGGCAAATGAGAAACGGCCACCAATTCCAGCGCTGGCTCTGACCACTCACACCACAAAACAAAAAAGAAAAAAACGAGACAGAAAAAAACAAGCAAAGCATAAATCTGACATTAAACAAACTAAAATGTGAATGTATGAAGGGGAAGGACAGCTTTTTGTTCAACTTTTTTCATATACATTCTCAAAAACTTGGGTAGTGTGGCTTTAAACAACAGTCTCTTGATCAAAGATGAGTAGATTAATGTTTCCCAAATTCTATGATCTGATGCTGTCAATGTTCAGTTCTTATTTTAAATCTGAGCTACATGAAAAGGTGATATACTGTAGTTTTTTAAATACATGTACCCAGAAAGTTAGTAAAAATGTCATGGCCCTTTCTGTGCCTTGTCGATGTCTGATGTTTTCTGTAGGTTATGCCTACTTTTACATTTATTTATTCCTTGTTTTTTGACCCTTTTTCTGTCATAGTGTTGAAAAAAGACCCAAAATTGCAGGACTGTGAGGTGAAATGTAACAAAGGGAAACAAAGCGGAGTGAAAAAAACAACGAACAAGTCTAAATCCAAATGAAAAAAGCAGTACAAAAAATAATCTTAAATGTAAAAGTCCTAAATAAGGCAGAGCAAAATACAAAACTTAGGAAAAACTGGAGTCACAAAGACCCTGGGAACAGACAGGGTCATGACAAAAATATGTTAGAAAAATAAATGTGATTCTGTAAATAGACACAATCAGACCAGACAATGGCATATGAGTAATCAGTAATTCTTAAGAAATATATTTTTTTATAATAAAGCAGAGCTTATTAGCAGCAGCTGTTTTGTTTTTTAGTAAACCGTGCATTATCACAATTACCAAACAAGTTGTCTTTCCACATCGAAGGAAGAAGAAGCTGGGAACAAAGAGAAAACTATGAAACCTTTAACTTTTTTTATTCTTTAGGAATATTTTTATTTTCCTTTAACATCCTTTGCTCTGATGCCAAAGAAAAGCGAATGTCATTTTGTTTTATTTAAATGAATTGCCACTGACAGTATTGAATGGAGCCAAATAAACATCCAATAAATTGTATATTTAGACAATAAAAGATGTTTGTGAAGTCACTCACACTGGACGCGAGGAAACAGTCATGGACACTTTCACTTTAACATTGTGGTTTGTCCAAATAAAATATCTTTAATAAACCAGCTGCAGCATGTTTTTATTGAATCTTGTAGCTTTTATTTGTGGATTTAACATCAGCTTTTAACACCGTCCAACTCTATATTGTAATCAGTCAGATTTTAGGCCATTTTAACTTGAGTAAGAAGGATTTTTAACTTTTTAGCCGACAGGACGACAAGAGAGGGTCAATGGAGTTTTGTCTGAGCCTGTCTGCACTTCCACTGGTTCACCACAAGGGGGTGACCTTTCGCCTTTGCTGTTTATTTTATTTACCGTCTCATTTATTAAGATAATGTCCCACTTTTTCATGGTTGCTGTGGATTATGGAAAACAAAAAGAGATTCAAGTAGCCTAAAGAATTTACTTGGGTAGCTTTTAATACTTTTTTACTTCTACTAGAGTAATATTATTTTGAAACAACAATACTTTTATATTTAAGTACAGTTTTTGGCTTCTCTGATTATAGTTGTACAGTTTATTTTTGTATTAATTTGATTTTTCGAAATGCACATATTCAAAATAAACACACACCAGCTAAAAGACGACGTGGTTGCGTTTCCTCAAAAGTGAAAGTAAAATAAACGAGGGCAAAAGAGACGCCACTGAGCAACAACAAATGTTCTTTCTGAACTCCACAGCGACATGAAGGCAGAGACACAAGGTGAGTAGTGCTCTAAACTTTGCGGCTAATAGTTAAAATATAAAATATGATCACCTTTAATGATGCAACAGTGCAAAAAGTCAAGATGGCAGCTCACAAAAACGGGAAGCAACATGAGAAAGTAAGCAAAAATAAAGTGTACATGCAGAGTGCAATGTTCAAGGTATTTACAAATATATATATATATAACAGAACAAAGTATATAACAGTAGGAAAGTGGTTAAAATAATAATAAAACAATGCAGATAAGATGTTTACACGGAGCAATAGTGAGAGAATACGGAACTTGTAATAAAACAGGAGGAGTTTGTATGTTGTACTGGGAAAAGTTAAAGAAGAGAAAACTCCTGCACGCTGTCAAATTTGCAAAAGTGAGATTTATTTACAGGCAAGGTTTGGTAAACATTAGAAAAGTGCTGAGGAGGCAGCTTTAACAGGAAGTGGCCTGTCCCTGACGCCAGTGCAGTAAACTATAACACCACGTGATCCTTTTTAGAAAGTTAAAAGTATTCGGTTTAATAAAATGACATTTCAACTTGAGATGTGAAGGATGTTACTGTGATAACAACTCAAAAACAAAACAAAACTGGGACGCTGTGTAAAATGGAAGAAGAAACAAAGTCCAATGTTTCAGAGACAAACTCAGAGTTAAACCCTCAACCACTGATCAGGCAGACACAGTCTAGAGGGAAGGGGGCGGGGCTAACACAGCAGCTCCAAAAAAAGACTAGAATAAATGACAGTAGGTTCACAATGAAGATAAAACTGATATAAATATAAAAACTCACAGCCTTCACCTGTTTCATGAGTTCAAGTAAAACCTTTAACCTAGAAAAGTCAATCATTAAAAAAAAATAAAAAATGCTGGGCTGGTAATGTACAAAAATTGAAGCCCAGAACAAAAGTTTAGGAGAAGATGTGTCACAGCTGAGTGGTCCTTGTTGGTTTCTCTCTAAACCAGACCTGGCCCTGCTCCAGACCAGGGCTGCTGTGTGGAGTCTGTTACCACGACGACTAACACTGCTCTTTCTGCAGACAGAAAACTCTCAAAGTTAACCTGAACTAAAACTAAACCAGCTTCTACCAACGGGCCTCTGGAAGTGTTCCTGGTCCAAGCAGTGATTACCAGTACAAGATAATGACTGTTAATGCAGAAGATTATGAGCATCCAATATATTCAATAAAAACAATAGAGACTTTCTAAAATGCTTCCTTTTTGCCCAGACATCTTATTAAAGTGTTGACATAATGCAAAATTACATGTTTTTAATATTAAAGGGGCTATATTCTGCAAAATTGACTTTTTCCTCTCTTTCTCCCATGTTATAATGCTGTTTCCTCGTCAAAAACAAACCTGGAGTTGTGTTTTGTTTCATTCACGCCTGTTTGAGTAATCCTGTATTCTTTGGTGCTGAGTTTCTAAGGCCTCAAAACGCTCAGTTCCACGAAGCCCCGCCCACTCCAGGAAGTACTGACCAATCAACAACAAGCATCCACTCTGCTCTCAGATTTTTCATTTTTGTAGTAAAATGGCATGAGACAAAAAGTAGGAAGTGAAGTTCCTTTTATTCTTTAAATTATGTTTAAAAGCCCGCAACACTCTGCACTCAGCTGGTCTCTTCACCTGTAGCACAGTAAAGTAGTTATTTAACAAAAAGCACGCTTTCTTTTAGTCAGATAATGTTTTTAAATGTTATAAAACATGAAATGCTGTTCTAAGACTGAAGAATATATCTCCTTTATGCTTGTTTTCCTGGCCTTTACTTGCTCAGTTCTAACTTTTTGAGACTTGTTGCTGCCTTCAAATAAAAAATGAGCTGTTATTTTTCATGAAATAATAAAATAAAATAATAAAATATTCCAGTTTCTCTTTTATGTTGCTCTATTGTGAATAAAATATGAGATCATAACATTAACTTTTTATTTACAACTTAAACTGTCCTAACTTTTTTGTAATTGGAGTTGCTGTTTTAAACATCAATCAATGTAATGTGGGAACATAATATAATGTATATATATATAACAGATTTATTTTCTTCTTATTATTTTTCAAGAAACAAGGAGGATTGTGCTGCTGGGCAAGATTAGATCTGGAAAAAGCAGCCTGGCCAACACAATATTTGGAGAAGAAAATGTGTTTAAGGAACATCACACTTGTAAATCTGAAACTCCGAATGTCTGTGAGTCCAAGATTAAAAACATCAATGGGAGAAACATCCAGCTGATCGACACTCCAGGTTTATTTGACACTGATCCAAGAAGCACTGAGCTGAGTCCTGAGCTCCTGAAGTGTATCACAGAGTGTGCTCCTGGACCTCACTGCTTTTCTGCTCGTGTTGAAAGTGGAGAAGTTCATGAAACAGGAGCAAGCTGCTGTAGATCTGATGCTGAATGTATTTCTCTGAAGAGGCTCTGAAATACACCACAGTGGTCTTCACTCACGGTGATGACCTCCCAGAGAGGATGAAGATTAAAGAGTGGGTCAGTCAGAGTGAAGCTCTGAGAAACCTGGTGCAGAAATGTGGAGGTCGCTGTCATGTTTTTGATAACAGATACTGGAAAAACAACAGTCAGGACCCATACAGAAACAACCAGAACCAGGTCGAGGAGCTGCTCAGGACCATCGACAAAACAGTGAGAGAGAACAGAGGATTCTACACCAATGATCTGCTGCAGAAGGTGGGAGAAGAAATACAAAGAGAGAACATTAGGCTGAGATTAGATCAGGATGATAAAAACATATTTTCGACAGTTCTGGATGTAGTGACAAAAGGTCCAGCCATGATCCTGCAGGGGTTCCTTCGTTTCACAGGTTTAAGGCAATAGAAGAAATAAAAAAAAAGAAAGAAAATAAGCGTAAAATTGCATACATTTTTGATTGTGCCGCTTTGTGCTTAACTCTGTAGTACAGTATGTGCCGCCATCTGCATCATCATGCATTTTGAAGTTTGTATAAACAAATGGTCAGATTATAGAGAGAAACAGGCTTAATGCAATCATTTCTTCATTTGCTTGTGTTGGTTTCAGCTTGTTGTGTCCTGCGTTCTTACCTTTTCTAACATTTGTGTCTTATCACTGTTAGTACTTGTGTCCTACAATCTATGCAGCTATCTATTATTTAAAATGTACTTGCCTGAAATGCCTTACTATTTTACTACATTTGTTACTTATATTTCTGGAAATGTAAATATGTTTTGTTATTATTCTGGTACGAGCAGGAAGCTAAAAATAAGTTGTTTTGATTTGTTCTATGTAATATAGGGGTGGGATTAAATAAGTTTTCTTCCTCCCACTCCTTTTCGAGCCTTAAAAGAAATAGTATTCAATGTAATTATGATTCTGTTTGCACTGTATATTTGTCTTCAGTTGCTCGAAACAAATAAAGACTAACTATCTAATTTTTAATATTGATTTTATGAAGAATATAAAGCAGTGGTTCTTGACTGATCTGACTTCAGGACCCACCGTCTCTGTAACGACAGGCCACGACCCAAATAAAAGACATACTGAGAAAAATTAAGAGATATTTCAGGAAAATATATTGAGGAAAATTAAGCAGTATTCAGATCAACCTTAGATATAACAGTAACGTTATAGAACTGGAGTTTTTGCTCTGGTTGACTTTCTTTTATATTATTCTTTTCTGTATGTCCCACACTGCCACCTGCTGTTGAGGATTGTAAATACAAGGAGTGTAAGTAGATTTTTTTGTTGGTTTTTTTTTTATTAACTTTTTTTTTTTTTTTTTTTCACTGAAAACAGTTCTGCGACCCACATTTGGGACCCGACCCACCAGTTGAGAACCACTGATATAAAGAGTATTGAATTATTTGATTTACCACCAAAACAGAAGTAAATTATACCTGTTTTTTATGCATTATATATTTTATTTTTGCATAAATTGTATACAGTTCAATAAAAAAAGTAAAGTAGTCTGGCTTTGTCTGGCACTCAGCTTCATATTTTTGAGAGGAGTAGTAATGATAGTAGTTATAGGTAAAAAACAAAACAGAAAACATAATATTTATCACATTAGGATTGGTTTTAAAAAATAAAGTGCAGTTTAATGCTTTTGATTGCAGACTGTAGCTGCTGTGGCACTTACAATAAAACAATAAACAATAATTTGAGCACAGTTTGATGGGAGAGTCTTCTGTAGTATCGAATTTAAATAAAATGTATTAAACAAATGCATCAGAATCCACAGCAGCAGCAAAATAATAATGTCAGATGCCTTTCCTGATGCATTTTTTTCCTGGACTTGGGATCAACACATAATGTATTTGGAGATTTGAGTTCCTTTTGGAGAATCTGTGTGCGCAGCGTACGTCACCTCAGGAGCAGCATCCTCTACAAGAAGAGCAGATTAAATTCATTAGAAACAGATAAAACCATGAGTTTAAAGAGTTAAGCCTGAAATTATTCATACCCTGGCTGAATTTTCACTTAAAGGGATCTTTTACTTAAGCACAGGCCAGTCATGTCCACCTTAAATTTCTGTAAATTCCATGCAGTGCCCAACTACAACTTCCCTTTATTCAGAAGATTATGTCATGTTTTTCTATATATATTTTTATTAAAGCATTACAAAAACACTGCTGGCTAAAATGTGTTTTGAAGTAATTTTATGTAAAGTATATGACTGTAATTCATGTCAAATTAGATTTTTTCTATGTACTTCATGTTTTATGTACTTAATATTTTCATTGACTAATTGTCTTTTTATATTTTTGTATGTTTTATTTGTTGTTATGAACCAAAACCTTGTGTCTGAAATAAAGAATGAATTGAAATTTTAATTGAATTGAAATATACAGGGGAGAGGTTTGTTGTTTTTGTTTCAGATAAAATGTTTTTCACAAAATTTTGTTTACTATTATACATTGTATAACTGGGATTATTGAGACAGGCGTAATGTAACTGGCGTGTTTTATAACTGTAACAATAACATAACATAACATTATTATTGATTTAACTACAAGCAAACATATGATTCTCAATTATCGTGTTATTTTGACTAAAAATAATTCAGCTATAATATATTTTATTGTCCTGAAGGGAAATGTAGTTTTGGACAAAGTTCTGAGACACAGCACAACAGAAACATGACATGAACTGTTTTTATTAAATTGTTTCAATTAAAAATAGTTGTATGTGCTATAAATAGTACGTGGCTTGACTGATTGCAAAGGTGTGTTAGTGACATTTCTTAAGGCGGATTAAAAAATCAAGTTAGACAAGCTGAGAAAGAAAGTAAGTCTCAGACTGCAAAGACAACATGAGCGGTGAGTACATTATGAAATATATAAAATATCTGAATAATAATACATTATATACCAGATGCTTTATGGTTCTTTTTTACAAGCTGCTTGTAGAATAAATAATAAGACAAATGTGATTCATCAGCAGCATCTTTTGTATCCATGTGACTAATGCCATTGTACTGTAGTCATGCAGTTTACATTTTATTGGAAACACAATTTTTAAGGACATTGCTACTGATTAGAAGAAGCATTTAGCCCAATATTGCTATGTAAATGTATTTATACAAGCAAAAAAAACAACAAACTTGTGGCTATTTTATAGAGCACATTTAACAACAGCCTCAGTTGGCCCAAGTGCTGTACAGGAAATGTAAAAATACAATAAATAGAACAATAAAACCAATTAATCAATAAAATAAAAACAATCTTGTGATATATCAGACAATAAATACAGGCTAATGTAAAAATTGATAAAATACAATTGAAGCCAAAATAAAAAGATAAAATCAAGATAAAAGCCAAGATATCTGGTCTAACCAGGACTGAACGTCAAAGAAAACAAGTTTTCATCTGGATTTAAACTCCACATGACCCTGGGCTGATCGTTTACTAAGCCAAGCCATTTTATTTTAAAGCACATTTCAAACAACAGAATGTTGCACCAAAGTACTTTACAAACAATGAATTAAACTCACTAAGATTCACAGTCAATACAAAATAAACGATACAACTGCAAAACAAAAATGAAAGTAATGGTTGAAAATAAAACAATGTGATGTAAAGAGTTAGACCAGTCAGTTACAGAAACACACGTAGTGGCAGGTAAATGCCAGATTATAAAAATGTGTTTTTAACAGTGGCTTAAAGAGATCTCTGGAGGAGCAGGTTCTGGTGTTTAGTGGGAGGGCGTTCCAAAGTTTGGGGGCGGCAACAGAAAAGGCACGTGTAGCGACTATTTAGTCTTAACATTTTAGTCGCTCTGGGTGCAGGGGGTCCAGGTCATAACACGCTTAAAAAACTAATGTCCAGACTGAAAGGGAAGGGTGGGATGTGCTCCCATTTACTGAATAAATGAGAGAATGACTCAGTGGCAGTCTGTGGTCCAGGATGGCGGTCTATGGCAGCAGGATGGATGGATGGATGGATGGCACCGAGGTTATGGCAGGTATAGAAGTATAATGGAGGTCGCAAAAGCGGTAAAAACTGTGTGACCTCCTGTCACCCAAGCACCCGGTGCACTGTCACCTCTGCACCTATATTTGCCTCAACACCGCCACCAGTGGTCGAGGAAAATATAGTAGTAATAGTAGTTTGGTAAATCTATTGAGAAACAAGTTTGTCTCTTCTCTCCAGATGTAGATGAAGGCAGTAAAAAGCCAGGTAGCAAGACACATTTTTACATATAATTGTGAATAATCAGTGCTGGGACTAACGGCATTAAACGATAACTAACTGTGTTGTTTTTTCAGTAACGGAGTATTCTAATGAATTACTTTTCCATGGTTACAACGCCGTTACAGTTAATGACAATAAATGTTGTGTGTTACTTTAAGGAGGAGACAGAGGAGGAGCGGCTGTGAGCTTCTAACTTCAGTGGCTGCATTCATCCTGATTAGAGCAAGGGTCCAGACCTAATGGTTTGGGTCTAAATTAGGTCTAAACCAGGATTAAACCAGGTCTAAATTAGGTCTAAACCAAGATTAAACCAGGTCTAAATCAGGTCTAAACCAAGATTAAACCAGGTCTAAATCAGGTCTAAACCAGGATTAAACCAGGTCTAAATCAGGTCTAAACCAAGATTAAACCAGGTCTAAATCAGGTCTAAACCAGGATTAAACCAGGTCTAAATAAGGTCTAAACCAGGATTAAACCAGGTCTACACCAGGACTAAACCAGGATTAACCCAGGACTAAACTTGACCTCAACTTAAGTCAATGGACCTCCTTAAAGTTTCTAAAACATCTATGGTGTTTTATTGTTCTTCCATAGTACTAAGTAGTAACAGCATAGTTACTTTTATAATGCAGTAATTGAGTTACTTGTTATGAGAAGTAACTTGTAACTATAAATAATAACTTTTTTTTAAGTAAGATGCCCAACACTGTGAATATTTAGTTAATAAGGAGTACTGATTGTTTACAGAAATCATCAGAATCGTGGTCCTGGGGAAAACCGGAGCAGGGAAGAGCAGCGTGGCCAACACCATCTTTGGGCAGAAAGTGTTTGACGTGTACGCTTCTGCCAACTCAGGCACCACTCACTGTCAGTCCTTCACTGGAGAAGTGAACGGAAGACGCCTAAAGTGGATCGACACTCCTGGGCTGTTTGACACGGGACGGTCCGAGGAGGAGATGAAGCCCGAGATCGTCAAGTGTATCACCGAGTGTGCTCCGGGGCCGCACGTTTTCCTGATCATGCTCAAAGTGGAGAGGTTCACCGAACACGAGGAAGGGGTCATCAAAAAACTCAAGGATTACTTCTCAGATCAAGCCCTAAAATTCGCCATCGTGCTCTTCACTCACGGAGACGAGCTTGAAGAGGGAAAAACCATCGAGGACTTCGTGCAAGAGAGCGAGGGGCTCAGGCAGCTGCTGGAGAAGTGTGGGAACCGCTGCCATGTGCTGGACAACAAGTACTGGGGGAAGGACGAGGATGTTTACAGGAACAACCAGCACCAGCTTTTGGAACTGCTCAAGACGATGGACAAGATGATCCAGGCCAATAATGGAAAATGCTACACCAATAACTTCCTCCAACAGAGCCTTCAGGAGATTTTGCTTGCGGCCTACAGCTGCACTGCAGGGGCGCTGCTGGTGGCTTTTCTTGGCCGTGCAATCCTGACTTGAGCAGGAGCTGGTACCACAGGAGCCTGTAACAATGACAAAGCTTCCTAATATAATGGGACTGTTAAGGGGAATAATGAGTAACTATGAAAGTATAAATTTGTTTACTGTAAGATGCATATTTTTGTATTTGTACCTTTTTAGTTTCAGCTTCAGAAGCAGTGCTCCTGCTGCTGCCGTGAGTTGTATGCAGTGAACATGAACCAGTGAAATATTTAATGAATGGAAATAAAGATTTAATCTTGTACAGTCATTCGATTGCCATTGATCTGCCCATAGCATGTTGATTTGGCATAGATTTTACACCAGATGCCCTTCCTGATGCAGTCTCTCTCCCCTTATCTAAGCTTGGGACTGGCACAAAGTCATTTTCAAGAAGTAACACAGAGGCTCTTCACTGAACAAAATGTGAAGCAAGCTCCAAAAGCAAATCTATCTGAATAGAAATATTTTTATGTGTGCCATTATTACACAATTCCAGTATAAATTATATATGATATGTTAAAGGTTTATAAAAGTATACACAAAAGGGATGTGCTGACCCATATGTAACAGTTACATATGGGTCAGCACATCCCTTTTGTGTGTGGCTAAAAAAGCACTGGTAAAACATGAGACCCGGTGTTTGGTAAATAAAAAAATAAAAATAGAAGTTTTGACGACCGACCTAAATATGCAAACATTCAAATACAGACGGCATATTATGACATCTGCTCACTGAATTAAAGAAAATACAATGTTTAATAAAGGAATCTCAACATGACCCACACTAAATATGATAACTCATATCAAAAGTATCCAGGTTTGTATGATTGTTATAAAAAGTTGCAGTGACAGTGACTGTGTTGAAGCTGCAGTTTTTTTTTCTCCTTGTTGCACTAAAAGCCAGCAGTAGCGATGCTGATTGTGCATTCAACATGAGAACAATAAATAACATGTACAGACCTCAGGAAAATATAGTTCAATAGCTCTGATCTACACTTTCTCTGCTCAAAAGCCCTCAAATATTATAACAAATGTTACTGCGACATTATTTGAACAGGGTCATTTTCCACTGTGGCTTTAGCTGTGAATTTGTTGATTGTTATGAGTGTTATCATGTGAGAGGTTTCTGCATAACAAAACTAAACAGAGAAGATGTGGTTTTCTGCAACTGTCGAAGCACGCTCCTTTAGCAAGCAATGGCATTTTTTTTTTAACAAACGCAGAAGTGAAACATCTATAAACTGCAGCAAAGCGACCAGAGGACCACACATCCTGACAGACTGAAGACGCTCATACTAACAACATGGAAGGTGAGTCGGTTTATAAAGCTTTAAAATATTTTGATACACATTTTAAAAGAATAATAATGAAATACGTATGTCCTTTCTACATGCTTTATTTTTCTTTTGTAGACATAACCAGTTGTACAGCTTTGTTTGTGTCTTTGTTAATCTGAAACACTAAGTGAGGCATTTTATTAAAGAATAAAATGATGATGTGGTAAATTTTATTGTTTTAAAGAGAACAACACCAGGAGGATTGTGCTGCTGGGTAAAACTGGATCAGGGAAAAGCAGCCTGGCCAACAACATTCTTGGAGAGGGCAATGTGTTCACGGTCAACAGTTCTCCAAACTCTGGGACAAAGCAATGTGAGTCCAAGATTAAAAACATCAATGGGAGAAACATCAAACTGATCGACACTCCAGGTTTATTTGACACTGATCCAGAGAGCACTGAGCTGAGTCCTGAGCTCCTCAGGTGTCTCATAGAGTGTCTTCCTGGACCTCACGCTTTTCTGCTCGTTTTAAAAATGGAGAAATACACAAAGCAGGAGCAGATTATTGTAGATCTGATGCTGATGTATTTCTCTAAAGAGGCTCTGAAATACACCACAGTGGTCATCACTCACGGTGATGACCTCCCAGAGAGGATGAAGACTGAAGAGTGGGTCAGTCACAATGAAGCTCTGAGAAACCTGGTGCAGAAATGTGGAGGTCGCTGTCATGTTTTTGATAACAGATACTGGAAAAACAACAGTCAGGACCAATACAGAAACAACCAGAAGCAGGTCCAGGAGCTGCTCAGGACCATCAACAAAACAGTGAGAGATAACAGAGGATTCTACACCAATGATCTGCTGCAGAAGGTGGGAGAAGAAATACAAAGAGAGAACATTAGGCTGAGATTAGATCAGGATGATAAAAACATATTTTCGACAGTTCTGGATGTAGTGACAAAAGGTCCAGCCATGATCCTGCAGGGGTTCCTTCGTTTCACAGGTTTAAGGCAATAGAAGAAATAAAAAAAAAGAAAGAAAATAAGCGTAAAATTGCATACATTTTTGATTATGCCGCTTTGTGCTTAACTCTGTAGTACAGTATGTGCCGCCATCTGCATCATCATGCATTTTGAAGTTTGTATAAACAAATGGTCAGATTATAGAGAGAAACAGGCTTAATGCAATCATTTCTTCATTTCCTTGTGTTGGTTTCAGCTTGTTGTGTCCTTACCTTTTCTAACATTTGTGTCTTATCACTGTTAGTACTTGTGTCCTACAATCTATGCAGCTCTCTATTATTTAAAATGTACTTGCCTGAAATGCCTTACTATTTTAATACATTTGTTATTTATATTTCTGGAAATGTAAATATGTTTTGTTATTATTCTGGTACGAGCAGGAAGTAAAAATAAGTTGTTTTGATTTGTTCTATGTAATATCGGGGTGGGATTAAATAAGTTTTCTTCCTCCCACTCCTTTTCGAGCCTTAAAAGAAACAGTTTTCAATGTAATTATGATTCTGTTTGCACTGTATATTTGTCTTAAGTTGCTCGAAACAAATAAAGACTAACTATCTAATTTTTAATATTGATTTTATGAAGAATATAAAGCAGTGGTTCTTGACTGATCTGACTTCAGGACCCACCGTCTCTGTAACGACCCAAATAAAAGACATACTGAGAAAAATTAAGAGATATTTCAGGAAAATATATTGAGGAAAATTAAGCAGTATTCAGATCAACCTTAGATATAACAGTAACGTTATAGAACTGGAGTTTTTGCTCTGGTTGACTTTCTTTTATATTATTCTTTTCTGTATGTCCCACACTGCCACCTGCTGTTGAGGATTGTAAATACAAGGAGTGTAAATAGATTTTTTTTTTGTCCTGGCCACTGAAAACAGTTCTCCGACCCACATTTGGGACCCGACCCACCAGTTGAGAACCACTGATATAAAGAGTATTGAATTATTTGATTTACCACCAAAACAGAAGTAAATTATACCTGTTTTTTATGCATTATATGTTTTATTTTTGCATAAATTGTATACAGTTCAATAAAAAAAGTAAAGTAGTCTGGCTTTGTCTGGCACTCAGCTTCATGTTTTCGAGAGGAGTAGTAATGATAGTAGTTATAGGTAAAAACAAAACAGAAAACATAATATTTATCACATTAGGATTGGTTTTAAAAAATAAAGTGCAGTTCAATGCTTTTGATTGCAGACTGTAGCTGCTGTGGCACTTACAATAAAACAATAAACAACAATTTGAGCACAGTTTGATGGGAGAGTCTTCTGTAGTATCGAATTTAAATAAAATGTATTAAACAAATGCATCAGAATCCACAGCAGCAGCAAAATAATAATGTCAGATGCCTTTCTTGATGCATTTTTTTCCCATTTATCTGGACTTGGGATCAACACATAATGTATTTGGAGATTTGAGTTCCTTTTGGAGAATCTGTGTGCGCAGCGTACGTCACCTCAGGAGCAGCATCCTCTACAAGAAGAGCAGATTAAATTCATTAGAAACAGATAAAACCATGAGTGTAAAGAGTTAAGCCTGAAATTATTCATACCCTGGCTGAATTTTCACTTAAAGGGATCTTTTACTTAAGCACAGGCCAGCCAGTCCACCTTAAATTTCTGTAAATACCATGCAGACCCCAACTACAACTTCCCTTTATTCAGAAGATTATGTCATGTTTTTCTACATATATTTTTATTAAAGCATTACAAAAACACTGCTGGCTAAAATGTGTTTTGAAGTAATTTTATGTAAAGTATATGACTGTAAAACAAATTAGATTTTTTTCTATGTACTTCATGTTTTATGTACTTAATATTTTCATTGACTAATTGTCTTTTTATATTTTTGTATGTTTTATTTGTTGTTATGAACCAAAACCTTGTGTCTGAAATAAAGAATGAATTGAAATTTAGATTGAATTGAAATATACAGGGGAGAGGTTTGTTGTTTTTGTTTCAGATAAAATGTTTTTCACAAAATTTTGTTTACTATTATACATTGTATAACTGGGATTATTGAGACAGGCGTAATGTAACTGGCGTGTTTTATAACTGTAACAATAAGACAAACATTATTATTGATTTAACTGCAAGCAAACATATGATTCTCAATTATTGTGTTATTTTGACTAAAAATAATTCAGCTATAATATATTTTATTGTCCTGAAGGGAAATGTAGTTTTGGACAAAGTTCTGAGCCACAGCACAACAGAAACATGACATGAACTGTTTTTATTAAATTGTTTCAATTAAAAATAGTTGTATGTGCTATAAATAGTACGTGGCTTGACTGATTGCAAAGGTGTGTTAGTGACATTTCTTAAGGCGGATTAAAAAATCAAGTTAGACAAGCTGAGAAAGAAAGTAAGTCTCAGACTGCAAAGACAACATGAGCGGTGAGTACATTATGAAATATATAAAATATCTGAATAATAATACATTATATACCAGATGCTTTATGGTTCTTTTTTACAAGCTGCTTGTAGAATAAATAATAAGACAAATGTGATTCATCAGCAGCATCTTTTGTATCCATGTGACTAATGCCATAGTACTGTAGTCATGCAGTTTACATTTTATTGGAAACACAATTTTTAAGGACATTGATACTGATTAGAAGAAGCATTTAGCCCAATATTGCTATGTAAATGTATTTATACAAGCCAAAAAAACAACAAACTTGTGGCTATTTTATAGAGCACATTTAAAAACAGCCTCAGTTGGCCCAAGTGCTGTACAGGAAATGTAAAAATACAATAAATAGAACAATAAAACCAATTAATCAATAAAATATAAACAATCTTGTGATATATCAGACAATAAATACAGGCTAATGTAAAAATGATAAAATACAATTGAAGCCAAAATAAAAAGATAAAATCAAGATAAAAGCCAAGATATCTGGTCTAACCAGGACTGAACGTCAAAGAAAACAAGTTTTCATCTGGATTTAAACTCTGCAGGACCCTGGGCTGATCGTTTACTAAGCCAAGCCATTTTATTTTAAAGCACATTTCAAACAACAGAATGTTGCACCAAAGTACTTTACAAACAATGAATTAAACTCACTAAGATTCACAGTCAATACAAAATAAACGATACAACTGCAAAACAAAAATGAAAGTAATGGTTGAAAATAAAACAATGTGATGTAAAGAGTTAGACCAGTCAGTTACAGAAACACACGTAGTGGCAGGTAAATGCCAGATTATAAAAATGTGTTTTTAACAGTGGCTTAAAGAGATCTCTGGAGGAGCAGGTTCTGGTGTTTAGTGGGAGGGCGTTCCAAAGTTTGGGGGCGGCAACAGAAAAGGCACGTGTAGCGACTATTTAGTCTTAACATTTTAGTCGCTCTGGGTGCAGGGGGTCCAGGTCATAACACGCTTAAAAAACTAATGTCCAGACTGAAAGGGAAGGGTGGGATGTGCTCCCATTTACTGAATAAATGAGAGAATGACTCAGTGGCAGTCTGTGGTCCAGGATGGCGGTCTATGGCAGCAGGATGGATGGATGGATGACACCGAGGTTATGGCAGGTATAGAAGTATAATGGAGGTCGCAAAAGCGGTAAAAACTGTGTGACCTCCTGTCACCCAAGCACCCGGTGCACTGTCACCTCTGCACCTATATTTGCCTCAACACCGCCACCAGTGGTCGAGGAAAATATAGTAGTAATAGTAGTTTGGTAAATCTATTGAGAAACAAGTTTGTCTCTTCTCTCCAGATGTAGATGAAGGCAGTAAAAAGCCAGGTAGCAAGACACACATTTTTACATATAATTGTGAATAATCAGTGCTGGGACTAACGGCATTAAACGATAACTAACTGTGTTGTTTTTTCAGTAACGGAGTATTCTAATGAATTACTTTTCCATGGTTACAACGCCGTTACAGTTAATGACAATAAATGCTGTGTGTTACTTTAAGGAGGAGACAGAGGAGGAGCGGCTGTGAGCTTCTAACTTCAGTGGCTGCATTCATCCTGATTAGAGCAAGGGTCCAGACCTAATGGTTTGGGTCTAAATCAGGTCTAAACCAGGATTAAACCAGGTTTAAATCAGGTCTAAATCAGGTCTAAACCAGGATTAAACCAGGTCTAAATTAGGTCTAAATCAGGATTAAACCAGGTCTAAATCAGGTCTAAACCAGGATTAAACCAGGTCTAAATCAGGTCTAAACCAGGATTAAACCAGGTTTAAATCAGGTCTAAATCAGGTCTAAACCAGGATTAAACCAGGTCTAAATCAGGTCTAAACCAGGATTAAACCGGGTCTAAATCAGGTCTAAACCAGGATTAAACCGGGTCTAAATCAGGTCTAAACCAGGATTAAACCGGGTCTAAATCAGGTCTAAACCAGGATTAAACCAGGTCTAAATCAGGTCTAAACCAGGATTAAACCAGGTCTAAACCAGGATTAAACCAGGTTGGTTTAAATAAGGTCTAAACCAGGATTAAACCAGGTCTACATCAGGTCTAAACCAGGATTAAATAAGGTCTAAACCAGGATTAAACCAGGTCTAAACCAGGATTAAACCAGGTTGGTTTAAATAAGGTCTAAACCAGGATTAAACCAGGTCTACATCAGGTCTAAACCAGGATTAAATCAGGACTAAACCAGGATTAACCCAGGACTAAACTTGACCTCAACCTAAGTCAATGGACCTCCTTAAAGTTTCTAAAACATCTATGGTGTTTTGTTGTTCTTCCATAGTACTAAGTAGTAACAGCATAGTTACTTTTATAATGCAGTAATTGAGTTACTTGTTATGAGAAGTAACTTGTAACTATAAATAAGAACTTTTTTTAAGTAAGATGCCCAACACTGTGAATATTTAGTTAATAAGGAGCACTGATTGTTTACAGAAATCATCAGAATCGTGGTCCTGGGGAAAACCGGAGCAGGGAAGAGCAGCGTGGCCAACACCATCTTTGGGCAGAAAGTGTTTGACGTGTACGCTTCTGCCAACTCAGGCACCACTCACTGTCAGTCCTTCACTGGAGAAGTGAACGGAAGACACCTAAAGTGGATCGACACTCCTGGGCTGTTTGACACGGGACGGTCCGAGGAGGAGATGAAGCCCGAGATCGTCAAGTGTATCACCGAGTGTGCTCCGGGGCCGCACGTTTTCCTGATCATGCTCAAAGTGGAGAGGTTCACCGAACACGAGGAAGGGGTCATCAAAAAACTCAAGGATTACTTCTCAGATCAAGCCCTAAAATTCGCCATCGTGGTCTTCACTCACGGAGACGAGCTTGAAGAGGGAAAAACCATCGAGGACTTCGTGCAAGAGAGCGAGGGGCTCAGGCAGCTGCTGGAGAAGTGTGGGAACCGCTGCCATGTGCTGGACAACAAGTACTGGGGGAAGGGCGAGGATGTTTACAGGAACAACCAGCACCAGCTTTCGGAACTGCTCAAGACGATGGACAAGATGATCCAGGCCAATAATGGAAAATGCTACACCAATAACTTCCTCCAACAGAGCCTTCAGGAGATTTTGCTTGCGGCCTACAGCTGCACTGCAGGGGCGCTGCTGGTGGCTTTTCTTGGCCGTGCAATCCTGACTTGAGCAGGAGCTGGTACCACAGGAGCCTGTAACAATGACAAAGCTTCCTAATATAATGGGACTGTTAAGGGGAATAATGAGTAACTATGAAAGTATAAATTTGTTTACTGTAAGATGCATATTTTTGTATTTGTACCTTTTTAGTTTCAGCTTCAGAAGCAGTGCTCCTGCTGCTGCCGTGAGTTGTATGCAGTGAACATGAACCAGTGAAATATTTAATAAATGGAAATAAAGATTTAATCTTGTACAGTCATTCGATTGCCATTGATCTGCCCATAGCATGTTGATTTGGCATAGATTTTACACCAGATGCCCTTCCTGATGCAGTCTCTCTCCCCTTATCTAAGCTTGGGACTGGCACAAAGTCATTTTCAAGAAGTAACACAGAGGCTCTTCACTGAACAAAATGTGAAGCAAGCTCCAAAAGCAAATCTATCTGAATAGAAATATTTTTATGTGTGCCATTATTACACAATCCCAGTATAAATTATATATGATATGTTAAAGGTTTATAAAAGTATACACAAAAGGGATGTGCTGACCCATATGTAACAGTTACATATGGGTCAGCACATCCCTTTTGTGTGTGGCTAAAAAAGCACTGGTAAAACATGAGACCCGGTGTTTGGTAAATAAAAAAATAAAAATAGAAGTTTTGACGACCGACCTAAATATGCAAACATTCAAATACAGATGGCATATTATGACATCTGCTCACTGAATTAAAGAAAATACAATGTTTAATAAAGGAATCTCAACATGACCCACACTAAATATGATAACTCATATCAAAAGTATCCAGGTTTGTATGATTGTTATAAAAAGTTGCAGTGACAGTGACTGTGTTGAAGCTGCAGTTTTTTTTCTCCTTGTTGCACTAAAAGCCAGCAGTAGCGATGCTGATTGTGCATTCAACATGAGAACAATAAATAACATGTACAGACCTCAGGAAAATATAGTTCAATAGCTCTGATCTACACTTTCTCTGCTCAAAAGCCCTCAAATATCATAACAAATGTTACTGCGACATTATTTGAACAGGGTCATTTTCCACTGTGGCTTTAGCTGTGAATTTGTTGATTGTTA
Organism: Bostrychus sinensis; assembly: GCA_020698575.1. NCBI lineage: Eukaryota > Metazoa > Chordata > Actinopteri > Gobiiformes > Eleotridae > Bostrychus > Bostrychus sinensis. Next base: position 12,516,129 of record CM036252.1, read on the forward strand.
TGAGTGTTATTGTGTGAGAGGTTTTTTCAAACAAAACAGACAGGATGTGTATTTTTGCAGCTGGAGAAGCATGCCCCTTTTGCAAGCAATGTAAATTTTTTAGATTGAACGCAGAAGTGAAACATCTATAAACTGCTGCAGTGACCCCAGAGGACCACACATCCTGACAGACTGAAGACGCTCATACTAACAACATGGAAGGTGAGTCGGTTTATAAAGCTTTAAAATATTTTGATACACATTTTAAAAGAATAATAATGAAAATACGTATGTCCTTTCTACATGCTTTATTTTTCTTTTGTAGACATAACCAGTTGTACAGCTTTGTTTGTGTCTTTGTTAATCTGAAACACTAAATGAGGCATTTTATTAAAGAATAAAATGATGATGTGGTAAATTTTATTGTTTTAAAGAGATAAACACCAGGAGGATTGTGCTGCTGGGTAAAACTGGATCAGGGAAAAGCAGCCTGGCCAACAACATTTTTGGAGAGGGCAATGTGTTCACGGTCAACAGTTCTCCAAACTCTGAGACAAAGCAATGTGAGTCCAAGATTAAAAACATCAATGGGAGAAACATCCAGCTGATCGACACTCCAGGTTTATTTGACACTGATCCAGAGAGCACTGAGGTGAGTCCTGCTCTACTCGGGTGTATCATAGAGTGTGCTCCTGGACCTCATGCTTTCCTGCTCGTTTTAAAAATGGAGAAGTACACAAAGCAGGAGCAGTTTGTTGTAGATCTGATACTGAAGTATTTCACTGAAGAGGCTCTGAAATACACCACTGTGGTCTTCACTCGCGGTGATGACCTCCCAGAGGAGATGAAGATTGAAGATTGGGTCAGTCAGAATGACGCTCTGAGTGACCTGGTGCAGAAATGTGGAGGTCGCTGTCATGTCTTTGATAATAAATACTGGAACAACAGTGAGGATGAATGCAGAAACAACCAGTACCAGGTCAAAGAGCTGCTGAAGACCATCGAGAGAACAGTGAGAGAAAACAGAGAAGAACACTATACCAATGACATGCTCAAAAATGTACAAAGTGAAATACAAAAACAGGCTGACCTCATCAGAGCATCTTCACCAAACCTCCCACAAACAGACATAATCTTACATGCCAAAAAGTTAGTTTTTAATAATCTTGGGAAGATCTTAGCAAGTGCCACATTAGGAGTCCTTTTGGGGGGGCTTCTTGGTGTAGGAGGGTTAATTTTATTGGCTGGAGAAGGTGTTTCATATTTGATGGTGGGTGGGGCAGCTGCAGGAGCAGCAGCAGCAGGGGGGAGTGTGGGGACAGCGGGAGGGCTTGCCTGTGCCTGGGTACAGGAAAACGGCAGAATGTTTCTTGAACAAATTAAATCACTGTTCAAAAAGACGAAGAAGCAGTAGCCATGATATGTGAGCTATGGTGAAATACTATAAAATGTAGTCCACACAACTGGAGTCAGCTGTAAAATAAATATAAATACAGTTTTTCTATTTCAACATGATTTTTTTTTTTACTGATGTTTGTCCACTATACCACTTCTTCTGTTATTTGAAAAGTTACACAAAATATAAAATATTTATGTTTACGTTGATACTTATGCTGCATAAAAGATCCAAACTATTCTCTTTTTACTTCACTCACATTTTGTTTGACCTATAACATATCAAACCTTTTTATCATTATGTGAGTTATTGTCCCTGTGCACTGCTTTTGTGAAAGATACACTGTTTTAATGTGGATGTTACTTTCTGGTCATGCTTTTTGTATATTTTATTAAAAGGAATTGTATGAATCAAGTCATGCATGCATTTTTATTAAAGCAAGTGTCTTTTATATAATTTAGTATCAAATATATGCAGTAACTGATAATCAAACATGGGCCTATTAGTTTTACTGAAGTAGCACTTTTTTGTGTTGTAGGCCTATTTTTATTCCCAGACTACCTGAGTAATCATATTTTGAAGTAACAGTATAATTATTAAACTACAATGTCCTAAGGGCTGCCAGGAGCCTATTTTAAAATTTGGAGCGACTGGGTCAGTCAGGTTCACAGCGGAGGAAAAATTATTAAGTCAAAAGACTAAATTATCCATTCATATGAATATGTGACTCTATTATCTCTGACACAGACAGTTTGAGAGCGTGATATGTGTAACTATGCCTAAATTTCTTGAAGAAAATAGTATTTTGTATTCACATTGATTTCAGATTAAGAAATAACAAGTAAATTAAATATCCATATATTAAAAGATTATTCCGTTAATTTTATGTCAAGCCCTGTATTATATTGTTATTTATCGTTATCGTGATAAATACCAAAATATATCGTGATATAATTTTAAGCCCACAAACATATCGCTCATCACTACTTGCCAGTTGCTACAGTTTATGAAACATTTAATGTGCTGTTTTCATCCATGGAAGAAAAAGGTGGAACTGATCCAATCTAAAATCTAAAATTAAATCCCCCACTTTCATTTTTTTAACATTGTCCCAGAGCAGCCGTCCTGAAACACAACAACAACAACAACAACAACAACAACAACAACAACAACAACAACAACAACAACAACAACAACAACAACAACAACAACAACAACAACAACAACAACATGTATGTATTCCAACCCAGCAAGTTGAACATTTATTCTACATTTTATACAAGGATCTGACCTTGTTGTTCTTAACTTTTATCTCACTTTTTATAAGCTCCACTGAGCACCAATGAAAAAGTGGGACATTACATCAGAAAGTGCAACGGGGCAGATGCCTAAATGTCTGTGCAGTGTAACTAAGAGTGGGACAGGTGGTCTCCCTGGAGACGCAGCGTGCACAGCGCTGGGTTCAGAAGTGAAAGTAAATGGTAAAAGAGCAGCTCGTGGTCCCAGAGCGACGATAAAAACAACATCCATCTCTGCCTGAGTGTAGAGATAAAGCTAACGTCATGCAGGGTAGGCTCTCTCTCCTTATATTTTTTTAAATAATATTAACGTTATGTTTCTGTTTTTGCGCCTCTTCAGTCCTTTTGTACACATGTTGTTATAGTCATAGAACAAAATTCCCTTCGACACATCTGAGTGTCAGTGAGCCTGTTTAAACTGTGTTAGGCTTTATTTCATTTGCTGTGTTCAGGAGCGACTGGAGAATTAATCCACCCCATTTTTGTACTCAGTCTTTCACAATATAATCAACACAGTTACATGATTTCTGTGATTTTGTATTTTGTCTTTGTTGCTGTATATTTCATCAGAGAGTGAGTACTTTCTGCTGCAGCAAGAGCACCCCCTAGGTCCACACAGGTACAGTGAGTTTGAGTGGGAGTAGCCTTCAGTACATTTTTTTTTTTACCCTGATCCAGATGTGGAAAGCAACAAGACACTTTATTTCATCATACCACCTTAAGCAGAGGTTCTCAACCTGTGGCACGGGTACCTCTGCTGGTACTAAGGAGTCTTTTGCAGTGCAAGTCCTTGAAAGATAATTTAGCTTAATTTAAAAATCCAGGAGTGAAATGTAGACCACTGCTTAGCGCTGGTTTATACACATTTAAATCCTGGTTTAATCCTGGTTCAGTCCTTCATTAGTCCTGGTTTAATCCTGGTTTAGTTCTGGTTTAGTTCTGGTTTAGTCCTATTGACTTGGTACTTTGGAAAGCGAAGTATTTCCTGAGGAGGAACTTGATGAGAAATGTTTGAGAATGACTGACTTAAACAGTTCTTTGGTAGATTTTCAGAACTTCTTTTTTACTTTTACTTGAAAAATAAGTAGGCCCTAGTATGTTTTTGTATTTCTTGACCTTGGTGGCAGTAGAAGAAATAATAGTTGTTAGAACCACAACAAAAGTTTATAAAAGTCATTTTGTGCATACGGCCCCTCTGACCACCACCAATCACACAATCACACTAACACATTCATACTTGGGCAAAGTGGGTGAAGTGTCACCGTCCTCAGGTCTCATGCAGTGGTAGTTTGTTTAATGCAGAGCACAGTTCAGCAGACACAGACTTAGTAAAACCTCTCTCGCAATATTCAGAAGTTATCTCTGAGATCTATTTATTTATCCAAGTAAAAACACACATTTGGTCTCTGTTATAATCATTTTTACACAGGATAGGTGCATTTGCCAACAGAGTTAAAGGCCTACTATGCTTTTATTTTATTTTATTTTTTTTAGCAAAGGTGCGACTGCAAAAACAACAACGACGCTGGTGGAGGAAACACTTCCTCAACCTCTTGGGCCTTTTTTTTATTCAAAAGCTGCATGTTGTCCATGAAAATCTACCAAGTTAAACACCGTGATTAATTGTGATTAATCAAAACCCAAGAGTGTGATTAATCTGATTACATTTTTTAATTGATTGACAGCACTAGTTATTGTACACTCCCAAAATAACATGTTTTTTGTTCTTGATGTTCCTATGAGATGATGAGACATTGTGCGACTTCACTGACCTTGTGCCATTGCTTTTTAGCTTTTTCAAAGTCTCGGAGAATCGTCCTGATCGGAAAAAGTGTCAGTGGGAAAAGCAGCCTGGCTAATGCCATTTTTGGAAAACCCATTTTCAAAGTGAACCACAGCAGTGATTCAAAGAAGCGTTTTTCTGAATCACTACATGAAGAAGGTGACTGAACAGGAGCCGACTTTCATCGACACTGCTGAGGTTCTCAAAAAGCAGAATCGGTCAGAGACGTCGCTACTGTTCGATATGGTTTACATAGTTCTGAAACCTCCGCGGCTGTTTGTAGCAGTCCCCACCTCCTGCAGTCCCACCTCCTGCAGTCCCACCTCCTCCAGTCCCACCTCCTGCAGTCCCACCTCCTGCAGTCCCACCTCCTCCAGTCCCACTGCCTCCTGTAAAAGAACCCACTCCACCTGAAGATGTAGTGGAAGGGCTTCAAGAAGTTGTTCAACCGATAAACACAGTGCTGGATTCTGCTTTAGAGAGTCTAGAGGACTTGTTTGACTAAATGAACAGCTCAGTCTGTAAATGCTGTAATCATTTAGTCTTTGAGGAACGGTGAAAGCTCTGGTTTCTGTTTCTGTCTGTAACTGTTGATTAAAATGAACACAGAGATAAACAGTGAAATATTCCACTCAGTGTGTGCTGAATCTGTAAAATGTTTAACTCCTTGTATTGAACTGCTGAAATTAATTAACCTTTCCATGATATTTCGCTGTATCAATGTGAGACACTTAATGTTTATCATGATACAGTGTATTGTAGACACTGTGTTATGTGTGATTTTACACTTCCTGATACATAAAGACAAAAACTCGCTGATATTAAGGGACTGCCATCAGACTGTTTTTGTACTTGGTCTTCAGAGACTGATGCATGAAGAGACACCTATATTCATATAGGTCCTATATTATACTTCTTTTAGGCTTTTTGAAATAGTTTTGAACACATTTGCATTAGTATTTCATGTTTTATAACTTCAAATAATATTCACATGTGGAAAACATCTTCTTTTGGGGAGCTGTTACTTTGGCTTTACAGAGAAAGCTTGGATTAGGTGTCAAGAGTGGGAAATGGACAGAGCATAAAATGGCTTATTAGCATGACTATTAGCAACATGACGCTAACAGATAAGCTGACTAGTTCATAGTGACGGCAGTTTAAGCTCTGAAATGATCAGAATGAGTCTGATGACGGTGCATGGGCTTTAGAAACGCACAGAATGAAACAAAATCATGAACATTTCCCTTCCTCCAACTCAACACAAAAGATGGGAGAATCCTTCATAACAAACAGGTTTAAAGGATTTAACCACCTCACCCTAACACAGGTATGCTTGATATGCAGACACTTATTTAGGCCTCTGTTACCATTAACCATCTTAATACATAGTAACTAATGTATTATGTTTTCTTGGTTAACTTTAATTTACAAGTTAAAAGAGGAAGGCACAATAAGCTTGGACTAAAACCTAAACCCTTTCGGTCTCGGCTTCAGAAGGGAAGTGAAAAAGAATGGTATTGTTTCTTGTTTACAGTTAATGACTGCAATAAACAGAACTGAAAGTGAAAAGAAATGCAAAAAACACATTGGTGCAAGTTCAGTGCTGATATAACAAGATAAATATCCAGGTTATATCAAAGGTCAGGGCTGTGCAGTAACATTTCCTATCCACTGCTCTGACAGCTGAACCTGCTGATGCTTTACATACTCACTGTCAGAACTGACTTGGGTCAAGTTAAAATGCCTTTACATGTTTTATTCTTTCTTCACTGAGCTGATGACATAACGTCAGGCTCAGGGGACTCCCCTCCACATTCTGACATCTGCATGTTTACTGTTCCAGTCATTTGTACGTTTTCTGTCTTTTTTTTCCCATTTAAATCTGATTGGTGGCAGTGCCGTGTGCACAGTTTTAGAGCTATTAATAAATGATTTATTTATTTTATATGGGTAAACGGGCTGCCAGAGTACTTCTAGTTAAGATTTTAATTTGGTATTATTGGTGTATATTATTCAGTATTTACAGTACAAAGTAATTATTGTTTTCTCTGAATTCCAGCTGTTTTAGCTTTGTTATATCCTGTCGCATTTTGTGCTCTACTGACCTGTTCTCACCAAGACAAAGAACTTTAGTTTATCATGAATCAAATGCCCAGGTACTAAACATTGTATAGAATAATATTTTATAATAATTAAGTTAGTTATCTCTGAACCTGGACGGGTGTTGACCTGGAGCTTTACTGGGGCACAGGATCCTCTTATTTATATCGCTTTGTTTCATGAAAACATGCACCGCACAATGTACTATTGCCTTACACAGCCCTGTTATAGCTTTGCAGTTTGAATCATATATACTGAATATACAGTAGATATACTGAATATACTGAATATACAGTTGTGTTCAAAATAAGAGCAGTATGTGTATTAAAGTGAGTAAAACTCAAAATCCTTATTCTAGCTTTTATTTCCACACTGCTCATTCTAAAACTAAACATGTCTGGTGTAAATGTAAATCCTATAACAAGTCATGCAGTTGTCTTTTATATAATTTAAAATAAAATATAGCCTGTAATTGCTAATCAAACATGCAGCAACCATTTTAATAACACCATACATGCTGTTGTTGCAGGATAAGTTCATTGATTTGTTCTAAAATACTTAAATGTAAATGATGTCACTATGTTACTTTTACTCTAAATAAATAAACATTTTTATTGTTATTCTTGTCATTATTATTATTATTATTATTTTTAATTTGCTTATTTATTTGACACGGACAGCACAATCAAATATTTAAGGCTAGTTAAGGCTTCTAGCCAATTTGCAGCCCCCCTCCCTGGTTAGGTTTTAGATACAAATGCACAACAATTTAAAAGATGACAATGTACAAGTTAGGAGGAAAAAAAGTAATAATAATAAATGCTGTCTATATACGTACATGCAAGTGAATAAAATACACCAAATCAACATCCCACATCCAGAGAAAAAAATAAATAAAAACTTTAGTGTTCACACTGTTGATGTCCTTTCAGCCAGTGCTTGAGTTTGACAGAGAAGAGCCTCAGGTCCTGACAGAAACTTCAGATCCTGAGGTAAAGTGTTGACCCAGAGTAGTTCTGCACCTTTTCACTCCGCAGTTACCACTTACTCCAGCTCTTGTCCTCACACCTTGATTATTATATTTTTGTATTAACTGACAATTTACATCGGGAGCAACATTTTAGCAAAATCACTCAGCAAATTGCATTTTTGAAGTATTTTGCAGTGATGCCACTTCATTGGTTTCTGATCAGATACTTTTAGCGTCTGTTTGTACAATTTTCCTAACATGAGCATGAAACTTGAGTTTTGAGTCCAGAACAACCTCCAGATACTTGAACTCATTACTATTATTTTACTATTATTATCTGGTTGTATTAATAACAGTAGTAGTATTATTATAGTCGCTGCAGCAGTTTTAGTTATAGTAATACCAGCAGTGGTAGCATGCAGAAGTACATAATAGTAGCAAAAAAGTAGTACTTTTTTGTGTTGTAGGCCTATTTTTATTCCCAGACTACCTGAGTAATCATATTTTGAAGTATAATTATTAAACTAAAGATTAGGAGCACCTCTGCCACCTCTGGTTATATTATTTACTTAATTTATTACTGTCCTGGGTTAATGCAATGCAATTATCTAACCATTGGCTACACTTGAACCATAGCCAGAATTGTTGTATTAACTTAGCAAATAAACATTTTCCTATAAAAAAAAAATCTAAAAAAAATAATAAATAAATAAAAATAAATAAATAAATTTAAAATAATAATAATAATAATAAAAAAAATTGAGTGACCATTTTTAGACACAAAAAGTAGGTGCATTTGAACTCACCAAGTGACAAAAAAACAAACTTCAAAAATCCATACAATATTCTGTCATGTAATTGAAGCACATGACGCTAGGGTTTAAGTGTTGACTTTTAATGGCAATTTATTAATAAAAATAACGACATCGTGAATAATTTTAGCGACTAAGTCTTTAGACAAATCTGTTTTAAGTTTCCTCAGCTTAAAATGGGGACAACTGGGACATGGTTTAATAAAAACTGGGACATATGAGGACAAGGAGCCTAAAACCGGGACTGTCCGGGTTAAACAGGGACATCAGGCCTCACTGTGTTGCCTGTGTGCACGTCGTAGTCTGTGTAGCATTGTTCCAGAAGTGAAAGTAAAAGAGCAGCTCGTGAGACACATCCCAGAGCGGAGCGACGATAAAAACAACGACCATCAGTGTCCAGATAAACCTAAGGTCATGGGAGGTAGGCACTCTGTTACAATACAACATGCGAATATTAAAGTTATGTTTCTGTTTTCCTTTTGAGCGCACTTCCTTTTCCTTTCCTTAAGTCGCCTACAGCAGGATAAAGTTGAGTCGAAGAATAGGTTTCTCCAGCTGCTGCTCTCTACAAAGGCTACACGAGTCTAAATAAAGGTTATAGTGACATGATATAATTCATTTAGACACATCTGAGTTTTGCGTGGGTCTGTTTAAACTGCATTACGCTTTGTTATCTTTAATACCTGCTTCGTGTTTAGGAGCGACTGGAGAGAGAATTAATCCACACCATTATTATTTATTTTGATACATTTCTGTTTCTGTGCTTATCTTTCGCGATATAATCAACGTGATTTATATGATTTTGTATTTTGTTTATGTGTTGCTGTATATTTCATCAGATAGTGAGAACTTTCTGCTGTAGCGAGAGCGCCCCCTCGCGTCCACACAGGCACAGTGCGTTAGAGTAGCCTTCAGAACATACTTTTTTTTATTTATTTACCGTAATCCAGACGTGGAAAGCAAAAAGATTTTATTTTTAAAGTTTATTTGATCACTTTACTTAAAGCAGTGGTTCTCAGACTGTGACTCTTTTGGTGGTACGTGGGCGTCCTCTGGTGGTACTGAGCAGTTACTGCAGTTCAAGATTATTAGCTTAATTTAAAGTTTGATTAGGTAGAGAAATATAGACCACTGCTTAGTCCTTGTTTAGTCCTGGTTTAGTTCTTGATTAGTCCTTGTGTATTGTACTTGGAAAGCCAAAGATTTTGATGGTACTTGATGAAAAAAGTTGGTAAAAAGGTGACTTTTACTCAAGTGAAAATGTGTGAGTGAATAAGTAGTATTTGTTTGTATTTCTTGACCTTGGTGTTAGTAATAGTACTAGTAAGAGTTGTAGCAGTATCCTAGTAGTTAGTAGTAATAGCAGTAGAAGCAGTAGTAGAGTAGTAACAGTAATAGTAGCAGTATTAGGTCTAGTACTAGTAGCCATAGATTATGCTGTGATGCTGCCAAAATGACTTTATACTATCTGTAAAGTTAACTCAATTGGTACTTTTTACAACAAGTAATAATTTTGTTGGAGTTCAGTAGAGGTTTCTTGCCCAAGAACACAATGGCAGTAGGCAATGCAGTGTAGCGGGGATTGAACTGGCAACCTCTGGGGTAGTGGGTGAATGTCTCTCCCGACTGAGCTACTGCCACACAATAACATCATGGTAACAGTACTTTTACCTGAATAAAAATTGTGTGTACTTTTTGGTGCGAGGTGTTATTGTGCACTCCCAAAATAACACAGTTTATGATGAGGCATTGTGGGACATTCACTGACATTGTGGCATTGATTTTTCAGACTCTCTGAGAATCGTCCTGATCGGAAAAAGTGGCAGTGGGAAAAGCAGCCTGGCTAATGCCATTTTTGGAGAAGTCATTTTCAAAGTGAACCACAGCAGTGACTCAAAGAAGCATTTTTCTGAATCCTACATGAAGAAGGTGAATGGACTGAGCCTGACTTTGATCGACACTCCTGGGATTTTCAACGCAGACCGCTCAGTGCTGCAGACGGAGCTACAGAGCTGTATGGTCGAGTGTGCCCCAGGACCTCATGCTGTTATCCTCGTGCTGCCAGTGGAGAAGTTCACAGAGCAGGAGCAGGCCATAGTCGACCAAATAAAGAAACATTTTGGTGAGGAGGTCTTCAGATTCACCACTGTCGTCTTCACTCACGGTGACCAGCTCCCAGATAACATGCACATCTCTGAGTTTGTGCAGCAAAGCAAAGGCCTGAGTGATCTGGTGCAGGAGTGCGGCGGCCGCTGCCACGTGGTCGACCACAAATACTGGAAAAACAACCAGGAAGATCCATACAGGAGCAATGAGTTTCAAGTGAAAAACATCCTCGACTCAATAAATAAAACAGTCAGCGACAACAACAGCAGCTTCTTCACTAATGCAATGTTAGAAAAAGTAGAGCGAGACATTCAGACAGAGCAGGAGCGTATTACAAACATCTGAAGGTTTGTCTTTGGAGGAGAGCAGAGCGCAGGCTAAAACTAAAGTCCTTCAGAAATACATCGATAATGCGTCTAAAAAATGGTCTTATTTAAAATATTCAGTTATAGCAGGAATAGTTGCTGTTGTGGCTGTCTACATGACTCCAAAAGTGATGAAGTTAGTAACAGAGAAACCTCCACTGCCGCCTGCAGCAGCACCACCTCCTGCAGTCCCACCTTTCGTAGTCCCACTGCCTCCTGTAAAAGAACCCACTCCACCTGAAGATGTTGTGGAAGTGCTCCAGGAAGTTGTCAAACCGATAAAAACAGCACTGGAATCTATTTTAGAGAGACTAGAGGACTTGTTTGACAAAATATACGATCCTTACAACCCATTTGACTAAATTAACAGCTAAAACATTATAAATTATTCTAATTGTTATGCCCCAGGCTAAACAGGCGACTACCATCACTAATGCTACAGTTACATCTTCTACTACTAATACACCTACTGCTGCTGCTGGAGAGTGGAAATACAGAGAGGGCCAAAGGGAAAGTGTAGGGGGATACTCAGTTTAACAGTTTGTGCATAAATAACTACAACTTTAAATGAAAAACAAAATAAAAGAATAAAGGGAAAACAAGTGTGGAGGGGCATCTTATGGTTTTAAATTGTACTCTTAAGGATGATGTAAGTCGATAACTTGCAAAAATGTTTTTCTTAATGGGGATTTGATGGGTTTTTTTGTCCTGCACTTTATCAAATGCAGGGTTCCTTGATACATGAATAAACTTGATTTAAGCACCATTTCTGAGCAGTTGTTGATTGATTTGGGTGGCACTTATAGATCAAGAATTTGTTTTACATAGTCACTGATAATTACTGTATGGCTCTATGTAGTTACTTTTTACTTAATTAAACTTTATTGGTCCTAATTTCAAACAAAATGTGCCACATAATAACAAAAAGAGAAACTGTAATCTATGGACTTGTACTAAAACATGCACAATAGGCTAATCCTCCAGCTGGGTGCTCCTGACCAGGATCCTGGATCAAAACCAGAAGGGTCCCTGGGTGTTGCACTGGCGGTCATCCACTGCTCCTGACAGGTTTTACCCCAGCTGCAGTAGAAGGATGGGTCAAATGCAGAGGACAAATTCCCTACAGAGACAATAAAGTCTACCTTACCTTGGATGGGGTCAATTCAAAGCAAAATTATAGACCCATTTTTGTGTCACAAAAACGTTATTCTGTTTTCTCACATGAGCCAGCTTTTTAATAGTTTTAAATTAATGTCAATGTCTGATTTAAAAGAATTTATCTACCACACAAACCCCTGTACCTGTCAGATGGACAGTCTTCCCCCAAGGTTTTTAAAAGAAATAACAGTCAACAGACTACGGTCCCTACTACTCTTAAAAGGGCAATAGTCCGACCAATCCTAAAGAAGCCAACATTTGACCTCTTGGACCCATTTCAAACTTAACATTTTTATCCAAAATCTTAGAAAGGTCAGTTGCCTCAAAATTAATTGCACACATGAACAAAAACAGTATTTTCGAGAAGTTCCAGTCTGGATTTTGTTGCAACCACAGTACAGAAACAGTTCTTATAAAAGTATCTAATTGCGTCTTGCTGCAGATAATGGGGCATGTTCAATTTAAATTTTTTAGATCTAACCTTAAAAATCTCCTTGGAAACCTATTTGCGTTTTGCTCACTATTTGACTACCAGAGTCTGATTTTACTTTTGATCTTCAAATAACAAACTCAATGCAATCATCCAACCTTCTCCAGGTTGTACTAAACCCATCTGCGAGACTTTTAACAAACATGCTGATTTTAGCTGATGCACTGGTTGCTAGTTAATTTTAGAATGAATTAAATTTTTTATTGGTTACTTCTAAAGCTCTGAAAGGTCTTGCCCCCTGCAATATTCATGACCTACTCTCCCCCTATGTTCCTGGGCTCCTCAGGTCAGACCCTCCTGACTGTGGACCCCTCCTCACTTCTCACCACCAGAGGATACTGAAGCTTCTCAGTCAGAGCTCCAAAACTGTGAAGAACTCTGTGTGATTTCTGTGCAGATAAAGAGCCAGAAACCTACAGAAAATATGCAAAAAAACTATATAAATGTAATCTATATAAGAGTTGTTTGACAGCTGTGATAGAAAACAAAGCCACTCGATTATTGAGAAAGTGTATGAATAAGTTGAAAGAACAGTCAAGTCTAAAGCATCTTTCCAAATCCATTCAGTCTGTTCTTTTATGAGACATAAGGCCCTGAGAGCAGCCCACCTCCTTGCCTGGCTTTCCAGACAAACTCTTTTCCTCCATCCATCCATCCATCTTCGTCTGCTTATCCGAGGCTGAGTCGCGGAGGCAGCAGTCTAACCAGAGATGCCCAGATTTCCCTCGACCCGGACACTTCCTCCAGCTCGCCAGGAGTAACCCCAAGGCGTTCCCAGGCCGAGAGACATAGTCCCTGCAGCGTGTCCTAGGTCTTCCCCGGGGCCTCCTCCCAGTGGGACATGCCCATAACACCTCCCCAGGGAGGCGTCCAGGAGGCATCCCGAACAGATGCCCGAGCCACCTCAGCTTGCACCTCTTGATCTGGAGGAGCAGTGGCTCTACTCCAAGCTCCTCCTGAGTGACTGAGCTCCTCACCTTATCTCTAAGGGAGCGCCCAGCCACCCTGCGGAGAAAACTAATTTTGGCCGCTTGTATCTGGGACCTTGTCCTTTTGGTCATGACAAATCTTGTGACATTTGGGCGACCCTTAATGACTTTAAAAAGTTGCCAGAAGTGTTTTCGGAGAGCGTGAGCCGTTTCCCTTCTTTCCCTGCACACATTTGCTCTGTTTCATTCTGCCTCGTGGTCAGACCGAGCAGCGGCAGACAGAGCGAGCTGTCAGCTGGCTCTGACCAATCACAGAGCTCGTTACATCGCTCTGCTTTTTATCTAACTTTACTTTAGCCAGGACCAGGAACACTACAGAAAAGCTAAAAGCAGAGGCTAATGGCAGAAGCTAATACGTATTGCAAATGCTTTTCTGAAAAGGGTTTGTAAATACATTTAGAAAATGGTTTCCTAAACAGATTAAAGAATAACACTATTAATTCTTCTTTTAATAAAAATATTTAGTAATCCATTTATTAAATACTCTTTTAAAAACTCTTTTAATAAAAGTATTTAGTAATCCATTAACTAAATAAACTTTTAAAAACTCTTTTAATAAAAATATTTAGTAATCCATTTATTAAATACTCTTTTAAAAACTCTTTTAATAAAAGTATTTAGTAATCCATTAACGAAATAAACTTTTAAAAATTCTTTTAATAAAAGTATTTAGTAATCTATTTACTAAATAAACTTTTAAAAATTCTTTTAATAAAAGCTTTATTCCTTTTCGCATGGCGCTCATGGTCCTCCATACATAAACACTGAAAAGCAGGGCAAACATTTTCTAGTCAAATACCAACAAACACCATGCAAACACCAACACAAAAAGTTTTGAAATGCTACTCACAATAAGGCCTCTGTGTTGTGTTTACTAATGCATAAAACTGTTCATCTTACAGTGTCCATTAGGCCATGTACAATGGGGCACTGGGTTAGTTATTGATGAGCTCTGCTTATAATTTCTTTTTTTGGCTGAGAACAAAGACCACTGACAAATAAACAATGAAACCCCAATCTACAGTCAGCCACTAGGAGGGGACAACTAAAGCAAAATCATACACACGTTTCAGGGTCAAACTTAAACAGAAACCGCCAACATTTAAGAATATATGTTTAATGAAGCACTTTGGACACTAAAGAACTAATCATTGGTGGCTGGAGCTTTCTCAGCAACTATGTGCCTGAGGCAGGGGAACACACTGAACAGTGACAGAGATATGACATATTATCTTAATGTGAACTTGAGTCAGATGCATTACAAAAGTCACGCATACATTAACAAAGAAACCTGTCTGGTGAGAGATTGTGATCTAAAAACAACACTGACTGACTAGCCTCTTCTGGTAAACACTAAATACTTTGTATTATCACATCATAGAGTCAGATTTACAAAAATATTACTTAGCTTGGTGTCAGAGGCTTCTTCTGTTTGACACTAAACTATGAACAAAATCCACCAGGACAACATTATACAAATAATGCACCTGTCAAATATTGCACCAATAAAATAATAGGCCTAAACATAAAAAGAAAGCAATAAAATGAAAAACAAAATAATAGAGATACAAACCTAAACAACTGCTAAAGCGCAGTAGGTCTCACTTACAGTACAAGCTGAACACACAATAGTCAGTGTACATCCAACACTTCTGTCCACTGTCTTTCACAGTTGTCAGTGTGTGTAGCACTGGGAACAAAGTTTGGTCAATAATTCTACCCACTACCCAGTAAATGTGAGAAAACCCTGAGTAAACTTACTTTACTAAATACACATTTCATCAGCAGAACATACAGTTGTGTGAAAAACTGTTTGCACCCTTTGTGATTTCTTAGTTTTGTGGCCGTTTGTCACACTTCAATGTTTCAGATCATCAAACTAATTTAAATATTAGACAAAGACTAACACAAGTAAACACAAAATTCAGTTTTCAAATGAAGGTGTTTATTAATATTAAGGGAAAAAAAATCCAAACCTACATAGCCCTGTGTGAAAAAGTGATTGCCTAAATCTAACAACAAGCCTTTATGTTCCATTTCCTCAGCATTGGTTTTTGTTTGGTCGCCTGGCCTCTCCTGGGAAGGTTCACCCCTGTTCCATGTTTTCGGCGTTTGTGGATAATGGGTCTCACTGTGGTTCGCTGGAGACCTTTAGAATTGGCTTTATAACCTTTTCCAGACTGATAGTTCTCACTTACTTTGTCTCTGATGTGACACACCACAGTTAATTTATGTTTTAACAAAGGCGGCAATCACTTTTTCACAAAGGGTCATGTGGATTTGGATTTTTTTCCCTCTTCATTTCAAAACGGCATTTTGTGTTTACTTGTGTTGTCTTTGTCTAATATTTAAATTTGTTTGATGATCTGAAACATTGAAGTGTGACAAACACACGCAAAACTAAGAAATCACAAAGGGAGCAAACACTTCACACAGCTGTAGGTGAACAGCAAAAATGATGCAGTATGATGTAAAATGATTGTTGTTAAGTCACCATAGACTCAAGACCCCCAGACCCCTCTGCTCTCTTTCTTCACATTCAGTGAGCGGCTGAAGCTGTTGATATTCTGAAACCTTACCATTGCCCTCGTGTTGGTAACACAAATCTGTGCCAAGCCCCAAACTCCTCACTGACACTGCTCTGAAGTTAGCAATGAATGCAACGAATAAAAGCTGTTACATTTATGGGATGTGAATCATCATCAGTCGAGCTCAGGTGGGGGTGTATGATGTGGTGGGGGCCCAAGTCAAATTCTGCTTAGGGCCCAATGAAGGCTAACCCTAACCCTCAGTGGAAGTATTGAGAAAAGTGTTTAGTGTTTACCAGAAGAGTCTAGTCAGTCAGAGCTGTTTTTAGATCCCAGTCTCTCACCAAACAGGTTTATTTGTGCGTGACTCACGTGTGTCTCAGTAGGCATGCGACACACAAAAAGAAAATGTAGGCCATTTTTACAACGATTTTGAAATGAACTAAACAATAAAAATTAACATGACGTTTTTATAATGTACTTATACATCCATGCTTTGGTCTTTGGCTCCTCTAGGGAGCATAGGCCACTGACGAATGTCCTACATCTCACTCGGTTGTTGACAATTCTTTCTAGATCTGTGCCCACTTCCAGCCATTTCTGCCAGAATATGGATCTTTCTGTCTTGTTTGTTGTTGTGCCTCGGAAAGGAACATAGTGTCATTCCAGTTTGTCCTTGTGGTCTTTTTTGGCTGACTCAATGGCTTTCCTGAGCTTGTATCTAGGGAAGCTGTTGTGTAACTTGGAATCTCCCCATTTCAAAACATCTCTGCCTTTTAACCTCAAACATACATCCTTACATCCTTGTTTATCAAGATTCTTTGAGGCTCATAGTTTCAGGGTTTTTTTCAGGACAGGTTAGTCAAATGATGTCAAAATTCCCCATCCTCTAACTCTACACAAAATATGGGAGTGTCCTTTATAACACTCCTTAAACATAGAAACAAACAGGTATCAAGGATATAACCACCAGGTACGATGTATATGCAGACACTTATTTAAGCCACTGTTACTATTAATCATCTTGATATATAGTATAGTATAGTAGCTACTGCATTATGTTTACTTGGCAACTTTATTTTACAAGTTAAAAGAGGCAGACAACCCTTTCAGTCTCAGCTTTAGATCAGATTAAAGAATTGTTTAGTTTCTTGTTTACAGTTAATGGCCAAAAATAAACTGAATCTGAAGTAAATAGCTGCAGTCACAGTTGTGATGCAGCTGGCCCCAGTCCTTACTTATGGTCAGTTTTAGATGAATATTTTCATTCTGGGCTATGCATAACACTGCAAGTTGACTCATTTAAGAACAATGATTAAAAAATATAAAAATTGTATGATGCTTACAAAGTTTATAAACACAAATGCACATAAATTTTTTGTGGCACTGACATGTTTGAAAATTTTTAAACTATTATTGAACTTTCAGCACACTTTTAAAACTTAAAGCATGATAGGTAGATATATAAACTTACTGAATGTGCTTCAGTAACTTAAGACCCATCCTGAAAACCTGCACTGTGGCTCCTAACTACTGCCTTACGCCACTGGTGTAACAATGAGACATGGCAGGTAAGCACATCTAAGTCATTTTGTCTCAATGACCTCGAGCAGTGCAAGATATTTATAAACTGGAGTTTTATGAATTCAGTTTGTGTGTGGATTATTATCAGTGCAGGCTCGAGTGGACCGGGGAAGTGGTTTACAACACATTTTATTGTAATTGAAACAGCCTTTGCCCCAGTAAAATCTATCTTATGTTTGCTAAAACCAGTCCAACAGGATGACTCACAAGATGTTTCCTTTAACCTTGTAACAATCAAATACAGTGGTAGGTCACACTCAGGATGATCAGCTGTTTGTGGATGAGATGTGATGAAGGTTTAATAAAAATGTGAAGGTTTATTGTTGTGTTCTCAAAGCCAGAGTATGATGTAAACTTAGCCTTTGTCTGGAGAGTTCTGCAGAAGCCTCTTGTCTCTGTGACCCACAGCTCATGACTCAGAGAGACAATATTATAATGAGAGCTTTACCTTTCAGCTCAGCTTCTCAACAGACTGTGACTGTAACCACATTACTGCAGACAGGGTTGGAGTTATCTTCTGTTTCCTCCTTCCCTCACTCATAAACAAGACCCTGGGATAAATTAATGTTTCCAACTGGGCCCCACAAAATTTCACCAAATACTTTTTCACCACAATAAAATCTGAACACATGGATATATGTGTACAGTATGAAGTTTTTCTTTTTCTTCTTTCTCTTCTAGAAATAAACACCAGGAGGATTGTGCTTCTGGGAAAAACTGGATCAGGAAAAAGCAGCCTGGCCAACACTATATTTGGAGAAAAAAAAGTGTTCAAAGTAAACCATTCTGCAAACTCTGGGACAAAGCTCTGTGAGTCCCACATAAGAAAAATCATTGGGAGAAATATCCAGCTGATTGACACTCCAGGTTTGTTTTTGACACTAAACCAGAGAGCTCTGAGTCCTGAGAATCCAACCCTGAGCTCCTCAAGTGTATCACAGAGTGACACATTTGAAAGTAGAGAAGTTTACTGCTCATGAAAAGGCTGTAGTAGATCTGACACAAAGAATTTCTCTGAACCTCCCAGAAGAGAATATTAAAGAGTGGCTTTGTGACAATGAAGCTCTGAGAAACCTGGTGCAGAAATGTGGAGGCTGCTGTCATGTCTTTGATAATAAACACTGGAACAACAGTCAGGACCCATACAGAAACAACCAGAACCAGGTCCAGGAGCTGCTCAGGACCATCGACCTAACTGTGAGAGAAAATGAGGAAAGCTACTGCAGAAGGTGCAAGAAGAAAAAGAGAAATCCTGCATCAAAGAGTCTTCACTAAACATCTGATGGGAGAGCCTTCTCAAACAGGCCAAAGAGTTTGTCCACAGTAAACGTAAGAAGAACATGGGAGGTGCAGTAGTAGGAGTCCTCTTAGAGATTTTTGTTTTGGTACAGTAGGGATACCAGCCCTGTTTCCTGCTGGCTAAATGGTTTTGAAATGTGTGGTAGCTGCAGGAAAAGCAGCAGTAGGGGCGGCTGTTGGAGCGCTAGGTGGGACATTGGTGTCTGAGAAGTACAACTCACCAACTGAAGCTGTTCAGGACGCTAACACTGACGGTGAAAAAGATCCAGTGGACAAGAAGAAAACCTCTGAAGCAGTACAAGCTGAGACAAATGTAGTCAACAAAGTTAAATATGATTAGAAAAGTTCAAGTGCACCACTCTATGAAATGATGGCAAATGTGTTTTCCTAATGTTTCACATGAAAAATAAAATAAATAAAATAAAAAATAAAATAAAAATCTTATTTTCATTTACCTTGTAAGATCAGAATCTTTTTTTCCCCAAGTTTTTCTGGGCAATGTTATAACTTTTGTTTAAAAACTGCTTTTAAAACTGAATGATTGGTCTCGATGGATTTATGAATTTACATAAAGACACTGAATCCTAACAAATCTGTTTGTTCTGTCATTTACATAATTAAAAAGCATGCATTGGTCATCTATGAAAGCTGATGAGGTTGTTTGATTTACTCTGTACAGTTTCTATAAGAAACTCATGTTATAATTTTTGACTTCTTTCCTGTTTCCTTCAGTTTTTGCACAAACCACAAAACCTCAGCCACCAAAGTCTGATGTGCTTCATTTAAACATCTGTCTCCTTTATGTTTTTATCAGAGGAAGAAAGTTGCTACTTTCTTTAATTTAGTACATCATTTGAAGAACATGTTGCCTATTTTTTTCCTGGTGGTCTTTTGTACTTTGATTTGCTTGGGACTAGCACAAGGACTACACTGCTTTGTGATGCCTGACTGGACTGAAGGAAACCTACTTCTATATCAGAATAGAAAAATTAGTGAAGATATTTTTTTACATTGGTGGCTGAGTGGGTTGTAATGAAAGGATGGGTTTTCTCCTTTTACTCCAGAAAATTTAATTTAATTTAATTAAGTTTTATTTCTATAGCATCCCCTGTCCTTAGACCCTCCCTCATTAATCTGTAGCTCATCTGTAGTATCATAGTTCAGGTCTGTCTGATATATTTGGAGTAACTCTTCCATCTGTTTGTGCATTATCTTTCTTTAGTTAAAGTTAGAACAGCTACATGTATTCTGTTCTATCTTACTCACATTATTCATTTTATTTTATTGCTTGTAGCAGTTGACCAGCGTCCTGTAATCAGTGCTGTGACATTTACTTACTGAGACTGAGACTGAGACATCACTGTTATCTTTTACCATACATACGATTATGTGTCGCTCATGCACAGCCAACACTGAACCACATTTTTCTGTAATAATAATAATAATAATAACAATTCAAGTCATTACCATTACATCAGTAGCAGTGGTGTAGTGTATATTTTTGTAGTGGGTAAACTGTGAGGATTTCCCAGCAGTGCCTCATATACACCTGTGTTAGTGTCGTTTATTAACTTGTTATGTCTTTTAGAGTTGTGTTTTTTATTGTATCTAGGGCCTATACATTATTCACCCAAACAGGAATAATCAAGTTTTAAAACAAAAGCTCAACTTAAGAAAAAAACAAAAAACAAAAACAAAGATCAACTAACTGCACTAAGACCCAGGACAGGTGGAACGATTGGGTAAAGGGTGATTTTATAGTAAACCATGCAGCATTGAAAAGTGCTACAGCAGCCGACCTGTACTGCTTTTTCTATGGTATAAGTAAAATAAACATATATACTCCGCTTTACAGTTTGTTGAAAGTTACACAAATACATTGTTTTTGATTCAACTGGAAAACTAAGCATTAGACAATGTCCTGGAACTATTCTCTCAATGACTTCAATTCCAAACCCAGTTAAAAAAAATCGTAATAGCCTACATACAGTAGACTAAATTAAGCCTATAAAAATAACAAAAAACTCACAATCATATGTGCTGTACATCTATCAATACAAATACTTTCAACACACAAACTGTCACCATCAACTGTTCTGTGATGACCCTTAAGGAGATATGATGTATGATTTTATACTTCCAGACACATAGAGACAGAAACTGACAGAAGCTGACATTATGAGGCAGCCATCTTTGTTTTTGTACTTTTGTCTTCAGAGACTGATGCAAATGAAGAGACACTGAGTGAGGAAGTAGAGAGTTTACTTATGTCTTTGTTCAAATTAAAGGTCCTGTATTGTGCTTTTTCAGGCAGACATTTTCATTAGTATTTCATGTTTATAACTTCCCCCTTTTGAGGACCTGTTTCTTTAACTTTGCAGAGAACGCTTGGCTTAGGTGTCTGTCACTCCCTGCTGGCAAAATAGCTATTTAGCACAGCTATTAGCAACATGATGCTAACAGATAAATGAGCTGACTGCATTGTGGTGAATTTAAGCTCTGAAAAGATCAGAATGAGTCCGGTGACGATGTATGAGATTTAAAAACCCACAGGAGCACTTCCTGGTTTCACGTGACTACGTAGAGCTGTGAGACCGAGCGTTTTCAGCTCTTGAGAAGGACACAGCGTCAGCATACAGGGTTACTCAAACAGGTGTGAATGAAACCAAAGACTATACCAGGTATGTTTTTGAGTTGGAAACAACATTATAACATGGTTAAAAGTTTTTTGTTAATGAAGGTGTTTCCACAGTTGTAGTTAAGAAAGTTTTTGTAGTAATTGTTCCTAAATTTGTTGTCTACATTTGATCTGTACATAGATGTTTTATTTTGTTGGGGAACTTAGAGCTCTCAGAGGAAACCCACCCAGACCAGAGGAGAACATGAAAACTCACAGAAAGGCCTCATCAGTTTGGTGAATCATGACCTTACTGTGATGTGACAGTGCTAACCACTCTGCCACTGTGATATATATGTACTATATAACAGATTAGATTAGTGCTTCACAGTAGTTCTTTATCCATTGACTCCTGAGGCCTCTCTGACCTCCACCAAACACAATCACACAAACACAATCACACAAACACAATCACACAAACACAATCACACAAACACAATCACACAAACACAATCACACAAACACAATCACACAAACACAATCACACAAACACAATCACACAAACACAATCACACACCAGTGTCCCAGCTACACACAGCATGTTATTATTCAGCTTCTGGAAAGTGAGTCACATCATGAAAGTTTCCCTTCCTCTAACTCAACACAAAAGATGGGAGTGTCCTTCATAACAAACAGGTAAAAAGGATTTACCCACCACTGACTAAATGAACAGCTCAGTCTGTAAATACTGAAATCATTTAGTCTTTGAGGGACGGTGAAAGCTCTGGTTTCTGTTTCTGTCTGTAACTGTTGATTAAAATAAACAAATAAAAATAAACAGTGAAATAGTCCACTCAGTCTGTACTAAATCTATAAAATATATGTGTTTAACTCTTTGTATTAAACTATTGAAATAAATGGACCTTTCCATGATATTCTGATTTATCTTTGTGAGACACTTAATGTTTATTATAATACTGTATATTGTAGACACTGTGTTATGAGTGATTTTACATTTCCTGATACATAAAGACAGAAAGTAGCTGACATTAAAGTACTTCCATCAGACTTTTTGTTTGTTAGCAACTCTGTGCTAACATTATATCAGTCTGGCTTTTGCCAGGTTAATTTATTTATGTATGTTTTGCAAATCCAATCCAACAATGCAAACTGTGTAAAATGTTTGTAATATGTATCAATCAATCTTTATTTATAAAGCACTTTTCATACAAATATGCAGCACAAACTACTTTACACTTTATAAACTTCCAGTTCTGAATTCACAGATCAATGTGATCCTAAAATTACCTCAGCCATTGTATCTAAAATAGTTTTATTATGAAATGTAAGCAGTGTAGCCACTTTAGAAGACAATAATCCACTGCCACAGTGTTGCCTTTAGCAGGTTTTTATCAGCTTTGTTCAAATGGAAAAAACAACAACAATCTCACACAGACCACACATGAACAATTCATTTATTAATGAGTGAAAACATGATTAGCTTCTGCCATTTTGCTTGAGTTTTGTAGCAGCATAAGCCAGGTTACCTCAGTCCTGAACACAACAACAAACAACTTTCTGCTCTAATCACAGTCACAAAACAACAGTTCATGCAGTTAGTCAGGAATGAGGCAAGGTGATCGGAATAATGTCAAACAATACGTCAGAATGAGAATAAGGAAGTTTTTGAAGTGTTTGTTCTGTCAGTCAGGTTGTTGGCTCTAAAACAGAAACAGATGGGTGCTTTACTGACAGTGCCACATTGTTAAAATATTATTGTAGATTTTACAGTAACTAACTGGAAGCTGGTTGCCAGTAAGTTACTGTAAAATCTATGACAGTAGTGTTACTGTAGACTGATTTTACAGTATCACTGTAATATAAAATATAATATTATTACTGTATTATGTTTTACAGTAATTACTCCAACTATTGTAATATTACTTACAGTAAAAATACATCAAGTCTGTCTTGAATTTTGTCAGTTTATTAAAAACACACAAACATTTTTGTCTTTGACATTGATTGGATAAAAATACATAAACGAGTGTACCATAAACAGAATCACTAAAGACGTAAAACATCAAAATGAATATAACATTCCTTCCAATAAAGAACTTGTGTGGACACAGATTAAACACACTGCATGTTTTCCTTGTGAACAGTGCATTATCTGTAGGATGAAGTAGACTACATAACTTCATATAATGCATTATCCAAAAACAATTTACCAATATACTTCCTCACTGTTACTTGTGTCTTTTACTAAAACACCACAACACATAGATTTCCAGTACACTCTATTAAAACAATCACCTGACTTTAAGTGAAAAAATTCCACTTTAGTGTCTCCCAGGTCCAGAGCTGTGATGGAGCAGGACATATCCAGAGTTACACAGATGTTACACAGATGTTACACAGATGTTACACAGATGTTACACAGATGTTAGTGAGGAGGTCTGGGATCATCTGTGACTCACAGAATCTGTAGAACCCTGGTGCTCCTCCTGTGAGAAGTGTTAGCAGCTGAAGTAATGTCCAGGAGAAAAAGTCCCAGTTCAGCCTTGGACTTGGAAAAAAAAATTGACCTAGATTTAGAAAGAACAGAAAAAACTTAAGAGACAAAGAGAACAAAATGTATTTTTACATTCAGTACAGTATATTCTTGATGTAACAGAGTGAAACAATATTCAGTTGTATTAACAGAGTTGGTCGTTACCTGAGTGCACCTCCTGCTTCCTGAAAGAACCATGTTTCTTGTTCATTTAGAGAAACCGTCTGAAAGTATAAAATAAATATTTTTCATTGATTGGACACAATATGAAGTCATTAGGTGTTGTTGCTGGTGAAGACTAATTTAAGTTGTTTAAAATGGTACTTGGGACATTGACTGGAAAATTGACTTAACAACATTCTAGTTTTAGAGTTATTATTTGATTCTTTTAAGTTTAATTTAGTTTAAAAATTTGTACAAGTTAAATTAAATTTGTTAACAGCATAAACAGACAAAAATACAGTTTATTATTTTAGTTTATGGTTCGCTAGCACATGTAACTTACATTAGGAAAATCAGTTGACTCTGCTAAGTTATCTCGTAGATATAAAAGTGAGTATACATTTATACAATCTAAACAATGGTAAACATGTAATAATAATAATATAAAATCACTAATATAACACTCAGCGGCCACTTTATTAGGCACACCTGTCCATCTGCTGCAGTTCAAACCCAGCATCAGGGGAACAAAGGTGATTTAAGTGACTGAACGTGGCAGTGTTGTTGGTGCCAGACGGACTGGGCTGAGTATTTCAGAAACTGCTGATCTACTGGAATTTTCACGCACAACCATCTCTAGGGTTTACAGAGACTGGTCCGAAAAAGAGAAAATATCCAGTGAGCGGCAGTTCTGTGGGCGAAAATGCCTTGTTGATGCCAGAGGTCAGAGGAGAATGGCCAGACTGGTTTGAGCTGATAGAAAGGCAACAGTAACTCAAATAACCACTTGTTACAACTGAGGTCTTAGGTCAATTTCAATCTTTTTCATCTCACCTCCCGATCTTGGGAATAGTTTTATGCAGAGGTGGGTAGAGTAGCTTGTTAGTATAAAATTACCAGAACATTGTAATCTTGAGGCAAAAAACCCGAGGGACTTAACAGTAAAATATTATTTATACTGCTCACGATGCAAGAAAATGACAATAATGTAACATGACAGAGCACATGACTGACAGTGTTTTATCTGCACTCTTCTCTTTTAATATAGTTTCAAATTGTGTCTTACATTTTATTACAATTAAATTTGATTTCAGTTTGAATTTTATTTCTTGGCTATGAGCTTTTGACTTTACTTTTACTCTAAAGCACTAGAATTACTCTGTGTATGAATCATGCCGTACAAATAAACTTGCTTGGCCTTGCTTAAAAAACAAACAAACAAACAAAAAACAAAACAAAACAAACAAACAAACACATTAGGGAACTGGCCAAAATGGACCTGTTTTTTTTTTTTTTTTTTTTTTTTTATCATTTCTTTGTAGGGTGCTCCTATCAGGATTTTTGAGGCCGATCAACAATCACTGATCAGCCTTTACTATGCAGGGTATTAATATTTCCTCTCGAAAAAATACTGTAGCCTTTGTAAATGTAAAAGTACAACAAAAATCTACTTATTTTTGTTTTAGAAGAGGTTTTGTTGCATTATTGGTCTTTAATGTGTGCCCAGTGTCTGTGGCTTTGTTTGAATGCTCCGCTGATGTAAAAATCAGCTGTTCTTAATTGGTGCCTTTAATGCGAGTCCGCGGGTGCTGCAGCCGCGTCCACGTAACGCGCAGCCAAACCAGGTTGAAACACAGTGGACTAAAGAGCAGACAGCTCATGCTGCCAGGTCTGACAACGTCTGAATGAAGAAAACGTGCAAAGAGAGCAGAGAAGACAACGATGAAAGGTGCTCCTCTCAGACACACGGACACATGGGCTGCCTTTTTACTTTCTCTTTCCATTAGCAGCCATTTGGTGCAGTTTAAGCCACAAAACACAGTTTTTTCCGCGTAACAAGACACAGGCAGACTCTGAACTTTCTTAATCCTTTTAATGTAACTGTTAGCGGGTTAGCTCTAGCTCCATCTGCGTTGACGTTTGCAAATACACGCACTGCTGCGCCTCGGTTCTGTCTCGTGCGCTCCAGGAGTAGGCGGGGACAAAGCGGGGAAATAAAGCAACAGCTCCAGGGCAGGTTTGTGTTAGTTATAACCCGGACTTAAAAACACTGCTAAAATAACGCTATTGCTGTTTAATCAAACCGGAGTTGCAGGACAGTAAATGTGAGAGCCTCCTGTTTGATGTAATTTGATCGGCCCATTTTACCGATCGCCTATCACTCTATTTTTTGCCATGATCGGCCGATCGATTGGAGCACCTTTATTTTTTTGCATGATTTCCTGCTGTGTTTAAAAGCGAGAAAGTGGAAGAGAACACAGAGACGAGACGGCAGCACTCTCCTGAACATTTGCTCATTAACATCATGGCAGCAACAGGTCAGTGCACTTCTGAGTTAGTAACATGAGGTTAGACTGCACTTTTTAGATGTTTTGATGTGTTACAATATGTGGGGTAATGACATCTGAGTACTGTTAACAAACAGGTTACTTACATTTTAGATAAAGCTGCATCTAAACATTTACATTTCACCAAATTTAACTCAAGACTCATCTGTAAATGTCCACACAGAACCAGAGACCAGGAGGATTGTGCTTCTGGGAAAAACTGGATCAGGAAAAAGCAGCCTGGCCAACACTATATTTGGAGAGAAAAACTTGTTCACAGTAAACCACTCTGTAAACTCTGGGACAAAGCTCTGTGAGTCCCAGATTAAAAACATCAATGGGAGAAACATCCATCTGATCGACACTCCAGGTTTATTTGACACTGATCCAAGAAGCACTGAGCTGAGTCCTGAGCTCCTGAAGTGTATCACAGAGTGTGCTCCTGGACCTCATGCTTTTCTGCTCGTGTTCAAGTTGGAGAAATACACAGTGTTAGAGACGGCTGTTTTAGCTCTGATGCTGAAGTATTTCTCTGTAGAGGCTCTGAAATACACCACTGTGGTCTTCACTCGCGGTGATGACCTCCCAGAGGGGATGAAGATTGAAGATTGGGTCAGTGAGAATAAAGATCTGAGAAACCTGGTGCAGAAATGTGGAGGTCGCTGTCATGTCTTTGATAATAAACACTGGAACAACAGTGAGGATGAATACAGAAACAACCAGAACCAGGTCCAGGAGCTGCTCAACACCATCGACCAGACAGTGAGAGAAAACAGAGGAGGATACTACACCAATGACCTGCTGCAGAGCATTCAGGCTGAGAAACAAGATATGGCCAAACAGATAAAAGAATCTTCCTCAGGAAACATCTCAGACAGTGACGCTGACAAAAAAGCCAACAAAGGTGTCTTCAATAAACTAATGAAGTCCATGGGAAGTGTTAAAGCAGGAATCCTGCTCGGAGCTTTGCTTGGAGGATTAGGGGGACTAGTGGGAATTGTATTAGGAGCAGCAGTAGGGGGGGCAGTAGGGCTGGCAGTGAAAAAGTCTAAGAAGTCACCAACTGAGGCTGCGCAGGATGCTACGAGCTTTTCTAAAGAAATAGAAGATCTATTTCAGCAGTTAAAGACACTGTCGAAAGAAGTAGGAGCTAAGGTAGCAAATGTAGTCAGAAAATCTAAGTCTGATTAGATTGATTTAAGTTCACTGCTCAATAAATTGGTGGCAAACTATTTTACATGAAATTAATATTTTATTTGTGCTATTCTGTTATCTGTGTGGTACATATAATGACGAGATTTTTTTAAACCATCAAATTCATAATGAACTGTACCAAAAGAGTAAATGTCTTATTTTCATTTTACATTTTAGAAACATAATCTTTTTTTTTTTTTTTTTTTCTGGGAAATGTAGTAACTTTTGTTTAAACACTGCTTTTGAAACTGAATGATTTGTCTTGATGTATTTATATAAAGACACAGAATCATAACAAATCTGTTTATTTTGTCACTGACATGATTAAAGAGCATGTAATTGATCATGTGTAAAAGCTGATTGATAAAATTAATAAAGTTATTTGATCTATTATAGTTTATTTTTATTTACAGGATGCACCAATAAGAAAATCATTTCGATGAAGGCATATTGTTATTCTGACTTCTTTTCTGCCTCCTTCAGTTTCTGCACAAACCACAAAACCTCAGCCACCAAAGTCTGATGTGGTTCATTTAAACATCTGTCTCCTTTATGTTTTTATCAGAGGAGGAAAGTTACTTTCTTTACTTTAATACATCATTTGAAGAAAATGTTGCCTACTTCTCCTTCCTAGTTACATGTTGTTTTACACTGGATGCCCTTCCTGGCCCAGTCCTTTCCATTTATCTGGGCTCACACTGGTTTGTGACTCCCTGACTGAAGAAATACTTCACAAACATGCTTCTATAGCAAAATAGTGACATAAGTGAAGGTACTTTCTACATCGGTGGCAGAGTGGTTTGTAAAAGAAGTGATTTCCCCTTTTACTCGAACAAGAATTATTTATTCAATTCAAGTTCTGTATTATGTGTGTAGCACCTTCAGAAACAGCCTCAGTTGACAGCGTCCTGTAGTCAGCACAGAGAGCAATAAAAATCAAACTCATCATATTAGCAATAAACACAAGCCAAGGTAAAAGAATAAACAAATGAATAAATAAGACCAAATAAACAAAGTACTGTGGTCTTGTTTGTCTCTGTTAATACTTGGAGGAATTTATTTATCATCATATTTAACATATTCCACACTCGTTTACAGCCATCCTTCTAATATTTCTCTCCTCTAAAAAGCCATGTGTTTAATAATTAATGTTGCTGTGACATCTAGTGGCCAGAGTTGAGATTGCAGCATCTCTGTTTTATATCTTTTAGCATAGATATGATTTTAATGATGTGTCAGTGATGCACAGTGGTTTAATTTCTAATGTGTGAGCTGGAAAAATAAAACATGCACGTAATCCCTCTGTTTTTCACTTTTATGTGTAGTTAACAATCTTGAACAGTAAATACATTTATTTACCTAATTAATACAACTACTTTCTTTAAGATTTTCATTTTTGTCTTTTGAACATTATTTTTGTTTTGCTGTTTCCTGTGACATTTTGTTTGTAAATGACCTCTTGTTCTGAAGTAATTTTTAACATCAAGCACAATAAATCCTATATTTAAAAACCATGTGTAGAGTCATATTTTATATCAAATGAATGTGACTCTGGAGCTTTAACAGAGTCATCGCTCTCTGTGAAGACTGAGGAGCTTTAACACAAGAACAGCATCCATTTATTCCAGCGCTGTCTCCTTCTTTACTCCTCAAACTTTACACTTTTTATTCTGGACTGTTACCTCTATTGTATTATTTTATTTGTGTGTACGCTACTTGGAACATTTTTGTTGTTATTGCAATATGCATGCAAGAAAATGACAATAGACATTTACAGATGAATCTTGAGTTAAATTTGGTGAAATATAAATGCTTAGATGCAGCTTTATCTAAAATGTAAGTAACCTGTTTGTTAACAGTACTCAGATGTCATTAGCCCACATATTGTAACACATCAAAACATCTAAAAAGTGCAGTCTAACCTCATGTTACTAACTCAGAAGTACACTCGTCTCTGTGCTGCATACGACAGTTCTCTTTACTTTCTTGCTTTTAAACACAGCCTGGTTTCCAGGAAATGCTGCAAATATGTAAAAACTTCACTGGCATTATGTTGACTTTGCTGTGCACAATAACAGTGCACAGCAAAGCAATAAACGCTGTTCTCTGGTTGTTTCCATATGATATGATTGTTAAATAGAAATAATGAAACAAATAATGACAGTCCTCAAAAAAAGGACAACAGAGTAAGTAAAGAAAAAAAAAAGATTGTAATAAACTTATCAAAAAAGTAGGCTACAATAACTACAGATCCTTGTTTCTGAGGTGGACATGCGGAACACCTTTCCTCTGCAAGTATAGTATGAACCAGGCTGCTGTTTCTGCTCCAGTTTTTCCCAGAAGCACAATCCTGCAGATGTCTGGTCCTGTGTGGAAATTTACAGATGAGTCTACTAGTTCATTAACACAAAATAATGGCAATTTATTACTCTGTGACCCCTAAAGCAGTGTTTAATTTACCAAAACTAATACAACTGCCCAATCCTGGCTTAGGTACACTGAAAAAAGTCATACTTTGGATCAACCTAAAAAAATTGCTTCAATTTTTTACACCTAAATTTATTAGTTTTTGTCAAATGATTTTTGTACTTTGATCTAAATTAAAAATCTACAAATAATAATTTAAAAATATTAATTTTCCTTAATGTAAATTCTTACATAAGTACAAGGTAAAATTATAACTTTATCTAAAATTAGCAAAGCCTTTTTTTGCATTATTACAAATTTAATTTTAGCTTTAGGTGAATTTAAAAATGTTCCTCATTTCAAAGTATTTTTTACCATTAAAATTAAGCATTGTAATCACTTCTGTAACAATTTTATAATATATATGTATATATATATATATATATATATATATATATATATATATATATATATATATATATATATATATATATTTTTATTAAGTTAATGCACAACATGTCATCAGAAATTGACCAAGTTTTACACCGCTTTTAAAAACAAACATCATATACAACACAAGCACACAGCTGATACAGTACTGAAGATGGAACATTTAGGGATTTAGGAATTTCAAATATAGTTTTCCAGCACAATTCCAGTTCTACATACTTTGTTTTCCTCTGGGTTTATGTGGTCACAAGTAAAACATAATGGCATTTGCAGAGAATCACACTTACAGTTTAGAGAAGCAGACGAGCAATGACACAAGACCACGAGCTGCTGTGAACGCAGTCTTTGACACATTTATTTATAAAATATTTTAAAGCTGAAACTTGGAACTATGCAAATGTCCACTTAGTTTGTACAACTGTACATGGTACTATTGCTGAAATACCCTTATCGAGGCGTTTACAGATTTGAGTGGTTTAGGCATGCTGCATATTTAAAGAACTGAGGAGTTTTGGAAGGTACAGAAACTTAAGTTGTTCAAAGTGTTTTCACTTGCCCATTAGCAGACGTGCATAAATCCTCATTGCTCCTGCCTGTGTCAGTTTTATAAACAAAAACCTAGACTAGCCAGTTTGAGATGCACACAAAGTATGGAAATTCAGTGTATAGTTTAACAAAATGAAATTTCATATTTTTTCAATTTACAAACATTGCCTGTTTCATTTCTTTTTAAACAGAAGCATACACTGCCATCATAAATTCATAGAAATTCTTAATTCGGTTCAATGTCCATAAATATTTTCTCCACTTCAGAAGGCTTCAGTGTATTGTAACTCACGGTGTAGGGCATAGATGAGGTCAGACAACACTGCACACACAGGTCCTTCTGATGGCAGATGATTCTGAACTTCTGCAGCTTCTATGACAATCTCAGTGCTGCAGGGTGGAAGCATCATCCTCTGACCTGAGGACAGACATGGCCATAGTGCTCTGCTCTAGCTCCTGCTCCATGCTGTTCAAAAGTCTGAATAATAATAATAATAATAAAAAAAATAACACTTAAAACCAATGACTATTATGTCGGGGTCATGGAGGAAGACAAAAAGAGGGAAGGGGCAGAATCAAACAGATATAACCTCAGACACATACTGACAAATCATTCATATGGGGATTCATAACAATACACTCACCAGAAACTCTTGAGTTCTGTCACATCTTCTGAAGTCATATGAAAAGGCACTTCAACAGACAGTCCCTTTTGACGTTCTCATCCAGGCTCTAAGTCCAAAAGCACACACAATAATGCATAACTGTGTCATTCCTAAATTAAAATTTGGATTATAACTGATTTTATGTAATGGAAGAATTATCTTACTGTGTTGCATTTCCCATTCTGCTGCAACTTGACCAGTGAACTTCTTGATTGATCTAAAACAGAGGTCGTTGATAGGCGGACCGCGGTCCGAATCCGGACCCAGATGCCCTCCCATCCGGACCCGAACCTCTGTCCCACTCCGCGGACCCGAACCCGTTCAGCCTGTTCACTCCCCGGGAGCGAGAGAGGCGCCGCTGCGGCGCGTCAACAGCATCGTATCCTGGTGCTTTAAAACTTTAACATGAACAGTGCGGGGTTAAATCAGCTGTGTTTTCTGTTACTGTCCAACAAAATGAGAGGAGTAGGTCCAGACTGAGTGCGGAGGGACAGGACTGTTCCCTTTACAACAGACTTAAGTTTTGTTTTTACGGAGCGGCGAGAGAGGAGGCGACACAGGCTGTGAGCGGCTCTCTCCTCTCGGTGTCCCTCTGTCCCACAGCTCACCCCTCTCCTCTCGGTGTCTCTCTGTCCCACAGCTCACCCCTCTCCTCTCGGTGTCTCTCTGTCCCACAGCTCACCCCTCTCCTCTCGGTGTCTCTCTGTCCCACAGCTCACCCCTCTCCTCTCGGTGTCTCTCTGTCCCACAGCTCACCCCTCTCCTCTCGGTGTCTCTCTGTCCCACAGCTCACCCCTCTCCTCTCGGTGTCCCTCTGTCCCACAGCTCACTCCTCTCCTCTCGGTGTCTCTCTGTCCCACAGCTCACCCCTCTCCTCTCGGTGTCCCTCTGTCCCACAGCTCACTCCTCTCCTCTCGGTGTCTCTCTGTCCCACAGCTCACCCCTCTCCTCTCGGTGTCTCTCTGTCCCACAGCTCACTCCTCTCCTCTCGGTGTCCCTCTGTCCCACAGCTCACCCCTCTCCTCTCGGTGTCCCTCTGTCCCACAGCTCACCCCTCTCCTCTCGGTGTCCCTCTGTCCCACAGCTCACTCCTCTCCTCTCGGTGTCTCTCTGTCCCACAGCTCACCCCTCTCCTCTCGGTGTCCCTCTGTCCCACAGCTCACCCCTCTCCTCTCGGTGTCCCTCTGTCCCACAGCTCACCCCTCTCCTCTCGGTGTCCCTCTGTTCCACAGCTCACCCCTCTCCTCTCGGTGTCCCTCTGTCCCACAGCTCACTCCTCTCCTCTCGGTGTCTCTCTGTCCCACAGCTCACCCCTCTCCTCTCGGTGTCTCTCTGTCCCACAGCTCACCCCTCTCCTCTCGGTGTCTGTCCCTCTGTCCCACAGCTCACCCCTCTCCTCTCGGTGTCTCTCTGTCCCACAGAGGACAGAGCTGCCTCATATTCACCAGAGAATTAAGAGGAAACCTGTGTTTTGAGGCGCAGTACGTTCCACTTTAGTTTTAATGGGTGAATCGTCTCCTGCGTAAAAGCAGACAGAAAATCTTGCGTGTGACGCTATCAACCAATCAGATCTGAGGATTTGGAAACATATGGAGCGGTGACTGTGAGACAGACAGCGGAGAAATGAGAGAGACAGATGTAGAAAGGAACAGAGGTCAGCTCTAAACTCCTGTGTCTCCTGTGTTCTGAGCCAAGGACCATTATAAAAGCATTTTGTTTGATTTTTTTTAACTGTATTTGATTAACAAAAGAAATTTTTTATTTTTTATTTTATTATTTGATATCCCCTAATTTTAAACTGATGCTTATGTTAGCAAAATGCTATTGCCATAATGTAGACACTGATGTGACTACAATGATTTTATTTATTTATTTTTGAGGTACAAATCAACATTGTGATGCTCCGGACCTTCGCGCGAGAAAATTTTCACCAATTGGACCTCGGTGAATTTTAGTTGGTGACCCCTGATCTAAAAAATAAAAATCTATTTTGTTACATTTTAACTGAAACAAACTGAAAGTTGATAAGTATTCTAAATAGACTTTAAATAAGGAAGACACCTACTGCATGTGTTGTGAACAAAGCTGATCTGGGTCGCTCTTCCATCAGCAGGGCCTTGTCACTTTCCCCTTATCTTGATACTGCAGCCTCAAATGCAGCTTGTCTTTTCCCACAACATGTTTGGGCATCTAAAAGATGATGTAAATGAGGAAAATGTAATGAGTTTGAAAGTAAACATATAACATTTGACATTGTGGACAGTATATTATGTCACTGTTCATGATATAACAAATTGCAGCCCCATATGTTACAAATTGGGCTAACGTTCTCACAGTTTCATTCAATCTTTGCGAAATATCATTCAAAGCCCTACATCAGTCTTCAATGACAAAATAGAACTGTGACAAATAAAATTAAATACATTTATATCCGTAGAACATTTAAATATGTATTATACTAGTGGGTAATGAACCTGGGGATTTACCTGAAATCACTGAACTGCTCACCACAGAAAACAACAGTTAACTGCAAATAAACACAAAAGAGGAGATAATAATTAAATTGGTAGTGGATGCAAATAAATACACACATGCTGACATATCTAACAATATTCTGTAGGAGTAACAGGAGAACAGTATTTTATCATGTACCTACAAGCCCCATGGTCCCAGTGTCAACTGCTTTTCAAGAACAAAATACATTCCCAAAAACAGACATAACGTTTCACTGAATAATAGTTTCTTCTAAATGATTACTAACCAACTTTCTAGATGTATGTGGTGTACATTCACGTCCTCAGTTGGAGCTGATCCGCCCCACCCCCGAGGGAACATGCCCAGGCACAGCGCATGCGCAGGGACATGGCGCGCACTGCGACTCATTCAAATTTAAACAAGGGCATTATCAGCGACTCCTTTTTAAAAAGATGTATAATTTAAGTCATTATTGCTAACTAAATTTACACACTAAAATGCTATATTTCACATAATACATGTTTTTTAAAAAGGCATTACACTTAATAGTTGAGAGAAGTAGACTTCTCACATTACAAATGTGCACAAGACCACAAACTGCACAGACTGACTACAAAGAGACCTATGTTGACAATGCCTGCATATTTTACAGATTTTGCAGTAAAAACGACATTAAGTTTAATTTCTTACCTTGTTTAATGTGTTCTCGCTGAAGAGATGAAGTTTGGAGAAGAGCACGCTCTAGGGAAGCGAGGTAATGGCGGACTGTGAGAACTGAAGAGCAACGCTCTGCTCTGACGTCATGTGACCACATGACCAGTAAATCATTGGTTTAAAGCAAAAATCTGCATGAGGTAAAACTTAGCCTTTTACTTTGATACACAGTGCCCTGAGTCTGCCTCAAAACAAAGTGAGTGGAGTAGGTTTAAAACGGAAACCAATATTGTTGCTTTGGACCAAAGTACATTTCTAATTTATATAAACGACACAGAAGTTTGACTTTTTTCAGTGTACAAAGTTAACATTTGATTAGCTCTGCCATATTTTTAAAGGAACTCTTGAAGGTTCAACTATAAATATAAAGCACCATTATGACTTTAAAAGCATTATATAATTCTACTGTCAAGTTTTTTTTTTTTTGTTTTTTTTTTTTTTACCACAGCCTGATTTGCATGAAATGATGCAAATGATTGTTTGCAAACACCAAAGACCCAAGATCATAACAACCTGCATTGTCTACAGCAGGCTCTGGTCAGGCAGGTTTTTTTCATCAATCAAAGTGAGCATGTGAAGCATTTTGACCTTTATTTTGGAGGATGGTAAGCTAGGAACAATCATCAACAGAAATGATATTCTCTATAATCTTGTGCATGGACAAGTACATAATCAGGAACTTCTACAATCTCCATGATCTTCCAGAGAGAAGAGCAGATTACTACACACATGAACAAATCTTCATGACTTGGTTTTCAATTTTTATTGCATTTTTATAGTTGTATTATTTATTCACATTGTTTGTCACATGTTATCAAATGTAATGTCTCTGGTTCAGTTTTTAAGTTTTTCAAGGCTTCATTAATCAGTACAGTGGAGTGGTGACAGGAAATTATGGGAGAGAGCAGGGAGAGACTCAAACCCACAACACTGAGTGAAGCTGTAGTTGCTTTGTATCGACTGCAGTGTCTCAGGTCCATAGTTAATCTTTTGTAAATGTGATCTTATGATCTGAAAGTACAAAGTATGTAGACTTTACCAGAAGAGGTTGGTCAGTCACTTTTTAGATCACAATCTCTTACCAGACAGGTTTATTTGGAAATATGTGCGTGACTTTGTGTCTCAGGGCAAAGCATGTGACTCAAGTTAACAAAGAAGAAAAATCTATCTCGAGACGAGGTCAACACAAGAACATCTGGTTCCTTTGCTCATAGCTCCCCAGCTCAGCCGCCATGTGTTGGAGTTTTCTCCGGTGAATGAGAGGGTCGCGTCTCTGCGCCTTCGGGTTGGGGACAGGTCTCTCACTGTTGTTTCGGCTTACGGGCCGAACAGCAGTGTAGAGTCCCCTGCTTTCTTGGAGTCCCTGGGAGGGGTGCTGTAAAGTGCTCCGACTGGGGACTCCCTCTAGTGGGGGACTACAACGCTCACGTGGGCAGCGACAGTGACACCTGGAGGGGCGTGATGGGAGGAACTCCCTGATCTGAACCTGAGTGGTGTTCTGTTGTTGGACTTCTGTGCTAGTCACAGTTTGTCCATAACAAACACCATGTTCGAACACAAGGTGTCCATCAGTGCACGTGGCACCTTAGGCTGGAGGTTGATGATCGACTTTGTAGTCGTGTCATCTGACATCTGGCAAACCGTCCACCGCCTCAGGAGGGGGAAGCAGTTCTTCACCAACACTGTTTACAGTGGAGGTGGGGAGCTGTTGACCTCGACTGGAGATGTTGTCGGGCGGTGGAAGGAACACTTTGAGGATCTCCCTCAAATACAGGCCTAGCTGTATCTGCTGTAGTGCTCTTTGTCTGCAAAATAATAATTTTTTAAAATATTATTATTATTTGGGTGTCAAGCATGAAATGGTGCTATATACACTATAGGCAACCAAGTCAAAACTACACATATTGGTTGAATTGTAAAAGCTACAAGTTATCAAGCAAAGAGCCATTTAGGAGCTGGAAGAGCCCGAATACATTATTGATTAAATTTTATAGCAAGACTGCAATTAATCGTGATTAATTGCAAACAAACAAACAAACAAAAAAACAACAACATGCAATTAATTGCGATTTAAAATTGTAATTGTAATTGCCCAGCACTACTTTTGTTA